>CM060972.1:28668921-28861421 GCA_030765045.1 Tenodera sinensis
CAAACTGTCTCTTCTAGGTTGATGCCATACTTGCATTACCGTTCTCTTCCTCAGGCATCGTAATTATATGCAGAATAAGCAATAAATCACAGTGAAGAAGTAAGCAGAGGAGGTATTGTATTCCATCCAAAAATTCGACGTCAAGATTTCACCGGAAATATGTTTTGAGACCCTCTGAATTAAAAAAAAAAAATTACGTGCGCGCGTTTGTGTGTATGTGTGTGTGTGTGTGTGTGTGTGTGTGTGTGTTTGTGTTTGTGTGTGCCAGTCTGTGGGCAGCATGACTCAGAAACGAAAAGTCGGTTAAAAACCGAAGTTGGTATTTATGTTTAATGTCTTTCAAGGATGCGCCACGAAGATTTTGAAGAAAATTTTAATTTTCTCAAAAATGGCTGTAATGATAATTAAAGAAATTGAAGCTATTAACTGTGAAGCAACAAGATTCTAAAGTAAGAACAAATTAGAAACTAAAAACTTCACTTATCTTAGTAATGTTGCAAGTTTTTCGTGCAAATTGCTGACTAAAGTTTCAAGTTGACTCCAACTCATTCTCAAATTTGTTTGCATAGCTTTGAGAATGAGTTGGAGTCAACTTGAAACTTCAGTCAGCAATTTGCACGAAAAACTTGCAACATTACTAAGATAAGTGAAGTTTTTAGTTTCTAATTTGTACTTACGTTAGAATGGTTGTAAGGATTTTGATTAAAATGCCACATTTTAAATATATTTTATTGACAAATGAGATGTATATTTTGAATTTTCTGGCTATAGGCTATGTAGTCCTATTTACTCCTGATGACTTTTGTATGGCTGGTAAGCCGTAAGAGATAGACCAAATCTTACTATACAAAAATGTAGATCTCGTTAAAACGCACAATATTCAGGTACTTTTTTTTTGAGTGAACAATTTCGGGAATATTACTTGTTATTGGTGTGAGTTTTGGAATACTTAAGCTTTCGTAAAATGGAAGATCGTTATTAATTTTTTTATATCTTAGCCGTGTAAATATATTTCTGCAAACTTTTATCTCAACCAACACGAAGAAGATATAGAAATAAGAGTTTGTAGGATTGGTTAGTACAAAATAGAGAAAATCATGAGAGTGCAACACATCAGATTGTTTTGTTTCTTATCTTATTTCAGAAGAATAAATCTTCAATTTGTTAAAATGAATGTTCAGTGGTTCTTTTAAAAATAGTTTGTGGTAGGTATGACCTTCATTTTGAAAAATGTCCCTAGATTGTTCGTTTTCACCACTTTTATGCTATGTTTATTTGTTGTCCCAGTGGACTTCAAACCATATATGTCCAGTGGTATCTTGATATCGAAATGTTGCATGGAATACATTTCTTCTGCTTACTATACGTCAGTGGCAGAGGAAGTGAAAATCTGCATGTTTTCTATAAAACCGGTATTAAAATGAAACGAATTTTAGCTGCTGCCTAATATTGTATCTGGTTCTGTTGTGGCTGATAGTGCTTATAAGAGGAACTTAAGGGGAACCGGCTACTGCCCATCTTAGCAATATTAAATTTGAGAGCTTTATTGCACCTTTCCTGAACAACTACAGCTTATAGGAATCTTGATTTTTTTTTTACAGGACAGAGACTACGTACTTGTCAATACTTCAAAATTGTGATTTTGTTTTGTATTTAAACTTTTTACTGAAATATAATTTTTTAAGATTGGTTTTTTTCAACTAAAATGTTGCAAAATTTTATTTACAATATTCTTAAAAATTGAAAATTACGAAATGCCTCCTTTTTGAAATACTCAAATCTGTGCTAGCAGTAGCTGGTAAAAGTTTCATGTTTCTATGATAGTTTATGGGAAAAGGTGCATTGAATTAGGAAAAATGAAACACGAAAAGTTAGTCGAAAGAAAATGCTACATTTTTGGTGCATCCCTGGTCCATATGATGAATTACCTGCATCCTCCTGCATCTCACCAGACAGTTTCCTCTTCACACTCTTCTGGGGACAGGATTCCAAATCGTGTTGTTGACACTCTCGTTAGGATTTTGTATCTTACCATCCGACAGATCTTTGTATATTCGTTTCACAGTTTCTATTATAGCAACTGGTAATTCATGAACATGGTGACAATACTGGTCCGTCTCTTTGTAATGATTGTGCTTACACCATGAGTCAGGAGTGGATGGGCATGTGATGAAGGTTCGTCAGTGAAAAATGGAAATAAAGGCCCACACAGCTCTTCTCATTGCTTGTGTGCTATGGCTATTTTGCCTGATGGCTAAACCATGACACCTTTAAAGCCTGTCATTTGCTTCATCTGTCAGACGTTCCCTGCCGTCAGTTGGTTTGTTATTTGACAACAGCCTGCGACCACATGGAGATTTCAGGCGATGCAATCTGGAGCCGATCCTCCTCTGAACGTGGCCCACACATTCTAATTTATTTATTGTACTACGAAGCCCATAGGGTTTAGACTCATTGACTGACTTGAAGGCCTTTGATCTTCGTCACCCAGATAATTTAGATAGCGCACACTATAATAATTCAAGGAAAGGCAAAATAGTTTCTTAGCTTCTTCTACCTCATTTCTACCACTGCTATCAGAATAATTTGCCTCACAATTAGGTGTATGGCGTGCTTTGTCTTGATGTCTGCAATATTTGGAGAGCATTTCAATATCAATTACTTTAGCAGTGTCTCCACCAGTTTCTGTAACTACACCATTCATACCCGCGTTTCTGTCAAGACCCGTCCAGGGCAATGGTGATTCACTATCAGTTTCATCCACATCATTTACAGACTTCTTCATTGACCCTAGAGCGACGACTTCCACACTAGATCCTAGAAATAAATTATATTTTAAAATTATTATTTATTTATGCCAACAAACTTACTGTTGGTGTTTTTAAACACACAAGCCGTGTGTGGGCAAAGTTTAAGAGGTAGAACTGGAACTTAAAAATTCAATGCCACAACTGGGATTTGAACCACAGACCTTCCGCTTGCCGGGCGGACGCTCTAACCACTGAGCTATTGTGACAAACTGCCAGAATGGCATTAAATTCTCAAGCCAGTTCGTATTTTCTCCTCGTAAACCACAAAGGCAGTCTCACATCAGAAACAATTACCCCAATGGTGACTTACTATTGTAAGTACTTTATATCCCAGGATTAAATAACCTTCACATGGTAATTATTATTTATTTATGCCAACAAACTTACTGTTGGTGTTTTTAAACACACAAGCCGTGTGTGGGCAAAGTTTAAGAGGTAGAACTGGAACTTAAAAATTCCATGCCACAACTGGGATTTGAACCACAGACCTTCCGCTTGCCGGGCGGACGCTCTAACCACTGAGCTATTGTGACAAACTGCCAGAATGGCATTAAATTCTCAAGCCAGTTCGTATTTTCTCCTGATAAACCACAAAGGCAGTCTTTATATTACTTTATATCCCAGTCTCTGATGTGAGACTGCCTTTGTGGTTTACCAGGAGAAAATACGAACTGGCTTGAGAATTTAATGCCATTCTGGCAGTTTGTCACAATAGCTCAGTGGTTAGAGCGTCCGCCCGGCAAGCGGAAGGCCTGTGGTTCAAATCCCAGTTGTGGCATTGAATTTTTAAGTTCCAGTTCTACCTCTTAAACTTTGCCCACACACGGCTTGTGTGTTTAAAAACACCAACAGTAAGTTTGTTGGCATAAATAAATAATAATTACCACGTGAAGGTTATTTAATCCTGGGATATAAAGTACTTACAATAGTAAGTCACCATTGGGGTAATTGTTTCTGATGTGAGACTGCCTTTGTGGTTTACCAGGAGAAAATACGAACTGGCTTGAGAATTTAATGCCATTCTGGCAGTTTGTCACAATAGCTCAGTGGTTAGAGCGTCCGCCCGGCCAGCGGAAGGTCTGTGGTTCAAATCCCAGTTGTGGCATGGAATTTTTAAGTTCCAGTTCTACCTCTTAAACTTTGCCCACACACGGCTTGTGTGTTTAAAAACACCAACAGTAAGTTTGTTGGCATAAATAAATAATAATTACCATGTGAAGGTTATTTAATCCTGGGATATAAAGTACTTGCAATAGTAAGTCACCATTGGGGTAATTGTTTCTGATGTGAGACTGCCTTTGTGGTTTACCAGGAGAAAATACGAACTGGCTTGAGAATTTAATGCCATTCTGGCAGTTTGTCACAATAGCTCAGTGGTTAGAGCGTCCGCCCGGCAAGCGGAAGGTCTGTGGTTCAAATCCCAGTTGTGGCATTGAATTTTTAAGTTCCAGTTCTACCTCTTATATTTTAAAAATTTGTTTGGAGGTTTATGGAGATTCATTACTCCACAAAACATCCGACCAGCTGCTAGTCTTTTGCCAGTGGCTCTCACACTGTACACCAATCTCACGTTTGTTATATGTGCCTAATTTCTTATTGTTTTTGTCACCGTTACTATTTATTACTGTTAAGAAATTAGCATAATTGCAAAGTTTACACTCAAGTTGGAACTCTGTGGTTAGGCCATAATGTTTCAAAATTTCAAATCTCAACTGTAACCCAGAACACTGTTTACATAAAACAATATCTTCTAAAAATATAACAGCTTCACATTTATAACTTAACTTCTTTGGCATTTAATATGTGACATTGTTCTTCCACTTCTGTAAACCTCAAAGCCTTCAGATGGGTTTATTTTATTTATTTGTTTGTTTATTTATTTTTGAAGCAAGGAATTATTTTTTCTCTACATTTACATTTCCACTCTGCATATTGCCACTTGAACGAGGAATTGCGCTTTCAGGGATAGTCATAACTTTTTTCTTACATTTTTATTAAACACTTCTCTTGAATTTCTGCCCATTTTTACTTTCTCTACTGGTAAGTAGAGGAAATACTGTATTCCACCCAAAAATTTGATGTCAAGATTTAACCGGAAATATGTTTTGAGACCCCCTGAATTGAAAAAAAAAGCATTTTTTAGAAAAAGGTCCGTGTGTGTGTCTGTGGACAGTATAATTAAGAAACGAAAAGTCAGCTAAAAACCAAAGTTGATATTTATGATTAATGTCTTTAAGGGACGCGACACGAAGATTTAGAAGGAAATTCCTTCACCCTGAACTACTCTTTCCATGGAAAAATTTTTGAAAATTTTTATTTTCTTGAAAATGGCTCTCTAACGATTTTGATTAAAATGCCATATATTTAAGACATTTTTATGAGAAATGAAATGTCTATTTTGAAACATCCTGTTTGCTCTGGATGACTTTTGCATAACTGGTAAATCAAAAGAGATAAACCAAATTTTACTATTAAAAATGTTGTTGTTAGCTAATGCTGGATTTCTGACAATGAAATCATTAATCCTCTTGCTCTCCAATATTTTTCAATAAATATTGAAGAGACTTAGCAATAAATGTAACCGCTTTTTAGAGAGCACCATATTTTTATGTTTTGGCGGTTACATCGCTCTCTCACAACCCCCAGAATGTCTGGAGGACCACACCTGTCGTTGGTTTACGGGTCTCACTGACCTGACCGGGAGAATTATGAAAATAATTCACCGACCACATCCTCTGATTACCAATCAGAGGACGTATTACATGCCATGACAGGTCAGCATGTTAGTGGTTAAGGTTTTATAGAGAAATTAGAGAAATGGAGAGGTTGGAAAAATAAAAGACTCCCTAGCCCTCAGGAACCCTAATAGCATCGGAGTCGGAAGAGAACAAGAGATGACCAAGGTAAGGTCAGATAGAAAAGCTAAGTGAGGAGCAAAACACCAGTAAGTGGAAGTAGTGTTCTGCTCAGCTGGGTACCTTGTGGTTGCCATTCACATATCCCCTAGACGGAGACCCCTGAGTAATGACGAATCAAATGTATGAGACGTCTTAAATTGCATTTCAGTAGCTCACAAAGTCCATACATTTTAAGTGGGATTTCATGTAACTGGGAAACCTACGAAATCCAGATCGGTTGTTCTGAGCTAGTATGCGATGCATACACCTAGCCACTCCAGCCATGCAGGTCTGGTTATGAATTACACGCCGAAATAATCTGATAGAGTAGAATAGGATAGTATATTATTCCTTATCATAGCATAGGCAATAGCATGGCTAAGTACCCATGTTTGGAGACTGATGTGATTAGGAAAGGTCATCCCAAAGGGCCAGTGTCCCATTGGTGGAGGGAAGGAAGATTTGGAACATACCTATAGTTTTTTAATGCCAAAGAGCAAAGTACTTTTTGGAGCAGAAATAGGGGAAGGTGTAAAGGAGAGCAGCACTAAGGGTGATTCTTGGAAAGGACGGCGGGAGCTTAGGTCATCTTTCAAGTGAAAGTTAACAAAAGGAACTGGAATGCTCAGAGGGAACTAGAATATACAACATAGTTTTATTACTTAATAATGCCTTACAGAGCACAGAGAAGAAGAAAATATGTGCAGAAGTAATTGTGTGTGTAAATTATGACTGGGTTAGAAACAGCTGCTGACAACCAGTGGCTGAGATAATTCTCTACAAAATATTATTAGACATAGTAGATTAAGACTGTAAGCAGTTATGTTGGGTGCGTATGAGGATCTAGGAGCCTGAACTGAAAAACCATCGTGCTCAAGAATGTATTAGTTCAACACAAATATATATCATATCACATATAAGAAACTTCTGGGTCACCAACGAATTTTCATTGTAAATGCCTATTAAAACACAGTATACACTGTTATAATTTTTCCTCCTACTATCATTTATGTTTATATAGTTTCTACAAACCATTCTTATGAAAGTTTATTTTTCTATTTACTTAAGGTGTGCACATCAAAAAATTGGATAGAGACAGAAATAGAATACAGCTATAATACAGTTAGTGGAGAGTTCTGCTGCTTTAGAAGTTGTACTAAAGAAAGGCAACACATCAACTCGTATGCTATGACATTAACTGAATTTCCAGTACTTCCTTCAGTTTCTCTGTGAGTGAACTCACAAATAAGTTCACCATGTTTTTACCATATTACATTATATGCACTGATACTCACTATTAAAAATGTAGAACTTGCTAAACCAACAATTTGGATCCCAATAATGTTTTTTGTAGAGTTAACCATTTCGGAGATATTCCTTGTTATTTGTGACAGTTTCGAAAAACTTAAAGCTTTCGTGAAATGGAGCATCGTTGTTCATTTTTTTATATGTTAAGCGTGCAAAGAGAACGGGATCGCAAAGCTTTAAAAGATTTGACTATCGCTCAAAGCCTACTGTATTCTAACATTCCCCTTTCAACCTACAAGGAAATAAACAATAAGATTATTTGTACAAATGTTTATATCAACAAACACGAAGAAGGTAGAGGATTAAGAGTTTGCAATAATGGTTAGAACAAGAGTTGAGAAAGCCATGTGAGTGCAACACATCATACTTTTAGTCCGTAAAACCCATATAATAGGATGATATAAAAGAATGCAACAGATAACAGCAACAAGAATGTGTACAATAAATATGAAGTAATATTGGTAAGGCTTGTTTCAGAGAGCTACCACACCATTCTAAATAGGTTAGGCAGTACACAAAATGTTCCTACAGACTATAAAATTACTCTTCAAGCGGCAAATTCAAAACATATTTTACCTTTTCTGTCAAACGTATTTTCCACTAGAGTGACTATGATCACATGAACTGGAACAGTGTCGACTGTCTTTTGCAGTATTTCAGGGTATTTATAAGATGTTCCTTATAAATAATCACGAAAGTGTGAAATATTTTTAAGGAACTAAGAAAAATTCTCATTTTTTAAAGATTTTCAGGACCGGCTCTCACAACTGTATGAGTGATAACAGAGACTAAAAATCTTGGTGTTCGTTTACCCAAGTGGATGGGGCATACGGACATTGTAGTATCTTCAATTATATTTTTTCTTTCTATTCTTGTATCTTATTTCTGAATAATACATTTTCAGTTTGCTTAAATGAATGTTGAGTGCTTCTTTTAAACACAATTTGTGGTTCTGCAATAATTAGTATGGCCTTTATTTTGAAAAATATCCTTAGCTGTCCGTTTGTCCTGCCTTTATCCTAAATTTTATTTCTTGTTCTAGTGTACTCCAAGATTTCCAGTGAAATCTCGATATCGAAATGTTGGATGGAATACAGCATTTCTACCTACTATACATTAGTATCAGAGGAAATGAAAATCTCTGTTTTATACAGGGTGACACAGAATAACACCGAATAATTTAAAGTCATGATTCGGGAGTTACAATGGAGTATTTTATTATCAGGAATGTATGTCGGCAAACTTCTTGTTATGCAGCTAGAGGGCATTAATAGCTTTTAAGACGCCGGGTTAAATGAAATTCCACCTTACAGGTCGCTACGCCTATTTACTATAATACATTAGGAGAGTTTTGAAATAAGAATAGCCGCGTACCTTTAACTTTAAAGAATGCAATAATACAAAGTCTTGTTTTAAATATTGATTTAAGTATATGACCGAGTGGTTAGAACGCTCGCCTAGCACCTACCACCTACCACCCATGATACTAAATCAAATCTTATAACTGATCTGTAAGTTGTTGTGAAGAACATGAGCAAACACTTCCATGAATGGTTAAATTTTCTCTAGCATTAAAGACTTCAAACATAGAACTGAGCAAGTGCTTACGTTTTTATAAACGATGTTCAAAATACCAACGTTCGACAAGTTCATAGCATCATAGTAATAAAAGGCATGTTCTTTAAAAAATGCCCGGCATATCACTAATAGCTATAAAGATCCTGGCCATTAACGTCACTTCGCTATTAACTGGCATCTAGTACACAATATCTCGTGCTCTTTTAGCATCTTTCCAAACAGCACCATAAACGTAATACATCTCTATAATCGCTCCACCGCTAGATCCGCACTTGATGTAAACACAAGCCATCAACAACGAACTCGTAATACGCCGAAACCAAAGCACACCATAAAATATAGTACCTTAAATATCGGCGATTATCTGTGAGTTTTCAAGATGTACGATAACCCTGGTAAAGGCTACTTAAATGTAACGCGATATTTCTAAAATTCGTGAGTAAATATCGTTCTGTTGCAACATAAATAGGAGTTATGAGTCCACGTGGTGTTTGTTTTGTGTTAGTCGCAGGTTATCGCGGAGGGATACAAGGTGCGGATCTAAGGCTGGATGGAGTACAGTAGTTCTGCATAAGTAAAGAGGAATCTACTTACATATAATATGCTGGAAAACAAAGTCCTTCTAGTAAACGGAGCAATTTAGTTATTTGATTACTGAGGTTGGTAACTGGAACCACAAAGTTACAAAGTGCGGCGGAATACTTTACCATTTAAGTAACAAACCGAGATTTTAGGTTAAACAGCGTTAAGGAAAAGAATACAAGGATATTCTAAAATGTAAAGAAAACAAAACTTAAGCAATTTTCCAATGCCGTAGGAGGAATAAGGACCCGACGCGGCAATTGAAAAACATGAATATCCTCTATTTCGATAACAAAACGTTTACGGACATACATTCACTATAAGAAAATACTCAAATAGAACCCCTGTATCATCCCTTAAATTACTCGGTGTTATTTTCACTCACCTTTTATACAATCGGCATTGAAATGGAATGAATTTTAATATTGTATCTCGTTCTGTTGTGGCTGATGGTGTTTATAACTTACCTTAAATAAATAGACCATTATGGCAATGCCATCTTTTTCCTTCATAGCCGATTCTTGCGTTAGATAGGAACTTTTAAAATGCACCACATGCATTTCCATAGGACACCTGAGTAAAACAAGGAATTCAAAGTGAGAAATAGAAGGTATTATATCAGTCTGAAACTTTTGGAGATTGTGTCATAAGTTTCAATTAAGAAAAGATGACCGAATAGGTATCTTATGTCCTTATAATTGCTTTAAGGACGTTTAACTTAACCAAAAGAACAAAGGGTTTACAATTACAAGGGATGTACCACGTGATCGTATTTTGTTGATAACCACTGTCCAGAAACACTTTGTTTATATGCTATAGCAGAGGTGGGCAAAAGCGGATTCATGAATCCGTGTGATTCGTGAACCTTTCGCCGTGTAACTATGCAACACAACGGTACACACTCCCTTCATTAGTTTGCTTCAGAAGTCCACAGGTCATTTCCAATCGTTTCGCGAATCTTATCAGTGGAGGAATTATGTCTAAGTCAACATCGTCCACCTCTTTTGTGACAAGATGCTACACGTTTTTCTTTGAACCAACATTGAAGCGCTTTATTGAAGATATAATGCCACATATGACGAAAAACAAAAAAACTAGTTTTCTGATCCACATTTTATATATGTATGTTCTATATGTTTTCTGTTGTTGTTATTATTACTGTAATTGTTATTATTATTATTATTATTATTATTATTATTATTATTATTATTATTATTATTATTATTATTATTATTATTATTATTATTATTATTATTATTATTATTATTATTATTATTATTATTATTATTATTATTATTATTATTATTATTATTATTATTATTATTATTATTATTATTATTATTATTATTATTATTATTATTATTATTATTATTATTATTATTATTATTTATTGTGTATAGTATTATTAATATTGTTATTTCTTTGTTATAATTACAGATTTAGAACGGCGTGCCACAGTTTTAGAAGATTTACAATCTAAACATAACAAACCTACCATGACCAACAAATTAAATGATGATATACTTATTTCAAATGTATAAAATCACTTGGTACTGTGCCGGAGGATAAAGTAATTAGTTATATTCCTCTTCTTGAAGAATTAAAAACTGAGTTTACTTCATATAGATTCCATGATTTCGGGAATCTTGAGAATCACACTTCAATGCTTGTTAACCCTTTTACTGTAGATGTAGTCAATGTAAGAGTTAACTTGCAAGGTGAACTTGTAGATCTACAAACAGATCTGGTGACAAAAAATAAGTGCAGAGATTTAGTTGGCACAGACGTGCTCAAAGAACTGTGTCTGAGAGAAATTGTTACTTCTGTTACACTTTTACAGGAATTTTGCTCCGCTTCAGATGACCTCTCGGGGCAATTACATATTGCTGTTACAGATATTACACCAGAATTTGAACGTTTTTTGTAGTGTTTAACGCCTGCTTTTACTACATACGGCACCACAGGTGGTGACACTGATGATATATGGAATGACGATGGAGCACCGGTGGAATGAGATGGCGGGGAAAACCGGAGAACCGGAGGAAACCCGCCCCAGCGCCGCTTCGTCCACAAAAAATCTCTCATGTGGTTGTCTGGGATCGAACCTGGTTTTGGTGAGAAGCGAATGGTTTAACCACTCGGCTACGACGCGGCCGAGTCTGAACGTCTTCTCATATGTTCGAATGATGACGTGTGTAGTTCCACTCTTTCTTGTATGAAACAAACGCCCTGGTCGTTTGTATCAATCCACCACTGTCAAGATTTTAAGAAGCGAAGAAATACCACTGGTAATATGACTTCGAACTGTTGCAAATAGTTCAAGCTTTGGTATTTAATGTGTACGCGCGCATCCACAGGGTATTTGTTAGGATAAAAATTGGCTTTTTCACTAAAACGCCTCTACAATGTTGCAAACATGGTGTGGGCTGGGTGATGCCTGTTGGACCCACGCTGATGACGAGACTAACAAGTCTCTTCCATTCCTTCCGGCTGCTTTGTAGATGAGAAATATCTTGGTGTACTCTACATTTGTGTTCGTACAAGGTCGCCATTGCTTATTTTTGCTTTATGATGGCCGCACGAATGAATGCTGTATAGAATGCAACTTATAAACAGAATAATACCGCAAAAACTACCCCTTCCTGTAGGTGTGCTGAAAGAATATGTGCATCAGGCAAGAGCTCATGCAATACCATTCATAAAATAATTGTTAACTAACGAATGCGACGTCGGGGGGGGGGGGGGGGCTACGGTTGGTTATTCTCTTTGGCGAAAAGCTCTGGTTTCTGAACATGGTTTAATGAACAAATATGATCACTTGTTACACTGCTTGTTACATCTTCACTCCTGGTAATGTGCATGTTTTTTGTGGTATATACCTACTATAAAACGAACATGCTGGTTATAAGAAAAAGGGCTTACGAAAAGTGCTTTCCTGCAAAGAAGCCCTTGAATTTTCGTGGTAAAAACACATGATTATTTCTGTTACTTTGTAGAGAAAATGTGTGGAAAGGAAATAGAATGGTCCAATGGTATCATATTTGTATGCGGTATTTGTTTAAATAATTATCATTTTATTCAAATACATACTCAAATGTATGCAGAACTTAGCATCAATGCACCTAGTAATTATATCAGGTGGTTCAACTCGTCCGCCTTTGCCAAAAGCAGGTATCCCTTTGTGCGTTAAAATAGTTGCAGAACGCAACGGGGTAATTCTTAAACTACTTTCTGCTTATCATCAATGAGAGGCCGTTCCCAGGCTTGAATTAGTGTATGTAGTCCACGATAATGTGTGTGTGTTTGTGTGTGTGTGTGTATGTGTGAACAACCAATAAGGTATTAGAATATTTTCCACTTTACTTAAAGGGTCTATTTTTCAGGGAAAAAACTCACTCCTGTATATGCTGTCATTGTCTGACATTACAGATTACTGATTGTAAATTGGCGTAACAAAATCCATGCAAACGTAAGGGTACGCAATGTTTTCTTGGCATTTATTCCATTTCTTATTACTGTTATTGTCGTTTTATTATTATTTTTATTATTAGTAATCCACAATGTCAAACAATAACAGCATATATAGGAGTGAGCTCATTCTCTGGAAAATAAAGAGCCTTTAAATAAATGGGAAAACAGTCTAAGACCTTTCCGAATGTTTGTACTGTTATTATCTATTATAATGGACTACACACGCTAGTGCAAGCCTGGGAAATACCTCTTATCACTGATAAGCAGAACGAAGTTCGCTCACGGCATGGCATTCGTTTCAAAGGAATTGCCCCGTTGCGTCCTGCAACTGTTTTAACGCACGAAGGGATATCTACTTACGACAAAGACGGATGAGTTGGGCCACCTGGTATAGATGAAGTATCTGAAGCCCAAACCTTTTACCAACCCTTATGCAAGAAAACGTTTTATTTCCTTTGTATATTATAATTATGGTCATTAACACTGTATGCTAATTAGTTACGCAAGTGTAAAATTGTGTCCAGCGTAGCATCAAACTACTGTAACAGAACTTACATACTAAAAATATTTATTTAATTTTTATGAAATAACATCTGTTTAAGATTTTAATAAGATAAGATTTTAATATGAATTATAATAATAACGTAATTATTCAAAAATAAATATTCCAAAAACAAAACATTAGAACCACAAAGAAAAAGGAATATTTATAACTTTTAATCTTACAATACAAAAGAAAACAAACTACTCCTGTAACATGAAATAAAAGCAGTTTCACATTAAAACCTCTATTTCTGGCCACACTTTGAACCTAATGGCGCATTACTTATACCTATTTTGCGGTTTTTCCTTAAAATTTGGGGAAGCGTTGATTGCCGAAGCAAGTCTCAAGGCACACGAAAATGCGTAATGCCAAACATACATCTAATTTCTGCAGCAAATTTGCCAAATTCTAGTTATGTTTGTGGATCAAGGGCTTGATAAAAACGCACAATAAATACTGTACGCCTTTTTTACTTTTTCTACTACATATAGCAAGTAGAGGAAGTATTGTATTCCACTCAAAAATTCGATGTCGAGATTTCACCGGAAATATATTTTCGAGGCCTGAATAAAAAAAAAAGCATTTTTAGAAAAAGGTCCGTGTGTGTGTGTGTGTGTGTGTGTGTGTGTGTGTGTGTGTGTGTGTGTGTGTGTGTGTGTGTGTGTGTGTGTGTAAGGATATGACATGAAGATTTTGAGGAAAATTGCTCCACCCTAAACTACCGTTTACATGGAACATTTTTCGAAAATTTTGATTTTCTCTAAAATGGCTCTAACAATTTTGATTAAAATGTTTGAGATATTTTTATGGAAAATAAAATGTATACTTTGAATTTTCTGACTATAATCCTTGTAGTTCAGTTTACTCTGAATTACTTTTGCACAGCTGCTAAACCGTAAGGGAAGGCTAAATTTTGTTATACAGAAAATGCAGATCTTGCTAAAACACATTTTATGTCCAGATAAATTTTTTGTGGAGTGAACCATTTCGGGGATATTCCTCGTCATTTGTGTGAGTTTTGGTAAACTTTCGTCAAATAAAAGATCGTTATTCATTTTCTTTATATCTTAGCAATGCAAACAGAGCGAAATCTCAAAGCTTTAACAAAATTAACCATCGCTCAATTTCCATATTCCCCTTGCAACTACGAGGAAATGAGCAATAATATAATTTTACAAATATTTATCTCAACTAACAAGAAGAAGATACTGGAATAAGGGCTTGTAAGGATGATTAGTACAAGAGTAGAGAAAGTCATGTGAGTGCAACACATCAGATTTTTAGATCTGAATCACAGCATAAATCAGTAAGTTCTAGGGGCCAGTTTAAATTTGAGAGCTTCCAAATCTGAAACGTTTTCAGCAGACTCCATACAGTCTGCACCCAATATGTGTCAATGTTTATGAGTGAGTGTTTATGTTAAGGGCTGCAAATGTAGAAGTGGCTTCACTTTTTCCATGGTATGCACGTTGTACAGGTGACGCCAGGGATTTTGGGGTGTGAAAATTTTAATGGAAAAGTACATACGATGCGAGTCACTTACTTTATCCATGCATGACACATAGGGGGCTGCAGCTCGAAGAATGGGTCAGAGTAACACGGGAGTTGTATACGGTGGAAGGTACTGGACAGTCAATAAAAACATTGAAACTTTCGGAACGTCGACACTGAGTTACACCTCACTAGTTCGCTTGTTTTCATTTCTTTCCTTTTTTTTTGTAGCACTTAACGCCTGCTTTTACTACATACGGCACCACAGGCGGTGACACTGATGATACATGGAATGAAAATGAAGCACCGGTGGAATGAGATGGGGGGGAAAACGGAGAACCCGGAGGAAACAGCGCCGCTTCGTCCATCACAAATCCCACATGCGGTTGCCTGGAATCGAACTTTGATGAGAAGCAAATGGCCTAACCACTCGGCTACAGCGCGGCTTCATGTTTTCCAGTTCTTATATTACCACCATCTTTTTGTCGTTGTTCTTCGTCTGCTATGTCAGAAATGCTCGCTACTTCATCTTCGCTGCTGGGACTGCGCTCGGCTTCATTATCATGAATAAGTATTCGCTCTAGTATTTTTCACGAAGTAGAGTTCTTGAGAATAATGTTGCTCAACTGTTTCCACGTGATGGAAAGTTTTCCCCATTCCACAGAATCAGTTTCGCCAAATCTTTTATGGCATAGTTTTTGCACATCTTTCATCTTGAAGGTTGTATTTCTAGTTGCTAGCCAGTGTTTTACATCTCCCCACATAACTCAATAGGATTTAGTAGACTCGGAGTCTGAGTTTACCGTGTCCATGCTGTGCAATATCTCTGGGTTTATGTAACTTGATCTAATCATAAAGTTTTCTCTTTGAAAACGACTCTTCATACGCAGTACCGTTTTTAATAGTCAAGTTTTCATATCCGTCTTTAGGGAGTTGGATGTTAATGGTTTATTTACTTGAGCATTGTGACAGAAGGCGTTGTCAAATATTAGGACAGGATTTTGAGAAAGATTACGAATGAGCATGGTTTTCAACAGTATTTGAACTAAACATACTGAAGTAATCCATTATTCCAACGTAACAGTTTTAGTACAGACTGTGTCCGCCAGGCTGCTAGTTGTTATAATGTAACTTAGTAAACATTCAAATGTTGATTTCGTCTAATCAATCATTTGCTCAGATTCTCTGAGTGCCATCCAGGCTCTGCAGTAGTTTCTAGGCACCTCAGTTTCAATCGTAAAAATTCAGACACTCCTTTCCCAGTTAATATCACGTGGATACTAGTTTGTTTTTACATGGATCCCAGGCCATGTGGGCATTACCGGCAATGAGGAGGCAGATACGACTCAGAAAACTGCATGGCGTTTGCCGGAGTTATCCACACAAACACTGTCTCCAAAGGATGTGCAGCGGTACTTCCGTCGCCATCTTCTTTCGGTTTGGCAACAATCCTGGGAGGCGTTGGCTGGTACTCAATTGCGGACATTCAAGGACATCGTAGATCCCTGGCTGACATCTTGCAGGGACTCTCGGAGATCAGAAGTTATTTTAACACGATTAAGAATAGGTCAAACCCACGCCACTCATGGACATCTGTTGTGTGGTGACCTGGCCCTTATGTATCCGTCGTGCGACGTCCAACTCTCTGTGTCACACGTTTTCCTGTATTGTCCACGTTACGCTCAAAGGCGCCAGTCCCTTGGCCTGGGTATTACGCTGCGTTCCATTTTGGGCGACGACCCAGTTGCTGTAGATAAATCACTGCGGTTCTTCGTCTAAATTAGGTTCGCGAAACATATTTAATCTGTTTTAGAGTTTGGATGTTTTAGACTACTTAGTGTGTTCTACTGTTTTAAACCGTCCTAATCGCCAACGTGTTTACTAAGTCCCGTTTTACTTGATTAACTTTTAGATATTTTTATTTCCTTTTTAGCTATTTTAACTTTAATTTTTTAGCCGTTAACTTTCATCTCATAGTCTTTTAAGGGTGAATTTTATCAAATGAGTGCTTGTTTTTTATCTTTGGACATTCGGGCCCTAATGTCCTAGTTGCCGACGCTCCCTTAAACACCATCCATCCATCCATCCATCCATCCATCCATCCATCCATCCATCCATCCATCCATCCATCCATCCATCCATCCATCCATCCATCCATCCATCCATCCATCCATCCATCCATCCATCCATCCATCCATCCATCCATCCATCCATCCATCCATCCATCCATCCATCCATCCATCCATCCATCCATCCATCCATCCATCCATCCATCCATCCATCCATCCATCCATCCATCCATCCATCCATCCATCCATCCATCCATCCATCCATCCATCCATCCATCCATCCATCCATCCATCCATCCATCCATCCATCCATCCATCCATCCATCCATCCATCCATCCATCCATCCATCCATCCATCCATCCATCCATCCATCCATCCATCCATCCATCCATCCATCCATCCATCCATCCATCCATCCATCCATCCATCCATCCATCCATCCATCCATCCATCCATCCATCCATCCATCCATCCATCCATCCATCCATCCATCCATCCATCCATCCATCCATCCATCCATCCATCCATCCATCCATCCATCCATCCATCCATCCATCCATCCATCCATCCATCCATCCATCCATCCATCCATCCATCCATCCATCCATCCATCCATCCATCCATCCATCCATCCATCCATCCATCCATCCATCCATCCATCCATCCATCCATCCATCCATCCATCCATCCATCCATCCATCCATCCATCCATCCATCCATCCATCCATCCATCCATCCATCCATCCATCCATCCATCCATCCATCCATCCATCCATCCATCCATCCATCCATCCATCCATCCATCCATCCATCCATCCATCCATCCATCCATCCATCCATCCATCCATCCATCCATCCATCCATCCATCCATCCATCCATCCATCCATCCATCCATCCATCCATCCATCCATCCATCCATCCATCCATCCATCCATCCATCCATCCATCCATCCATCCATCCATCCATCCATCCATCCATCCATCCATCCATCCATCCATCCATCCATCCATCCATCCATCCATCCATCCATCCATCCATCCATCCATCCATCCATCCATCCATCCATCCATCCATCCATCCATCCATCCATCCATCCATCCATCCATCCATCCATCCATCCATCCATCCATCCATCCATCCATCCATCCATCCATCCATCCATCCATCCATCCGTCCATCCGTCCATCCGTCCATCCGTCCATCCGTCCATCCGTCCATCCGTCCATCCGTCCATCCGTCCATCCGTCCATCCGTCCATCCGTCCATCCGTCCATCCGTCCATCCGTCCATCCGTCCATCCGTCCATCCGTCCATCCGTCCATCCGTCCATCCGTCCATCCGTCCATCCGTCCATCCGTCCATCCGTCCATCCGTCCATCCGTCCATCCGTCCATCCGTCCATCCGTCCATCCGTCCATCCGTCCATCCGTCCATCCGTCCATCCGTCCATCCGTCCATCCGTCCATCCGTCCATCCGTCCATCCGTCCATCCGTCCATCCGTCCATCCGTCCATCCGTCCATCCGTCCATCCGTCCATCCGTCCATCCGTCCATCCGTCCATCCGTCCATCCGTCCATCCGTCCATCCGTCCATCCGTCCATCCGTCCATCCGTCCATCCGTCCATCCGTCCATCCGTCCATCCGTCCATCCGTCCATCCGTCCATCCGTCCATCCGTCCATCCGTCCATCCGTCCATCCGTCCATCCGTCCATCCGTCCATCCGTCCATCCGTCCATCCGTCCATCCGTCCATCCGTCCATCCGTCCATCCGTCCATCCGTCCATCCGTCCATCCGTCCATCCGTCCATCCGTCCATCCGTCCATCCGTCCATCCGTCCATCCGTCCATCCGTCCATCCGTCCATCCGTCCATCCGTCCATCCGTCCATCCGTCCATCCGTCCATCCGTCCATCCGTCCATCCGTCCATCCGTCCATCCGTCCATCCGTCCATCCGTCCATCCGTCCATCCGTCCATCCGTCCATCCGTCCATCCGTCCATCCGTCCATCCGTCCATCCGTCCATCCGTCCATCCGTCCATCCGTCCATCCGTCCATCCGTCCATCCGTCCATCCGTCCATCCGTCCATCCGTCCATCCGTCCATCCGTCCATCCGTCCATCCGTCCATCCGTCCATCCGTCCATCCGTCCATCCGTCCATCCGTCCATCCGTCCATCCGTCCATCCGTCCATCCGTCCATCCGTCCATCCGTCCATCCGTCCATCCGTCCATCCGTCCATCCGTCCATCCGTCCATCCGTCCATCCGTCCATCCGTCCATCCGTCCATCCGTCCATCCGTCCATCCGTCCATCCGTCCATCCGTCCATCCGTCCATCCGTCCATCCGTCCATCCGTCCATCCGTCCATCCGTCCATCCGTCCATCCGTCCATCCGTCCATCCGTCCATCCGTCCATCCGTCCATCCGTCCATCCGTCCATCCGTCCATCCGTCCATCCGTCCATCCGTCCATCCGTCCATCCGTCCATCCGTCCATCCGTCCATCCGTCCATCCGTCCATCCGTCCATCCGTCCATCCGTCCATCCGTCCATCCGTCCATCCGTCCATCCGTCCATCCGTCCATCCGTCCATCCGTCCATCCGTCCATCCGTCCATCCGTCCATCCGTCCATCCGTCCATCCGTCCATCCGTCCATCCGTCCATCCGTCCATCCGTCCATCCGTCCATCCGTCCATCCGTCCATCCGTCCATCCGTCCATCCGTCCATCCGTCCATCCGTCCATCCGTCCATCCGTCCATCCGTCCATCCGTCCATCCGTCCATCCGTCCATCCGTCCATCCGTCCATCCGTCCATCCGTCCATCCGTCCATCCGTCCATCCGTCCATCCGTCCATCCGTCCATCCGTCCATCCGTCCATCCGTCCATCCGTCCATCCGTCCATCCGTCCATCCGTCCATCCGTCCATCCGTCCATCCGTCCATCCGTCCATCCGTCCATCCGTCCATCCGTCCATCCGTCCATCCGTCCATCCGTCCATCCGTCCATCCGTCCATCCGTCCATCCGTCCATCCGTCCATCCGTCCATCCGTCCATCCGTCCATCCGTCCATCCGTCCATCCGTCCATCCGTCCATCCGTCCATCCGTCCATCCGTCCATCCGTCCATCCGTCCATCCGTCCATCCGTCCATCGGTCCATCGGTCCATCGGTCCATCGGTCCATCCGTCCACCCGTCCATCCGTCCACCCGTCCATCCGTCCACCCGTCCACCCGTCCACCCGTCCACCCGTCCGTCCGTCCGTCCGTCTGTCCATCCGTCCACCCGTCCATCCGTCCGTCCGTCCGTCCGTCCGTCCATCCGTCCATCCGTCCATCCGTCCATCCGTCCGTCCGTCCATCCGTCCATCCATCCATCCGTCCATCCTTCCATCCGTCCATCCGTCCATCCGTCCATCCGTCCATCCGTCCGTCCGTCCATTCCTCCAATTCTCCATCCCTGCATCCCTCCCTCCTTCCGTCCGTCCGTCCGTGTTGTCTTCAGTGATGAGAGTAGGTTCTGTCTGTATGCAAGTGATGGTCGTGTACGCGTACGGCGTAGAGCTGGAGACGAACTCGTCCAGAGTGCATTCGCCTACGACACAAAGGCCCAACTCCTGGCATCATGGTATCACTTACAACTCGCGCTCGCCTTTGGTGTTTGTGCAGGGACGTGAAACCGGTGCCAGCTACATCCAACAGGTAAATAATCCTCTGTAACTGCCATTTCTTCAACAGGAAGGTGATGTGCTGTTTCAACAGGATAAGGCACGTCCCCATACAGCTGCAGCAATGCAACGTGCTCTGCATGGTATACAACAACTGCCCTTGTCAGCACGGTCCGCTGATCCCTCTCCCATTGAACATGTATGGGACATGATGGGAAAGAAAGTGACTGGGCCTCCACGGCCAGCCGCAACCACTGCCGAACTGCGACAACAGGTGCAAGATGCTTGGGCCGGTGTACCACAGGGTGCCATTCGCCACCTGTACGATCGTCTGCCTGCACGAATACATGCCTGTATTGCTGCTTGAGGGGGTTATACCAAATATTGATGCAACTACTGGGACATACCTCCTTGTGACATGTCTACATCATTTGTGCTGGTTTTGTTATCATATGACACTATCATGACATACTACCGCTCACTTAACTCTATTAAATTTAAGCCATCCTTGATGGTGTTGCATTTTGCCCCCACCAGTTTATGTATACATATCTATGTGTGTATTTCATATATGGACAACTTTTTCTTTATACATTGCCTGTCTCTATCACTCAGACCTCCTGTAAGAGGAGGGTTTCGTTCATTCAAAACAATAACTGGGCTACTAAAAATTAACGCAGTTCTGTAATACTAAACATAAATATTTTAGTTAACATAAACATTTTTGTAAACATTTTAAATGTAAATAATACTAAATTGTAAGTTCTAGCTCTTGACACACTCTACATGGTAGTTACGGTTTTTTTTCCCACAAATGTGCACAGGATATGTAGCTTTGACATAATCTACATCCTATACCTTGTTCCACTCTTAGAAGACAGTATGGTGTTAAATGGGATATATCTGTCTCTATCTAGCGCATACAAGTTGCTATTAGCCTCGTCCTTTTCTACCCTCGCGCTGTTGCCAGGTTCCTAATAACATGCTATAAATATTCAGTTGTTATAAGTTTCAGGTTTGAGCACATTATCCTACGCAGAATGTTTTTCTCTATTAGTTTATATCCTTTTTAGAGTTATTACACATTTCTATAGGCCCATATTTCTTCAAAAAACTTTTTTCTCAATAGAAGTCCGATATGTGCTGTTTCTATACTCATCACGCACTTACTAACAAACTAACTGCTAGAATGCGTCTATATTTTGTTCTTAGGTAGAGTAAACTATAGTGCTACTACCTGCTTACTTTGAATTCTCTATGTTTACTCAGTTAAGTGTTATAACTTTTTAAATTAAATGTTTTCGGAAAATTTTATACCTAAGCACTGCAAAAGTTACGCAGTGTGAAACTTTTTTGTTATTGAGTGTACATCAGGGAACCAGCGAGAACAAATGTTGACGAGGGTTGGAGAAAGTTTTTAAAATAAACCAAAAGGCTGTAACTTCTTTCTTTCATCGAGTAGGGCAAACAAAAGGTATTCATCTATTCAGCGTGTTCTCGCGCCAGGCCTGACAGAAGATAGTATAAGGAGCAGCACTAGCATTAGTTCAAAAGAAGTCGGTGTGTAACTGTGTGGAATCTATGAGCTGTTATTGCGTTATTTGTTTAATAGTTTCGTAAATATTTGTAGTTATAGAAGGGGAAGCTACAAAGAGACGATATATTGGTAAATTAAGAAGTAAGGAACGCCAAATAATTTTGAAGGTGTTAGATTATTTTTCAAGTAAAATGCGTGTAAGTAAGGCAGTAAAAGAAACAGCTAAGGCTATCGGGTGTTCAGAAGCAGTAGTGTATAGGATTAAAAAGGAAGTAATGAAAGGACCTCTAAGAACGCCATCGAAAAAGAAAGCAAAAAGGGCGGGAAAAAAAGAAGTATATAGTGAATAGTGCAATGTGGAGTGCGGCGAATTGTTCATTCTTTACTGTTTGCAAATATTCCACCCACGCTGAATATAATTTTGTCACGATTCAACAGTGTTGAGACCCTACCAAATTTCTCAAGGGCCACTCTTAGTTGGTTCTTACATGATTTGGGGTTGGAATATGAAAGAAGGGGTAACAAGTGCATATTGATAGAAAGAGACGATACCGATATGGCGACATAAATATCTAAAAGACGTAAAAAGGTTTAGGGACCAGGGGAAATCAATTGTTTATACCAAAGTTAAAAGTGTCCGTCAAGCAGCAATTGAAGGACTAAGTACAGGACTCGGCCACCTCGGGATCCCGCGCGGAGAAAGATTCGCAACTAGTACATGTTCCAACACTGCTCTCCATTTAACGTATACTGTCTTCTAAGGGTGGAACGCGCTTTAGATTAGATTAGCTCTCTTAGGGTGGCCTAACTCACTCTAGGATCCACAGATTGATATGATATGTCATACAGGCTTAGACTACAATACCTGAGTGTTAAATATTTCTAACTCTTTTTAGTTACTTACGTATGACCTTCAACAGTGTGTTCGCTGCCTTCTGTTGTATTGGAACCCCAGTGAAAATGCAGCTGTGAGAATACATAGCCTTTGCTCATCAGAGGTCCACCCCTTATAAAAGGCCGATGGCGACCCCATTTGCCACTGACAATCACTATGGAACATATCACAATATGCAAAACATCAACATCATATTCTGATACCTTTTACAAAATTGAATACCCAACTTCAATGAGACCTGCGCAAAGGGTCATCTAATTCTCAGGCGTTCTTGCATAGATGGTATAAGAATGAAATTGATCATACACATACTTCCCTTCCTATTCAGTGGACATGGTAGCCATGGGCTCATCTCGCAAGGATTTGACCATTTCATAATTTGAACAGGAATATTTCAGCAATCCTTCTACTTTAATGGTCAAACATTGTAAATTCAACTTCTGTATACCTGTAGAAAATATGCCCTTTTCATGTTTCGATAAGTTGTAGACTAGAAGTTGCCAGTGATAAGTGCTTTGCTTACAAGCATAAGCTTAATCAGCAATGCCTGGTAAAAAATACATTCTTATCGTGTTTCAATTAAGTTGTAGACTAGAAATAAACACTTTACCATTGTTGGGTCCTAGGCTTACAAACATAGGGTTAATCAGCAACGCCTGGTTTCCGTGTTTGGTATAGCTGAGCTCATTAAAGCGTGTTACTGCAAATAAACAGTGGTGATAAAGGATTAAATTGCATATCTTTTTTCCCTTTCTTTTCTCATTCTTAATAGAAACAATATTATTTATATAAGTGAGGAAAATATAAAATTATACAACTTAATGGGATCTATTTCCTTTAGAGAAGTAAATTAAATTGATACTTCTATTCCGCATAGCGTTGCAACTTTTGCGGCCATCTTATGAATGCTGCAATATGACTGCTATTTTACAACTGAATGCTTCAGAAGATATTAATTGCAATTGATGAAATAAAACAGGGAATATACCTACCTGAGCTGTCAATCATTCCTCCCGAATTTAATAATATTTCCCTTTAAATATCGAGATTCAATAGCATCTCTGTATAAATATTTAAAATATTTACCTCGGTCATGCACTGTTAATGTTCATATTAGCTTACAAAGGATATACCTAATGGAAGCATTATATATTCTCCGTGTTAGTAAGTCTCGACAAGTAGAGAAATTAGAAAGTTTCAGTCACAATAAACGAAAATAATTATTTTAGAAATAGTTGCAAATCTCAGTATGATTACAGTCCTTTGTGCTGAATTATGCAGTAGTACGACACAAATGTCATGCGATATGAGAATAAGACGCCAAGCATAAAAAGCAAATCAATTTAATAAAGGTATTGCATATAATAGAAAAGCGTCTAATAGTGTAAAATATGCTTTAAATAGTCATAAAATGCATTGTTACTTGATATGGATGCCAGAGAATAAAGTAATTTATTATATTTTAAATAGAACACAATGCAGTTGTGTATTACTTCAACGTGAAGCAGCCATTTGCACCTAGCAGCGTTGCCATGTTGTTTATTTCCAAGCACTAAACAATGTTGTAATGTCCCTATTAACTAAATTTCTAGAGGTGTGCCGTTATCCCAATTCTCCATTCCTAATAAAAAGCTAAAGAACATTAAATACTTTTATTAATTTTGTATTTCAGGAAATAAGGATACAAAGAAGGAATATTTAGAGGAAAAGAAATTAAAATTAAAAAAGAATTACTCCAAAAATAAAAAACTAAACATAAAGGACGATGTAACTGTAAGAGCGCTCAACTACTTGATCATCAGCGCCCTTATTAAATGCAGCATGGCAAAAACCAGAGATAAACTTCGATATTAAAAGGAAAAATATAGATAAATATACCAAAGAAATGAGGCAAAAGCCAATATTAAAACAAAGTTACAAACAGGCCGAAAAGGTATAACATTTCGATATCTAAACTTTTAAATCCTTTGGTTCATGTTTTCCATTGCTAAAAACTTTAAAACTCTTTTGACTGCTTGTTTATTGTCCACCATGATCTCTGCAAGTCTGACAGGTAGTTGCAGAGAGTCTCGAAGGTGCACCAGGGAAACACACTCTAGCTGCTCGTCACGGACCGGCAAAAATTTGTCGCACAGCGGACAAAGAGGAGCAGGATCCCCTTTAAAGAGATAACCGTGCGTAAAACTGCAATGGGCAATGCGTAACCGAACCAGGATAAGTTCACCATTGTTGATGTGCAGTAGCACGCTTTAACGAAAACAGCACGAAAATCAGGCGTTGCTGATTAACCCTGTGTTTATAAGCCTAGCACCCAACAATGGAAACGTGTTTATTTCTAGTCTACAACTTAACTGAAACAGGATAAGAATGTATTTTTTACTGGTGTACTGAAGTCGAATTGGCAATGTTTGACTGTTAATGTGGGATTCTTGAAATATTTATTTTCAAAATTGTGAGGTGAGTCGATGTCTATTCTGTGCTCTGAATACACAGAAGTTTAGGCTACGAGCGATACAAAGTGGAAGTAGCAGGTGGGGTAAGCGGATGGTGAGAGTGAGAGGAGAACAAATCGCATCATTGCCAGGTATAGCAATGAAAGTTAAAGTTTCAGTTCTTCAACAAATATATTGTCAAGCGAAATGACTAAGCGAACAGGCAGTTCTACACGTAACACTGGAAACAAACGCTTTGCACATTTTTACCGTTTTCACTAAACTTTTCAATTTGTTTTCGTCTGCTATTATATTCTGTCTCGTGTTCGTCTTGTTCAGAACCGAATAGTTAGAGGTTAAAGTGTGACAAAATGTGTTAAGTGATGATTATTTATTCACATTAGTGTGCTGTATTAATAGTGAAAATGGAAGCAACGACTTCAGAACATTTTAATGTGAAGAGAGTTCTTAAAGTCCGCCTCAATATTGCAACACTGCATGCCAAAACACGTGATGCGAGAAATATCCGGCTTGTATCACGCATAGCTTGAGCTTTTGTATAGCAAGGGAAGCATAGAACCAATTTCATCCTCATACCGTCCATGCAAGAAAGCCTGGGAAATAGGTGACCCTTCGCGCAAGACTCGCTGAAGTTGGGTATTTACTTTTGTGAAAGATAGTACTTTTGAAAGTTTAGTATTATACAGGACGAAAGGAAACTCAGTGCCAGAAATGAAGCTGACAATACATGTATTAGGATAATAAGAGAAACAAGCAAGAATACCTATGTAGTTTTCTCCTTACTTCAAAGTTTTCATGAAATATTTAGTTTCTAAAAGGCTACTTGTAGGACATTACGTTATACCTTTTACAATTTAAACAATAGCATGTGTTTGTGTAGAAGATTGGTTGATCGAATTACTTTAATATGCAAATTCATTATTATTAGCAGATTTAGTTGGGATACAAAATGCATTTTCACACAGCCATAGAAAGAAGGCAAGAAGCGCAAGATAAGTTTGTTTAAAATGGTGTCTTTAAGTGAAGACTTTGCCCTGTGGCGAAACCCCTCGGGTTCCCGATACTTTTTAAAATACAATAGCAGGTTCCTTTTCTTAATGTGGTAGACTTTCTACCTTGCCAAAACCGTTGTATCTCGTTTACCTTAATGGGCCATCTGTTTGGGTACGTTCGCTAATGACTCCCGGTAATGCATTTCCCGACTGACATCAACTTCACATGTGGTACAATATTCTTAACCCTTTGCTAGCGAAACCTATCCCATAATACATATAATGTTAATCTTGATTATTAATGGATTTCGTCACTTTGATATCTTTTGAATATCATACGCGCTATAAAAAACTGCTACACTATGCACAGGTAAAACGCGTAAGAGAAAAAAACTCATTCATGTATGAGTTCCTATTGTCTAGCATTAGGGATTACAGACTGTAAATTGCCGTAACAAAATCCATGCAAACACGAGGGCGCGTAATGTTTGATCTCTCCAATACTTGCCTGAAGGTAATGTGATACGTTTTTCATACTGAATTAAACTAACACACCTAAGCGTAAACACAGGTGTGCTTTCCACAGAAGAAGAAGAAGAAAAAATATGTGTTGCACTCACATGACTTTCTCTACTCTTGCACTAACCATTCTTACAAACTCTTATTCTTTTATCTTCTTCGTGTTAGTTGAGATAAACATTTGCAGAAATTATCTTATTGCTCGCTGTCTTGCACGTGCAACGGGAATATGGGAATGCAGTAGTCTTTGAGCGATAGTCAAATCTTTTAAAGCTTTCAAATTCCATTCTCTTTGCACGGTTAACATATAAAAGATGAATAACGATGTTCCATTTGACAGTAGTAGAAGTTCTCCAAAACTTACACAAATAACTAGGAATATCTCTGAAATAGTTCACTCTACAAAAAAAATTAGTCTGACATAAATTGTGTGTTTTAACGAGATCTACATTTTTGTATAGTAAGATTTGCTCTACCTCTTACGGTTTACGAGTTATGCAAAAGTCATCCAGAGTAAATAGGACTTCATGGACTATAGCCATAAAATTGAAGATGTACAATTCAATTGTCATAAAAGTATCTCAAACATATGGCATTTTAATCAAAATCGTTAAAGCCATTTTCAAGAAAATCAAAATTTTCGTAAAATTTTTCATGTAAACAGTAGTTTAGGTTGGAGTAATTTTATTCAAAATCTTCGTGTCGCATTCTTGAAAGACATTAAACTTAAATACCAACTTTGGTTTGTAACCGACTTTTTGTTTTTGAGTTATGCTGTCCACAGGCTGAAGCACACACATACACATATGGACGTTTTTCTAAAAATGCTTTTTTGGATTCAGGTTCCTCAAATCCATTTCCGCTGAAATCTCGACATCGAATTGTTGGGTGAAATACAATACTTCCTCTATTTTACTACACGTAGTAGAGAAAGTAAAAACGTGTAGATTTCGGTGGTATGACCACAAATTTCTTGTGGAACGACCGCGACAAGGATTTGAAACACTTTGATGCAGGAAAGAAGCTTTGGATGACATTAGGGCTCTATTAAATATTCCTGGTTATTTGTTTCTCCAGAATGAAGTAGTCCAGGCATAGGGAAGAGGGGTGACAGGAATGCAATCGAGTATTTACCCTCTCCCCTTTCACCCCATCAAAAAATGCAGACCACACGTCTTTTTCGGTTGCTTGTTTACGTATACACACGTCATTACAAAGAAGGGAAGTTTCAAGGCGTGCAATGGAGGAAGTGAATAGGAACATGATGTATTGGTTTTGTGATTACGTTACAACGTACGGGAAACGACACACTGTGTAACATTTCCCTATCTATGATGTAGCCTTTCCTATAAAAGATCAAAATTTGTAAGAATACTCTTGTGTACTCGAAAAACTTGTCCGATGATCTCCGAAGCTATGAGTATAAATAATGAAATTCTCCAAGAATCTTCTCGTGTTGATTTATAGATTGCACACCGCAATGTCTTGCTTCTTTTCATTCCTATTATCTTCAAATAATTATTTTCCAAGGGCAAGCATGTGCAAGGAACTTTTGCTAGTGTCATATCACAGCTGCCCCATTCAAGGTTCACACTGACCTCAGACTTTGCTTGGATAAGATATTACTCGTAAATATAGATCACTGCCCTTTGTAGATGCACATCTTGTTGCATAGCTTGACAGTGATACCGTGAGAGGAATGGGAAGGAGTAACCGAACAGTTGCCACACGGTCATTTCAGCCAGTACAGTATAGTCCTTTATCTGCTTCTCCATGTGTCATGCATGACTCATCCTGCGAATTGGTAACTTGGAAACTCTGCATTTTGCAGACGTACAAAATACAGGTACTGCCCGCTAATAGGATTACCATGGTGCCTATTGTTAACGTCCTCTATTAGCGCAATGCTGGAAAATTATGCTAGAGGTTGGAAGTTCAAATCAAGCCTGTAAAAAAAAAATATGTGATATGTTGCACTCACATGACTTTCTCTACTCTTGTACTAACCATTCTTACTAACTCATATTCCTGTATCTTCTTCGTGTTAGTTGAGATACACATTTGCAGAAATTATCTTATTATCTTCTTGTAAGTGCAAGGGGAATATGGGAATATAGTGAGCTCTGAACGATAGTCTAATCTTTTAAAACTTTCAAATTCCGTTCTCTTTGCAGGTTGACATATAAAAATGAATAGCGATGTTTCCTTTGACATAAGTATGTTCTCCAAAACTTACAGAAGTAACGAAGCATATATCCGAAATGGTTCACTCTACAAAAAATGCATTTAGAGATAAACTGTGCATTTTAGCAAGATCTACTTATATCGTATAGTAAGATTTGATCATCATTCTGTATTTATTTGTTGGATTTCCTCTGCTTTCACCAACTTAGGAAACCGAGAAGCAAGTGACTGTGCAATTGACTGAACTATTTGGATTTTAGCTGGTTCCAACACTTCCAACATTATAAGAACAGGATCACTTAATGAAAAATGACTTAGTATGTGGCGAATTGACTCAACGTAAAAATCAACACAGCGTAATTTGAAAATTTGCACATATTTTTTGGGCAGGGATTATTGTCAGAGATATTTGAACTTTGGCACCAAAATACATGTTCTCCACAGGAAGAAATACTTTTGGTTCCCTGTATTCTACTTCATCTATTTCAGTGGAATTCAAATGTTTAGGTTCAATGTAGCAGTCAAGGATAGTTCGCAATGCAGAAACAACAGATGTGGTATACTGTTTATGCACACAGGTGATTATATTAATGTTTTGTTTTTATACTCGACGGAAATGCCTTGACTGAAGATCTTTTAGGGAAGAGCGAATTATCTTAAGGAAAATAGTGTTTAAAGATAGAAAATACATAAAAAGCAGGAGATTTTAAAGTGCGTTCAGTTTTTAGCAGTAGATCAGCAGATTTGAAAAATAGCAGATCTCTTGCAATATCAGTAGACCTGGCAACCCTGCTAATTCGTGGGCAACTATGGTCACTTAAGTGTTGAGGGTTTTCAGGTGATATAGATGGAGCTTGTAAGCTAAACAAACGAATTTATGAGACAACCTTACTTCTATTTTCCCTTGGGCTAATAGTGTAATGATCATCAATGCTATAGAATATCCCTAACTACCCCTGCAGTCTACCACGAAAACCAAGTAATCACACTACACTATTGGTGATAGGGGTGCAATGTTGATAGGGATATCATTTTAAAACTGTAGACATTTATGTCACTTCACTAAACCTGCCAGCACACCACTACTTCATCTTCATCTTCACTCCAGGAAGTAGGCTGATGGGCCTGTTCCGTCCTCACTCCATTATTCCCACCTCTTCCTTGGGCGTCCAACATCTCTTTTACCTTGAGGTTTTATACACGATCCCGCGTATTTTATCCTCGTTCATTTTACTTTCTCTACTGTAAGTAGGGGAAGTATTGTATTCCACCCAAAAATTCGATGTCGAGATTTCACCGGAATACATGTTTTGAGGCCCCCTGAATCCAAAAAAAGCATTTTTAGAAAAACGTCCGTGTGTGTGTCTGTGTGCCAGTCTGTCGGTCTGTCAGTCTGTGGACACCATAACTCAAAAACGAAAAGTCGGTTAAAAACCAAAGTTGGTATTTAAGTTTAATGTATTTGAAGGATGCGACACGAAGATTTTGAAGAAAATAGCCCCACCCTAAACTATCCTTTACATGGAAACTTTTTCGAAAATTTTGATTTTCTTGAAAATGGCTCTAACGATTTTGATTAAAATGTCATATGTTTGAGATATTTTGATGACAAATGAAATGTATATCTTGAATTTTCTGGCTATTGCCCCTGTAGTCGTATTTATTCTGGACGACTTTTGCATAACTGGTAAACCGTTAGAGATAGACCAAATTATACTATACAAAAAATGTAGATCTTGCTAAAATACACAATTTATATCTCAATAAATTTTCTTGTAGGGTGAACCATTTCGAAGACATTCCTTGTTATGTGTGTGAGTTTTGGAAAACTTAGAACTTTCGTGAAATGGATCATCGTTGTTCATTTTTTTATATGTTAAGTGTGTAAAGATAACAGAATCTCAAAGCTTTAAAACATTTGACTATCGCAAAAAGCCTACTGTATTCCCCCTTGCACCTACAAGGAAATTAGCAATTATATAAGGTGTAGAAAGGTTTATCTTAACTAATACGAAGAAGATAAAGGAATAAGAGTTTGGAAGAATGGTTAGTACAAGAGTAGAGAAAGTCATGTGAGTGCAACACATCAGATTTTTTTATATGTTAAGTGTGCAAAGAGAACTTAATCTCAAAGCTTTAAATGATTTGACTATAGCACAAAGCCTACTGTATTTTAATATTCCCCTTGCATCTACAAGGAAATAAGCAATAAGATAATCTGTACAAAAGTTTATCTTTAACTAACACGGAGATATATAAGAATTTGTAAGAATGGTTAGTACAAGAGTAGAGAAAGTCATGTGAGTGCAACACATCCGATTTTTTTCTATATGTTCGTTCCAACTGTTCATATTTTCTTCAATTTTGTCAATCAAATTAAAGATCTTTAGTTATTCATATCTACATTTCTTATTACACCTCTTCTTGTACAGTCTTTAACACTGCGCAGAAATCTCATTACTGCACTCTGTATCTTACTTCTGTTTTAAAATCCATGATATAACAAAACTGGCACTGCCATTGTCTTGTATAACTTCAATTATGCTTCTATTCGCGACTTATCTCTTAGAGTTTTATTTATTGTTCCACAAATTCGTTGAAATTCATTGATTTCATGTTCTACATCATTATCTCTATCTACACTTATGTCACAACCTAAATATCTAAAGTGGAGGACCTGTTCCAAAGATTTTCCTTCTATACTAATCTTAGAATGGATAGGATATTTCCCGTGATGTGCCATTGTTTTAGTTTTTCTTTTTGATATTTTTAAATTGTACTCCTTATTTAATGCAATTTAAACTCCGCTCTTTGTAGATTTTCTTCACCATTCTGTATGACCATAACATCAGCAGAATACGATAAGAGATTTATAAATTTATTTTTGCCTAGTTTTATCCCTGAGTTGGCCGCATCGTAGTCGTGCAACTACACCGCTTGACTCACCAAAGTGACCCGGGTTTGATCCCAGGCGTCCGCATGTGGGATGGGCGATGGACACACCGGCGCAGGGACGGGTTTTCTGCGGTTTCCCCCGCCATCATTCCACCAATTGCTCCATTATCCTTTCCTCTCCTTCCATTTCACTTTACTACTCATTTCGTTCATCCTTTCATCCGTTTGGTCTCTTTTAGGGTTGAAAGTGTCAGCGGGCGTTCGGGTGCAGCATTGTGGTATGAAATGCTCTGAGAGACTTCGGGCTCCAGATCGTGTCCACATCGTGGCCCTTGAGCCTTCTCCTTTCGTCTTCTTCCCTGAGTTAATTTCTTGCTTCCATTTCTAAATCATATTATGCATTTATTATTAAATCTGACCTTATATAAAGGTTTGCCATGTGACACAGAATAGCTTTCATGTGTTTGAAATGAATACATAAAAAGGTTAATAAAAAACAACAACAAAAAAACAAAGTTTTTGTTAGTATATGGCACAGTTAAATGATTATTTTATATTTTAGTACTTTCAAATTTAAATGTTATGGTTTCCATACAAATGATTTCGGCATATTGCCACAGAGTATTTTATTGTCGTTAGGACAATGTCGTCCTGTAGCTGTTTAGAGAGCTTATATTGTTGTCTCCATTGCACAAATGATTTTGGTATTGTGCCCCTTGCTCCGAAGAATAGGCCTGTGACCACGATGTTGCTGATATTATATGAGGCATTGAAGAATGGAATTGTGGGCTCATATATTTTCTTCTTTTCACGATCCACTTCTGCTGACTGGTCTAAGGATATCTCAAACCTCTCTGTGGGATCTAAGATCTCAGCTGTCCCTTTCTTCCTGTCGATAGCAATGACATCAATTCGACGGTTACTGCCACAGTCAGCCACACAGTGTACTTCTTCGTGCACTTCTAATCCTGTGCTTCGCAAAGCATTGGCAAGCAGAGTTCTTATGGTGTTGTGACGCTTTATTCGCAGCAACTCTCCTTGAGGACAATTCCCGAGTACATGTGGTAAGGTTTCTATCTCACTGCAAGGTCTGCAGTGGCTTGTACCCGTGGAGCGTCCCGGAAGTGAACGTACTGGAACCACCATAGCTGTCATCTTCAACATGTCACGCCAGTCTGAGCTGGATAATCCATTACGTTTCAAAATCCAAGTGTTGGCAGCAGGAATATTGAAAGTGCTGGAGACGGGCTGTTGACATGCCAATTCTCTGATTCGTGTTAATTTCTCTTCTGTTTTTGTTCCATGTAGATTTATAACTATTCTTGTGTCACCATATAAACTCTCAAAAACATCAATTATATTCTAGGGATATCACTATGTCCCAGAACTTACATCTATCCACAAAATCAAAAGCTTTCCCGAAGTAAATGAACGCTATATGCGTTTCTAAATTGACTTCTTGCCATTACTTCACAAACAATTTAAAAGATCACATTGAAAATATTTAACTGTTTTACTTTGTAAAAGTTAATTATTTGATTGTATTGAAAATATGTGTGTTTACAGTAATGAAGTTAGTATTTACATACCTGTATGTCCTGTATTAGTAATTTTCATCTTTTTTGGACATACATCGTAGTTATACCAAGATAAGGGACGCAAGGCAAGAGTTTGCATTCGTCTAAGGTCGAGGTTAATAGGAGCTTCATATTTACCATCTTCATCAGCCAACTGTTGCACCAGCTTCGCTGCATTTATGTGTTCCTCTGTTGGAAGTGAAAAATCAAAAGTACTATTTTGAAAATAATTAGGTATAGAAATCACTAAGATAAAATAACTACTGCATGGGCATGAGAGGAGAGGTAGCGATTGAAATTAGCTAGCTCACCCCACATTTTCTTGCCGGGTGACGAAGGTTGTTTTGATACAACAAGCGCAGTGGTGGCTTCGTTCCACCTGTGCGCTAGTAATGATGTTATGTTTGATTATATTATATGTATTTTACATGTAATAATTTCTACAGCCACCTATTGTGGTAAGACAAATTACATACCTAATATTCATGATTATAACCTTCCTTTATCTTATGTACTAATATTGTTATGCTGTCTTATGACTAACATACTAAATTATTTCTCTTTCAAAATAAATAACGTAGTAAAGTGCCATTGCTATTTAGCCCTAGAATATGTTAAAGCTATTAATTGATCACCATAAGAAATTGGTTTTAAACTCAATATTGTGTTCAAACTTTCAAACCCAAAATACAATTGTCTGTCTGTCTCTGTGTGCCTGTGTATGTCTGTGTGTGTTTCTGTCTGTGTCTGTCTGTCTCTTTGTGTCTGTGTGTGTCTGCCTGTCTCTGTCTGTGTGTCTGTGTGTGTGTGTCTGTCTATCTGTGTTTGTCTGTGTATGTCTGTCTGTCTGTGTCTGTCTATCTGTCTGTGTGTGTCTGTCTGTGTTTGTCTGTGTGCGTCTGTCTGTGTCTGTCTATCTGTGTGTGCCTGTCTGTCTGTGTGTGTCTGTGTGTCTCTGTCTGTCTCTGTGTGTGTCTGTTTGCGTGTGTCTGTCTGTGTTTGTCTGTGTGTGTCTGTCTGTCTGTGTCTGTCTATCTGTGTGTGCCTGTCTGTCTGTGTGTGTCTGTGTGTCTCTGTCTCTGTGTGTGTCTGTTTGCGTGTGTCTGTCTATCTGTGTGTGTCTGTATGTGTCTGTCTGTCTGTGTGTTTGTTAACAGCATATCTCAAAAGCTAAAAGTCGGTTTAAAACTAAAGTTGGTATTTATGCTTAATGTCTTTCAAGGATGCGACACGAAGATTTTGAAGAAAATTACCCCACTCTAAACTACCCTTTACACGGGAAATTTTTCGAAAATTTTGATTGGCTTGAAAATGGCTCTAACGATTTTGATTAAAATGATATGTTTTTAAGATATTTATATGATAAATGAAACGTATGCTTTGAATTTTTTGGTTATAGCCCATGTAGTCCTGTTTACTCTGAATGACTTTTGAATAACTCGTAAACCGTAAGAGATAGACCAAATCTTACTGTACAAAAATGTGTACCTCGCTAGAACACACAGTTTATGTCCCAATAAATATTTTTGTAGAGTGAACTGTTTCGGAGATGTTCCTTGTTATGTGTGTGAGTTTTGGAATAGTTAAACTTTCCTCAAAAGGAAGATTATTTTTCATTTCTTTTAATGTGTTACATTGTTGCTCAGCGTTGAATAAGAAGGGAAAGAGTCGCATGGGATAAACTTCAAAAGGAACAAAACAGGCACACCCATGACCTGCCACCAGACGCTCTCCAGAGATGATAAGGAAGAACAGGGCCCCTAGCTCTGGCAGTAGTCTAGCCACACAACGGACCATTGCAAACAAATTGGGAATATCCCTCAGAACTGTTAACACCGTTGTAAACAAAGATTTAAATATAGAGAAATGCCACAAAGTTCGAGTTCATAAGTTGCTGCCACCTAACATCCTTGAGCGTCGCACCAACAGCAGGAAGCGTATGAGAAGCATCTGGTTGGAGAAAAATGGAAATTTGTGGTCACATTAGATGAGACATATAATTGTGGAGTTGCTAAAAGGCCAAGAGCAGTTCCAAATATTATCAGGATGAAGTTCCCACCCCAACTTACCACGCTGAAATCCCGACTCTGTATGGAAGAGACCAAAGAAACGTCTGGGTGTACCAAGATAAGGCGTGCAGTCCCAGCTCTGTTTCAACTGTCGCATTCTTGCATAGACTAGAGCAGGGAACTGGAAAATTCGCTATTCCATTCACCAGCATCCCAGTGAAATCTGCTGAGGCCTCTCCGATTGATGTTTCGCCTTTGGACTCTTGAAAAGGGCATTAGAAAGTAGGCGCCCTCGAACAAGTGATGGTCTTTGAAAGCCTGTAAAGAGGAGTGGGAACTTCTGGACATGACTGCACTATGCAAGAGCATGCTCCAGTGGAATATGAGGTACAGAGCGATTGCTAGGATGAAGGGACAACAAACTAAGCATGATTGGTAGTGGAGACATGGTCTTTTGTAAGGAAAGAACAAAGTCAAACTTGTTATCAGATATAGGAAACAACCCTCTGTACAAGTAAATGGGGTGTGATTTTTAAGAACACTGTCGGGACAGAAAAATAGGGTACTAAGAAATTCATACATAGTGAAAAAATTAAAATCATTTGACTCAAGTATTCCCAAACAAAGGATACCTAAATAAATAAAAATAAGATATAAAAAGCCGAAAATATATTTTAGACGTTCTCAGGCTTCAAGCCAAGTGTAGTAATGAAGAGCAATTGACGTTTCGGAAGTGTGCGTCTATCCCTTCATCAGGATGATTAAAAATATCTATAGAAGTAAATGGAAATAGTACACAGTGATATCTGAAGCTGGACTCATGTTTCTGATTCCGCTTACATTAAGTACAACAGAGGTAAGTGCAAATCACTGTGTATCTAGAATTATTTACCAACTTGTGAACTCGTTGCATTCCTGCCAGGGACCATGAGCTGGTGGACAGACAGGAGGTATATAATGTTCTCTGGCTGTACATATTGTGACTTTGGTGGGTTGAAAAGTAAAGAAGACAGATGTAGTCGGGATAAAGATACACTTTTATTTCCGTAAACAGTAACTTTTTACACTCGTTGCAACAGCAAGAAAGTCTTTTCCGATTCACCAACAGCACGACTCCAAATTCGTAACACAAGAACTGTCCCTTCTCCGTCAGCACGACTCCTCAACGCTTCGCATACGTCTCTTCTTTCCGTCGGCACGACTACTCAACGCTTCACATACGTCTGTCCCTTCCGTCGGCACGACTACTCAACGCTTCACATACGTCTGTCCCCTGTCTGTCGCACTTTACCGCTATTTATATCTCCCAGGCACTATTCTGGAAAGTTCAGTTATTGCGGTGAAATACAAAGCAGAAGATTCCAGAAGCCTCTATCCTTTTCTCTCTTTCGGCAAGCGCCCCAACAATGCGGCCATTCTCTGTCTCTTTCCTTCGGCTCCTTTGCGGTAGTGCCGACAATAATGCGATGGGTGACAATATGGATGTATCTTTCGACAGTTCTCTCGCTTAACAGTGCGCTGTCCTTCTCATTGCTCACTTACGGTGAGGAGTGGAAGGACGATTATATGTAAAGTGGGTAGAAGTAACGTTGAGTGGACTGTGAAAATGAAAATACTACAATACCGCTCAAAAGTTTTTGAACATCCTTGGTTTCCTGAGATAAGAGGTATTATGGCACTACTCAAAGCTAATTTTAGATATTTAATAAAGGAACCCATAGAAATATTAATCCATTTCATTCTGCTGCTTTCCTTTCCTGAAAGAAGTACATTTTGATGTCATCCTTATAGGGACAGTTCCCCTAAAGTTTTGTCTTGAGCATAGGCCATAGCGTTGTTGTTTAATGCACCAGATGTCCTTCATATAAGCTAAGAAACTCTATTTGGGCAGTCAGAAGCATCATCCAGCACTAAATTGACATTGAGGGTGTGTAGTTTCAAAGTTAAAAAGTACAGTGAGCTTTCGGCAGAAAAGCGGGCTCCTATGGTTTACGCAAAGCAGGTCATAGCATGCATGAAACAGTGAAACAGAAACATGTTTCCTTGGGAAGTGTCCATTATACTGTGGCAAGATATTTTCACATTAATAGTAACAAGGCCTAAGGTGACTTCGAAATCTGATGACAATAGTAGTAAGTAGTAGTGAGTAGAACAGCACCTATGCTGGCAGCGGGAATCAACTAGTTGAGGAATGAACATGTGAATGTCTTGACAGTAAAAATAAGACTTCTGGAAGCAGACTTGAAGAGATGTATTGCTGTTAAGAAACCATTACTGAGGAATTCCAATAAAAAGAAGAGACTGCAGTTGACAAAACCATGTGAAGTGTTGACCAGTGACAGTATGTGTTCTTTACGGACGAATCACAGTTTAAACTCTTTGACACAAAACGTCACAGGTTTTTGAGACGTATGAAAGGAGGACACACGACATCTCAATACATATCCGCTACAATGAGGCATGAAGGTGGTTCAGTGATGGTCTGGGGTTGTTTTGGAGGCAATAAAAGAGGTGACATTGTGAGAATAGAGGAAACAATGAAAAAATGCAGTAGCATAACATGCTTAAGCAAACCTTCTAGAATGTGCTTAATTTGCAAGGGTTTCACACTGTAAAAAGATAATGATCCAAAACATTCATATTTACTATCCAGAAGGTATCTGGAACGATTAGAAAAGAGGAGAGAACTGAAGAACGTAGTATGGCTTCCTCAAAACCCCAATTGCAACCCTATCGAACTTCTTTATGATCATTTGGACAAGAGGTCAGAAAGAGATACGTGAGTAATTTAAATTAACTTTACAAAGGGCATAGAAGGAAACTTTTGATGAAACAGGAAGAGACCTAATCACAAGGATACACAGGGTGAGTGAAGCAGAGGTTAAGGCACAAGGAGGTTACTTTGAAGAAAGTAAAATCTAGAATATAGAGATTGACTCTGTTTTACATCATTGAAATATCCACAAAAGAATTTTATGTTATATCGTTTCAATAAATCTGATGTTAAAGAGTGTCCAAAAACTTTTGAGCGATAGTCTACATTACAGCTAAGGCGTGAGGGATGCGATAATGATGATGGTGATGATGATGATCATCATCATCATCATTTCACTCCTATCTCAATTAGCTAAACTATTTGAAAAGTTATTGTTAAAGCAATTAAACCCCATAATAGAGGAAAGTAAATTAATACCAGAACATCAGTTTGGATTTAGAAATAAACATTCAACAATTGATCAAGTGCATCGTATAGTCTATGTCATAGAAAGAACGTTAGAGAAAAAGAAAATATGTTCTGGAGTATTCCTAGACGTGGGCAAAGCTTTTGATAAAGTCTGGCACAAAGATTTAATTTTAAGCTCCAACGAGATCTACCTGACCACTTTTATCAAATATTGTTATCGTATATTGAAGGGAGATATTTACGAGTTAAATATGGAAATGAATACTCTGGATTAAAGAATATAGCTGCTGGAGTACCCCAAGGAAGCGTTTTAGGGCCAGTATTATACCTTATATTTACTAGGGATATTCCATACCAAGATAATACAACTATGGCCACCTTCGCTGACGATACAGGAATTATGGCAGTTGGACATACAGTAGAGGAATCTATACACAAATTACAGAAAGCTGTCAATAAGGATAACGAGTGGACAAAGAAGTGGTGCATAAAATTAAATGAATCTAAATCCGTACATATCAACTTTACAAATAAGAAAACTCAGATACTACCAATAAAAATAAATAACCAAACTGTTCCCCAAGCACAAACAGTGATGTATCTAGGAATGACACTAAACCCAAAATTAAATTGGAGAAAGCATATAGAAACTAAAAGAAAAGAGTTAAATATCAAATATAAGAAACTTTATTGGCTCATTGGGAGAAATTCCGAACTTGACATATACAATAAGTTATTAATATACAAGTAGGTGTTAAAGCCAGTCTGGACCTATGGGATACAGTTTTGGGGCTGCGCTAAGTCGACCAACATAAAACACATACAGACTTTTCAAAATAAAGTTTTAAGAACAATAGTTAATACACCATGGTATGTACGAAATGATGACATACATGAGATCTCAAGATTGACACTGCTATAGAAGAAATAAAAAAGACTGCAACAAAACATCATTTAAAAGTGCAGCACCATGAAAACAAAGAGATGTTGAAAGTTCTTAGTAACTGTGAAGTTGGAAGACTAAAAGCATAAAGCCAGACGACTTAATATGAGACCGCAAGAACTATGTGTAAACTATGGGGGCCTTCAATGGAAGACTCGCCTGTACATGTGAACCTACTTAAGAAAATATTACTAGATAAGCTTTTGCTTAGTTGTAATTTGATAAATAAAAAAAATCCATATCATCATCATAATGACGGTAATGGTCATTTTTCGGATTGTGTTTTATATGAAGTCAATTGAAATGTAATAAATATAATGCAGTAAGTGAACTTCTAAAATGTCTGATGTGCAATCCATCCAACTACAGCCTGTGATACTTAGGAATGCATTTCTGAAACCTTTGAACACATATAATAATTCAAGAAGCTGGGGGAATAGCGATATGTTATGCAGATGACACTACGATTGTAGTTACAGGAAAAACAGAAATAGAACCACAAATTAGGGCAAATACTCTACTAGAAAAAGTCAGTCAACATCTAGAAAATTTAGGTATGGTATTAAACGCAAACAAAACAGAGTGGATGCAAATTAGTCTCGGTAACAAAAAACAAACAAATACAAATATAAAGATAAAAATAGAAAACAGAGAAATTCAACAAGTAAATAAAACAAATTTCCTAGGATTAATAATAGACAGTAACTTGAAATGGAATATGCATGCTGGAAAAGTCATAAGCAAGATTAATTCAGGTTTATATGTACTAAAACAAATAACACAAATAATAGATAAAAGAAGTGTCAAGCAAGTATACTATGCCTTCATTCACTCGCACCTAAACTATGGAGTGGTATTATGGGGCACAACACATAAAACATTACTTCTAAGGCTGTTTAGGCTGCAAAAGAGGGCAGTACGCTTAATTGCAGGAATAGAAAAAAGTGATTCATGTAGAAATGTGTTTAAAAAACTAAATATTCTAACATTGCCTTCTTTGTATATATATGAATGTACTAAACTCACATTAAAAAGTTATAATCAAAACAAAAACAACAATATCCATAAATATAACACTAGAACAAAAGCAAATTATTTTAGAAATAGACTTATAGGTGGTCTAAATAATAAGTGCATAGAAAATAGTAGCAAAGATCTGTACAGCCATCTACCATCTAGAATTAAACAGATAACAAATGAAAAAATCAAACTAAAGAATATTAAATCTTATCTATTAGAAAAGGCATTTTACTCTGTAGAAGAGTACAAAAATTGATAGAATATGGTATATTGCACTTCCCAATATTCTCAACTGGTCTCATATTTATGTAAATAACTTGTATTGTATGTACATAGAATTTGACGATCCTTGTAAATGTTTTACAATTGGAGAAATTAAACAGAATTGGGATATATTCTTCACCAGTCTGTCCTCTATGTGATCTGCAAGAGGAAATGGATCGAGACCACCTTCAAATATGCCCGGCCACTTCTAATGCCCCATCCATCAGTGAAAAATATTGGAGAGCAAGAGGATTAATGACTTCATTGTCAGAAATCCAGCATTAGCTAACAACAACAATTGGAGAAATAAAGAATATACACACCAGAGGAAACATCAGAAGAAGCATCGCCACCCGCACCATGGAAACCTAGTCATTGTCCGGTTGATAATGGAGGAACAACGTAAGTGTTGTTTAGTGTTATTAATTGACTCACCTTTTAGATTAAATGTATACTAGAATTTAAACACATACGCGCGCACTGTCATACGCATGTATATTTATATATAATGTATACTGTCATGATGAATAATGTATACTGATGATGAATCGGATACACTATTATATATACACAAAAATGTGCCATAAAATATAAAAGTAAAAATCCTTAGCACGGCGTCCTTCGTAAGGATAGTGAAGTCCATAGTCCCATGTAGATCTACAGTACAAAACAGAACCTCAAGCCTGAATAAACAGACCTCTGACCAAACTTTAGTGGTATTTCACGTCCAATATGGAATGAGACACTGAGAACTATAGCGTCCATTAAAAAAAGCTCAATTTTAAGTCAGCACAAAAGTTTTGCAAGCTCCGACGATTTCATATGGAGTGTATGTAAACAGTGGCAGTAAATAATTTAAATGCCATAAGGTGGGGCTGAGCAACTGGTGCTCACTAAGCGCAGCCTGTTCACGACCTTGTATCGATAACTGTATGTTTAGAGGTAAAAAGAAAGGCCTGCAATAAGGTCTTCAGCCTTAAGGCTTAAACCCAACCCACCCCCCCAAAATGCTTTATTCACGTATCGAAGCAAAGCTCCAATCCTTATACTGTACATGTAACTACATTTCTTTTTTGGTTAACTAGGAAAATGCACATAATAAATGCTAATAAATTCAAATAAAGTAAGCAAAGCGAACGTGCGTTGCTTAACGATACCATGAGTAGTCACATACGCTTAGGTTTCTGATTCATGGTAGTTAGGTTATGTCTGGCCTTTTTAAATATAAGTTCACGTTAACAACCAGTGGTTACACCAACATAAGCGCACTTCGCTCACGTACGTTCTTTAATTCTACTCAGGACTATTTATTCCAACTCAATGGGGCACTAGTTTCTGCTATTTACTAAGTAATTAGCTTAAAAGGGAGGTTGGGTTAACCCAGAGCCTTCATCTTGTACTTAAAGCACTCCTTAATTACTCAGGATTATTATACGTCTACCCTGTTTCGCTAATATAAGTATTACTGACAAATGCAAATTACGTTAGTGTCTTTCTACGCTCCCTGGTTATGATATAAAGCATCAACAGCAATTGAATGCAAATCATAAGTGATAATGTAAATAATAGTTAATGCAAGTGATATGAAACTCTGTAAATAACCATTTTAAGCGGATTACGATGCATTAATATACATTAACTCACCCTTGTTTGTGGCGTTTGCTTCAGCCATTTTCCAGAAAAAATCTCAGAACTAATAAATAACCTAGATTTAAAACAGAAAAAGAAAGGAATGGAATGTTTGTTATAAAAGCTTCCAATTTTGAGGTTATATGGATATAACCAATTCAGCACAACACAGTTCAAATTTGTACTTACCCGTTAGTTATACTTAATTTTTTTTTCAATTTTAATTACATGTATGTACATGTATGTATGTACCTTTGCACTTAGCGATGAAATATACTTAAATAGATGATTTTGGCAATTTCAGCCGAAAACAGAAGTAAATTACGACAATTCTTCCTTGTTAAACAAAAGAATTGCTGCTGTTGTGTTTGGAAGTTAGCAAGAGGAGCAGAACTTAGTTGGAACTTAGGTTACATAGTCTGGTGTGGTGTTTTAATAGTTCATAGTGCAATAGAATCAGAAAATAAACTGATACATTAATACGTGTAATAGTAAGCCTGAAAGGAAAAGAAAATGGCATCTGACGGCTCCGAAAATGCACCTGAAGAAAAAGCCCTAATCAACTGGAACAGATGGCTACGTGTGCGGCAAAAACAGCACGAGAAACTTGGAGCCTGTTTGGAACGGAGTCCAGCATCACTTGTGATGAACAGCGCTGAAGATGCCAGTTATCTACGCGAAGAGAAAGAAATCCTCGAACGTTCCAAAAAGCTCATAATTGCTGATAAATTCAGAGGCCACCCAGATTTCTGGAGAACACCTTTATTATTACGAGACGAACCGGGACTGAATCGGTATGAGATAAGAGTCTCAAAAGTGGATAGAGGACTACCTGTTGAACCTCTGGAACGCATAGGCTGCCCGCTTGGAATCAAAATGGAAAAGAATATCATTGGAGAAATGAGGCCTACCTCAAAAGACAAATGGAAACAAAGTGAATACTTAGCCACGAGAAAGAAAGCGCTCCGTGGAGTTACTGATGGTGCTGATGATGATTTCTCTCCTAGAATTGAAGATCTCATGATTCAAGGCCATGCTTTGAAAAGAAGTCCACCGTCGGAAAATAAAGCTAATGAAGACACAATTCCAGCTGATGTAACGGAGGAGGGAGAAACAGAACAAGATGGAAACATTTTCGCTGATCGTTGTTATTTTGAGGAGTGTTTTTGTAACACAAGAAGTACACCAAAAATGAAAATTCAAGGTTTCGTACTGCAAATGAAACCACAAATGTGTTGTGAGAAAGCACACACTTATCTGCCCCACTTTTTTCCTAAAGAAAAAAGGTTTGTGATCAGGGTCCACTTAAACAGCGTTGTTAATAAAAAAGATGAACGAATTCTTCGATTAGAAAATATGGCCAGCGTAAAAATAGAATTTTCTTGGGCTTTTAAAAAGAACCCTATGACAGCATCTCGTGCAGTCTTTTTCTTCAACAAGAACAACGATATAATATTGCCAGGTCATATTATTCATTTTCCAGTTGTATTCCATAGCAGATCTCCTGGAGTTTTCATTGAAGAATGGCACATAAAAACTTCACCTGCTCTATTGGGCGAAGCAGAAATAATTATTAGCTTGTGGGGAAAGGCTGATGCAAACGACTACGAGGAACTGGAAGAAATGGCAGCAATAGAAAGTTATCTACAACAGCGTCTAGCACAAACAATGGCAAGGGAAAATGCTGACGAAATACTAAACAGGAGCACCTTTCCTGAACCTTCGACTTCCAGGAACGATAGTATTTCATTGTTCACAGAGAAAGATATTTTCAAGGAAATAAATCCTGGATTTCATTATCATCCAAGTGTGGTAGAAAGTTTGAAAGCAATGTATGTAGAAATTTGTGGAGTGGAATCTGGAGAGTGGGATCTCAACCTCATGAAATTTAGACAAAAAATAGTGGAAACATCAGTAGGAATTAAAGAAAGGCAGAGCCGGTTAGAAGAATTTAATAACAAAGTGAAGAAACTTTTGTTCCCGCCAAAAATCCAGACTCTTGATTTAAATACAATGAAATATGATTTGGGTAAGGGAATATTTGGACATTTTCCATGTATAATAGAAGAGCAAAACCATAGATTGAAGGAGTGCTTCGGGATAAAAGAAGCTGCTTCTACTAAAATATCTGAAGCTGTTAAAAAATCAGACATTGAGAAAAAGGTACAGTACGCTCTCCCTGAGGGTACTGAAGCTGCCAAATCTCAAGGGTTTGAGGATGAGCTATTTCTTCAAGAGCGGCCCACTAAAGCTGCAGAATATGAAGATACATTGTATAAGACTCTGTATCAGCATCTTGCTGCAAACATAGAACAGATTGCTGCTAATGTAGAGTCCATAAAAATGTGCAATATTGAAAATAAATAAAGGTGTGTTATAAGCTTTATATTATCCTATACAATATCTTTGGACCGTAGTGATAACTTGATTTTCTAAACTACATGTGCTGAAAATTCATGAACAAATCTGATGTGTCGCACTCGTTTGACTTTCTCTGCCCATTACAAATTCTTATAATACATTAGATATGGCATTTACATACAAAGTGGTTTTCATATTTTGCTTGCAATATCACAATCAATTGTTGACCATGTTTATATTATTTATGTGTAAACCGAACACAACAGCTCGCATGCCGTAAATTAGCATTTGTTATTGAGCCCATGAGGGGAAGGGGAACAAACAGTATTTGCAAAACAGATAATACTTGCTACAAAATGTTGATATACCATATGGCCCGCTTCATCCGGCATCGGCGTAAGTACATAACCGTTCGTGCGTTAAAACAGTTGCAGAACTCCACGGCGCAAGAGACGGCAGTGGTGTGTTCTACCTCTCAGTGAAGACGTCAAGTGAGAGGCAGTTGAACTAGCGTGTGTAATGCGTGATAATAGACAATAAAATTATAAACAACCGGAAAGGTCTCACTTTACTTACATAATCTTTATTTTCCAGGAAATAAACTCACTCCTGTATATGCTGCTATTGTCCAACATTTGAATTGCAGATTGAAAAGTGCAAACATGAGGGCACGTAATGTTTCATTGGCATCTGTTCGTTTCTTATTAATGTTATTGTTGTATTTTATTATTATTTATTGTTTTTATTTTTGTTTGTAATTATTATTCTTGTTGTTATATTACTGTATTACTGATATCATACTATTATTCATTTTATTATTATTATTATTATTATTATTATTATTATTATTATTATTATTATTATTATTATTATTATTATTATTATTATTATTATTATTATTATTATTATTATTATTATTATTATTATTATTATTATTATTATCATCATCATCATCATTTTTTAGGAATAGCCGTGGCATCCATATCTTCAACCAATAACTCTATGGCAGGGGAAGACAGGTATCGCTGCTGTGTCGTCAGCTCACTCAGCTCACATGCTCCCAACGAAAGCCAGTTGAACGTGTGACATCACAGCGGGCAAGAGGAAATGGCATATGGGACATCGTAATTTTAATGCTGACTGTTTCAATTACGGAATAGTCACAGATTATAAATAATTACATTTTGGCTTTATGCCATACATATATATATATATATATATATATATATATATATATATATATATATATATATAAATTCTAGTTTATGTGAACAGTCATGCTATAACGCCAATAGAACAGAAATTATAACTATTTTGCCTGAGCTAGAGGAGAGCTATACAGAACAATTAGGTGGACTTTTTCCGACATTTGCCGTTTCGCTTTTCTTTAACTAGCTTGTCAATATTAGGGCGTAATGTACTGCACATTTGTAACCGAAAACTGCATGTTAGATTGTGATCTGACAATATGCTTCGGGATTTTGACTTAGAAAGCTTCATAACAGAAAAGAATTGTTCGCACACATACGTAGAACCAAACATACATAATACCCGTGCAACAAGGGCATATAACCTCAGAAATCTGGCTTGAGGAACATTCTTACAACAATCAGTCAAGTATTCCTTGTGTTTATATTTGTCCTTTAGCAAATCGTCACACTGTAAATTTATCAATTCAATTTGCTACCTGCTAGAAACATTGTTAACATCCAATGAATATGGGGTCGCAAAGACCTGAAACGTAGTTGACAATGTTTCTACATCTTACAGTCTGGTCTCAAACTGGTGTGTGTCGGTCTGGGTGGCCAGTTGGTTAGACGTTGGCTTACGGATCCCAAGGTCGCGGGTTCAAACCCGGCCCAGGCCGATGGTTTTTAAGTGTGCTTAAAAACGACAGCTCCATGTCAGTAGATTTACTGACATGTAAAAGAACTCCTGCGGGACAAAATTCCGGCACACCGGCGACGCTGATGTGATCCTGGCAATTGACAGCGTCGTTAAACAACAAAAATAATTTAAAAAAAATAATTTAATTTCAAACTGGTGTGAAACACGAGGAACTGACCAGAAGCACAAAACCACTACACACCACACTACACAACGTCAACAAAAGCAAAATAAAAACAAAATTCGCACTAACGCCGTTAAGATCCCTCAAACAACAAATAAACACTCTCAGACTAGGCTGAAGAGGGTTCTCCCTAAACATGCCCAAATAACATTTTTCATATTCATTCAGTTTCGTGCAAGTAGCGCCGCTGATCTAGGCAGCATAGCAATACACCGCACTCGCCTGACGTCACACGAACGTACAAGCTGTCTCTCCGTTTAAATACGTCACACGGCCCGAAGTTGTCTTCCCCTGCTCTATGGCAATGGGTTTGCCCGTAATGTTGAATAGTACACGAAGGTGACAGCCCTAACCTTCTTGAAAGTGTTGTTTGAACAGATGAATGCTATTTTGGTAACTATGTCACTATGAATAGACACAACATGCACTACTGGGTCCCTCAAAATCCTCACTGGATACGAAAAAGCTTGATGTGGTGTTCTTGAGGACAATTTTATGGGATTTGCCTTTCTCTCAGTCAGACTTAGACCATGGTATCTGGAATTACTGCAGGGTGAGCTTCAGGATTTTCTTGTTGAGGTTAAAACACTGTTCCCAATAAGCTGGTGCACCAACTTGTTATTATGAACAAGGTCCTATCTTTCACAAAAGTAAATACCCATCTTTAGTGAGACCTAATTCTCAGGCGTACCTAAAGAGATGGTATGAGAATGAAATCAGTCATACATGTATGCTTCTCTTGCTGTAGAGAGGGGATGGTAGCCATTGCCTAACCTCGCAACTTTGGAAAGCGATATTTCAGTAATCACTCTAAATTAAAATGTAAATATTGCAAATTGAACGTTACTACGTCTGCATAAAATATGTTACTATAGGGTTCTGATTAAACAGTGGGCCAGAAGTTAAAAACTATGTCAGTATTGAGCTCTTTGCTTACCGAAGTAAGCTTAATAATCCACACTTGATTCCTGTGTTGAATGTTAGCCGAGAGCGTTAAAACACTAACGCGTACCCAAAATGGCCGCGTGAACGTGGATCGAATCCCACCCACCGCAAATTTTTTCTCTCTTTTCTTTCTGTTATTTATGTAACCTGAACCAAATATATTATTATATCCAATATTATCATATTGCTGAAATAGTATTCAAATTTTAGAACTGAAAGCTTTAGAAGATATCGATTACAACCGCCGTAGACAACGCAGGGAATACGCCTATTTCAACTGTCAATCATTCTTCTACAAGTTAGATAATTTTTAAAAAAAAGAATAGCGTCCTTCAACGTAATGTCATATCTAACGGTGGATTGATTTAGTGATGTAATACATTTAAAATATGATATGCCTAATGGATGTTATAGTCCAATAATACTAACGTCATAGTCAAACCCTCCATCTTGTGTTGCAGTAGATGCCTGCTCCGCAAACTTGATGTTACAATCGAGTCTGTTTGCAATTTTGGTTTTGATTAAATACTGGGCCAGAAGTAAAAACCGACGTCATTGTTGAGCTCTTTGCTTACTAGAGTAACCCCATGAACGCGGATCGAATCCCACCCACCGCATACCCCTTCCTTTCTACCTTAAATGGAAGATCATTATTCATATAACACCATTATACAATATTATTATATTCCTGCAATACGAATGACATTTTAGAAGTGAAACCTTTCGAAGGTATTGATTACAATTGCTGTAGACAGCGCAAGGAATACGCCTACTTCATCTGGCAATCATTTCTCCAGAAGTCAATTCCTAATATTCTCCTTTGAATACCCGCATTCAAAGGCGTCTCTCTATAAATATCGAAGATTATTTCCACGTTAAAGAATTTTCTTCCGTCGTGGATTGGCAATGCTTAGTTTACTATGGATATAAGAAAGCATTATATGTTGTCTATGTTAGAAAATATCAACATGCACGAAAGCTAAAAGGTTTCAGGTACAAGAAAATAAATATTATTTTAGACAATTTAATCATTCAGCACGATTACACTCATTGTTACTTAATTATGCAGTAATACCGCACAAATACCATACTATGTGTGAATAAGGCTCCAAGTGTCTAAATAAAATTAATTTAAATCTTGTGTTTAATTCGATAATATACGGTATAATTGATCATAAAATGTATTATTACAAGAAGTGAGTGTCACTGAATAAAGTAATTAATGATAAACATAACATGAAGCAGTTGAGGGTTACTTGAAAGTGAAGCAGATGTTTGCAAATTGCACTTTGCCATTTTGTTCCTTTCGACTCATTAACTCAGATTCTGAACTGTGACTTTTTTCAAGTTCTTTCCGATAAAAAACCTCTAATTAAACATATTTGTTAACTTTTCATTTCAGAAGAAAAAAAGAAACTTGCGGAAGGCAGGAGTAGAAAGAGCAACTCAATTGAGTCTTAACAGCAGCAGCGCACCGATTTAAGCTATTCCTCAGTAAGTGGTCTGTGCACCCTGAAAGAAAAATAACATTAAAGAATTGTAAACAGATTCGATTCTAACCTCAAGTTTGCGGAGCAGGTGTCTACTGCAACACAAGGTGGAGGGTTTGATTATGAAGTTAGTATCATTGAACTATAATACCTATCATATTTTAAATGTCTTACATCATTAAATCAATTCCCCATCACGTATGGACGTGAATTTGAAGAGCAGTGTTTTCCAATGTTTATCAACGAGAACGTATATCCAACTTTAATCGTCTCATCTTTGTTTGTCGTTAATAAAAACAACTTAAGGATGTTACAGTCCACACTGAACACTGTGATACTCATGGTGGTTCTAGACAATGTTCTTAGTGTAAACCAACATCTAGAAACAAAAGCAAAGTGCTTAAACTTTTGTTAATAATGCTACGAACTTTCCGCCTTCCAAGGAAATGTATTGCCAACTTAATGAGAGAATGTGGATTAATGTAAGAGAAATAGAGCCGAAGCTAACCGATCCAGAAATAGCCGAAATCGTTGGGTGATTGTGCGCAGGGATTGAAAGTGCTGAGTATCGGTGGTTCAAACCTCACCTCCTGCACACTTATTTTCTGAACTGGAAAATTAACAAGCGACTTTAGTTCTCCAGAGCCTTTTATCAGGAATGCTGAATCAGGATAATCTAGAAATTGAGTGAATGGGCACATGGCACCATTGTGTAGTCCTTGGAAACAAGCTAAATGACAACGCTGTCAGGTCCAAAGGTTGCTTCAGGCTGAGGTAATCTACAAGTGAGTTGCGTTCTGTTTAATACATCATTAACTATTTAATCACTGCCATCAAGTTCCTTTATCTATCTATTTTAGTGATCAGTGATACCACATTTTCTTTTGTATGGTATGCGATACACAAAATTCGCTTTCCTTTGATGTTTTGACTGTTATTCTCGCATAGTATGATACTTGTGTCGTATTATTGCATAAAAAGATATAAATTAATGTAATCATGTCGGGGGATTTAATTTTATAAAATTATTATTTTATTTTATTGTGGCTGAAACATTTCATTTTGTGTATATTTTTTAACATTAACAAGATATGGTGCTTTCTTGTATATGTTATGAGCTATGAATAACAGATCTCTTATTCCGTAAAACTCGACAGTTCGGAAACTCAACAGCCTCTCAATTCACATTAGGTCGAGTTACCGGGATTCCACTGTACAAACTCGCTCTTATTTTGTGAGGTCGTGAAAAGATAAATAATTATCTTTATGTTGGCAAAGTTCAAGCTAATACGATTATCGTTGGCAACAGATGTGTTGCCAGCTTTTGTGGACATTATATAAGATTAAATAATGAATCGTGCGAAATGGAGTAGAATTTCAAATTCTAAGCTAGACAGTGATTTTTGTCTTGTGTCAAAGGTTATTTGTGCCAGGTTTTGTCAAAATCGGTGCAAAGATGTAGAAGCCTATATTTAAAAAAAAAAAAAAAAAAAAAAAAAAGAGCGCACGCTCACACTTTTATGTGTATTAAGCAAAAATACAAAAATCTGATGTATTGCACTCACATGACCTTCTACTCTACTCTCGTACTATTCTTACAAACTCTTATTCCTATATCTTCTGCGTGTTAGTTGAGATAAATATTTGCAGAAAGAATATTATTGTTTATTTCATTGTAGGTGGAACGAGAACATGGGAATACAGTAGGCTTTGAGCGATAGTTGAATGTTAAAGCTTTCAAATTCCGCTCTCTTTGCACGATTAACATATAAAGATTTGAATAAAATTTTTTCATTTGACAGAAGTATAAGTTCTCCAAAACTCACACAAATAACAAAGCATATCTCCGAAATGAAATGTTTCACTCTACAGACAATTTATTCCGACATAAATTCTGTATTTTAGCAAAATCTATATTTTTGTATAAGTTTCAGTCTATCTCTAACGGTTTACCAGTTACGCAAAAGTCAGCTAGAGTAAATACGACCACAGGGGCTATAGCCAGAAAATTCAACATATACATTTCATTTCTCATAAAAATATCTCAAACATATGGCATTTTAATTAAAATCGTTATAGCCATTTTCAAGAAAATCAACATTTTCGAAAAATTTTCCTTGTAAAGGGTAGTTTATAGTGGAGCAATTTTGTTCCAAATCTACGTGTCACATCCTTGAAAGATATTGCAGACAAACTGACAGACAGACACACAGACTGTCGTACCCCCCTACCCCACACACACACGGACCTCTATCTAAAAATGCCTTTTTTGGATTCAGGGTGTCTCAATATTTCCGGTGAAATCCCGACATCGAATTTTTGGGTGGAATGCAATACTTTCTTACCAGTAGAGAAAGTAAAAAGCATTTCATCAATAGCACAGCACTGTATTGGGATTCATTAATTTCTCAGATTAATTTAATGAAATAGTAATATTTCTAGGAATGTTAATATTAATTTTAAGTATAATCCATTCAGTTAATTCCAAATGTCAAACAGCCTTTCCCTCTTCCAGTGGAAACCTTCCTCTTCTTGGCTTCTGATCAACGGAAAATAATGCGCTTTAAGGAGACAACGGTGTATCATTCATCCCTTTCTCTACAAGGTAATTCCACTGCGGCTGTACAAAGTCATTGAGATACTGAGTGGGACAGCTCAGTGGTAGTGTCATAGCCCACATTCGGTCCGTCGGTCTGGGTGGCTCAGTTGGTTAGACGCTGGCCTACTGATCCTAAGGTCGCGGGTTCAAACCCGGCCCAGGCCGATGGTTTTTAAGTGTGCTTAAAAAACGACAGCTCCATGTCAGTGGATGTAAAAGAACTTCTGCGGGACGAAATTCCGGCACACCGGCGACGCTGATGTGATCCTGGCAATTGACAGCGTCGTTAAACAACAAAATAATGTTTAATATTTAATTCAAATTCGGGACGTCGTGAGTTCGATTCCCGTGGTCGACCTTCCTGACCCACCGGATTTCTGAGGCTTTTTCCGGGATGGACAATTACATCCCCAGAATTTCCTGTCTCTTCAATTCACTTCACATTTCATTTCATTTCATCTTTGATCCTGGTTGACTGTTTCAGGGTTCCCGGTGTTGGTGGGGGCCTCGGCGTGCATGACAGGGAATTTGCTCTCTATAACTGCTGGTCCTGCGGATCGGACCAATCTTCCATTGGTTGAGGTGCTAAGTTCCCTTTGAGCCTTGTCACGAAGTCATAAATTCAGATCCTGAAAACTTTCAGTTACCTGTAATAGGTAAGTAGAGGAAATATTGTAAGCGGGTCACAATGAAAATTTTGAAATGTGAGAAAATGAAAATGAAACTTGGTCCACTCCAATTGGATGCAGAATGGGATAGCCCCATCATTTGTGAGTAAGCTGGTATCAGATAGTGACTCTCCCACACCAGGAATTCCAGCAGCGCAAGGATGAACAACCCGTGGCGCGTATGTAGTCAGTGTCTGCAATGGAGCTTGGAAAGAGCATTTTGCTCAACGATTTTCTACGATCTTAAACAGTGGGTTAAACCAGTGCCAAAGTCTTGAAAATTTCTCGCAGGATTTTTGGGACATTGCTCCTTCCTATGGTACACTTTTTCGCTGGTTTGAGGAATTTAAAAGTTTCCGAACACCTTCAAAAGATGAGGAGAGAAGTGCGTGTCCGGCATTGGCAGTGACTGAGGAAAAAATCGTAGCGTTGACAAAAATGTTTCACAAAAATAGTCTCATAACATTTAAAGAAACTGAGTAGTATTATAGATCGGATCGCCAGCAGCTTTGAGAATCCTGACGGAAGAACAAAACCACACCTGTGGTGACTGATGTGAGAACATGCTGACAAAATCTGAAGAAAGGGATTCCAGACGGGTTTCTGACATCGTCACAGATGATGAAACCTGTATTCCTTAGTTTGATTCGGAGACCAAGCGGCAATCAGTGGGGTGGATCTTTTCTGATGACAATCCATCGACAAAAGTGAAGTGTCGCCAAAGTGACCACAAAAAATGGTGACTTCATTTTTGCTAAAGGATGGTCTTGTGGCAACTATTTCTCAGGAGGAGCAAGGCACGGTTACCGCTAATTAGTACATCATAGTTTGCTTGCAAAAGTTTTTGCCAAGCTTCAAGAACGGCGGCTATACACGGTACTGCGAGGGATCTTTTTCCGTCACGACAAGGCGTCCGCACACACGGCCAGCATTATAGTTCAGCTCCTGGAGTCTACAGAAGTCAAACTTATGATTCATCCACCATACGGTCCCGACGTAGCACCATGTGACTTTTCTGATCCCGATGATAAAAAAATGCATGCTTGGAAAGAGCGAAAATGCTCTCTCCCAAGCACCTGACTACCTGCGTGCCGCGGGTTGTTCATCCTTGCGCCGATGGAATTCCTGAAGTAAGAGAGTCACTATTTGACACAAGTTTACTTCAAAGGATGGAGTTATCCCATCCCGCATCCAATTCAAGCGGATCAATTTTCATTTTCTCACAACTCAAGTTTTCATAATGACCCCCATACTCCAACTAAAAATTTGATACCGACGTTTACCCAGATATGTCGTTTTGAGACTCCCTGAAACCACAATAAATCGTTTTTGGAAAAAGCTTCGTGTACACATGTATGTGTCGTTCTGTATGTCTCTAAACAGCATAATCAAAATCGAAGTTGGCTATGTCCAAACTTGCTATTTCAAGGGGAACGAAACGCAAACATGAATGTTTCAATCATCACTTTAGTATATCTTTCATGGGGAATAACGCCCACGCATATATAGACACACAGATACATACACGCACACACACAAAGTGAACCGTTTTCTAAAATGCTTTTTTAAAATATATTCAGAGGACTTAAACACGTGTTTCCAGTGAAATCTCGTCAAATTTGTACATGGAATATAGTACATTTCTTACCTATTATTTAAGTGATAAACTAAAATCCGTTTAGAGGATGATAACATATTTTTATATCTGGGGATCACGGACATTGAAAATTGGGTTTTTAACTAACTTGCGATTGGACCAAACATACATAGCTTTAAGCTCGATAAAATGGCACTGTTGGAGGAAGAAACTCATAAAATTGCAAAAGCATCATTATCAGACAGCTTCACTAGGCTTATTGCATGGCTTCAAATAGGTACCGGAGAGCAAAATAAACAGAGTGGTACCCACAGGGGGGAATGAAATATCCGGAATTAAAATATTAGGTTCCAGTTAATTGTACATACGTCCCTTACTTATTTCAGTATTATTTCCATAAGTGAGAAAACAGCCTATACACAATCCCTTAAAGTGTGTACGGATGTCAACATTAGGCCGCAGAACAATTTTTAGAGCGAGTATATAGAGAAGCGCGATTTGAAAGTCAGTTACTACATTGTGTATACTCTGCTTGTTTAATAGATGCAAGTAATGAATGGGATAAATAAATACTGTGGGTAACTTCCAAAACATTTAAACATGAGCATAAATATTTTTCTTCCATTTATTATCACGTGGTACTTGGTACTTCCCCGATTGCGTTTTCTGCAGTAAAGCGATGCTCTGACTCTCGTCCTATTAGTAACGCACGTGGAGTCAATATGGCGGAGTGTTCAAGACCTCAGAGTAGTGTATAGAAACTTGAAAATGGAAAGCCTCTAAAAATGGTGAAAAGACTATTGCATTAAATGCGTTTCACATTTTCTTTCAACGTGATACTCTGGCTGTGAAACATGTAACCAAATATACATGAGCAGCAACTGGTGTGTCTGTGAACACTATTTCAAAGCGAGAACGGAAATGAAACAAGCAGGAGCTGTAGAAAATCCTAAAAAGAAAAGGAAAGGCCATTTTGTGTTTTAGGGCAAGTGTTAGAAGTGCCATTCGCTTTAAAGTGCATTTCTTTTTAAACAACGGGCCTCCTATAATAGATAAGATGCTTTATTTAGTGAACAGTGATCCAGTTCTTCCAAATTTTAAGAAAACCGCGTTCCACAGTTAGCTGTTTGCAAACAGAAACAAAATCAATGTGATAATTGATGGGAAAGATATTGTATGGACACGTTACCTGGGATCTGTGGGTGCCGCACCTCTATCTGACGACTCGGCTCTTGCTCACAAAATTATATTTCATAACGGTTCTCAATCAATTTATTTAATTAGTTAATTTATTTAATAAATATTAGGTGAGTGCAATTCTAACCCTGCACTGCTGCAGTGAAAGGTTTTACCTGGCAAAGCGTTGTGGCGTATTGACCTTGGTGGTCGAGCACTGTAATCGCTTCTTATCTTGTTTATTAGAAGAGCGAGATATCAGTAACTTGGAGTATAGTCAGTGATAAAACACAAATAGATGGTCTCTCGCGCCTGCCAATATACGAGACGTTGCTGTACTGGAGATATGATTGCATTTGAACAGAGTGTACGCACACCGTCTAGCCATGTTTATGCGATAAACTCGCGTAAACAACTGGGTAGTTTCACATTCTTTCCGATACGCTTAATGGCTTTACCAGGTAATAAACAGCTTCGCGCAGAGAACGTCAACACGTGTTTGTTGGCTAAGTGATACAACTGCAATGTTTATGTGCGACTCCATTTGAATCCCGGAGGGACTATAGAAATCTAAACTTATACACTCAGAATGTGAGTACAATAACAGAACATAAGCTTCAGAGGACCAGTCATCCAAAAGCATTAGTGTGCTTACAAGTTTTACTGATTTCGCACAACTACCACTACTAGGCTAGACAGCAAGGCTTATGTCGTAATTCAACATCACACTCAAGTTGGAAAATGTACAAAAGAGAATTAGTAGTTTTCCTTTAGTGATATTTACTGGACAAGTTTTATTTCCAAATATTTACTTCAGGTCAGGCAGGCAAAGAAGCAGCTCAAAAGCTGGGTATAAAATAGTTACAGAAATGTTTAAAAGGAGATCACTATTTTCTTTCAGTGAATACTGATCAAGAATATTTTTCATTGTTAATAAAAATCTGTGACCAAAATGGAGCAAGTAAATGGAACGAAAATAACCCATAAAATACAGTGAGGGATCTGTGACAAAATCAGCGACAAAAAGGGAGCAAGTAAATGTAATGAAAGAGAATCCATTATACTAACCAATAAAATGCAGAGAAGGATCTGTGTAGTGTTTCAGTCACCTGTGGTAAGACAAAATTAGGAATATGTATCTTCTTTATAGCCCACTTTCGTTCTATATACAACGACATTTTTCTAGACACTAAAAAACTTAACAAGCTATTCAGGACGGTATGTCTCTCTTTTCAGAACTAACTTTTAGCACTCTAATATTCTGTTATTGCGGAAGTAACAACACTGTTTTATTAGAAGAAAGACGCTGAAACTCTTCAATGTGTCTGTGATCAGCGTATCTGTTCCACAATGCGGCCATTCAGGGGCTGGACCGGCCTGTAGTTTTCCTTGATGATGTGGCCCTCATGGTTCGTCAAGCTCCGGAACTCTTCCATCTGTTAAAAGAAGGAAACATTGAGACTAGAACATACCTTACTTCTCTAAAGCCCCACCAAATAGTATGTAGTACTAGATTGGAAACTAAATTGGGCGTATTCCAGCATTTCGAGAACTATCCATCTTGAAGGTTCCATAAACGCATTACACAGTGCGCACCGAAGTATTGCCCAACCAAGACTTTATAGATTTGGAGTACTTCAAAATTTCCTGGAAATGAATGAAATTGGGCATTTTGTTGCATCCTGAATGCTCTGTAGATTTCTGGCACTACAAAGTGGTGGTTGTGCAGCTACCACAGATTAATTTACTAGCTGTCAGTAATAAACATACACCCGATCCGGCCTTAGAGTGGGCCGGATGTCAACGTTACGCCGCAGCACAACTTTTGGAGCGAGTGAAAATAGTTCGTTACTACATTCAAATAATGAACAGAGTGAATAAACACTGTAATTCAACTTCCAGAGCATTTAAGCATGAACTTAAATAAATGCATTTTAGTCATATAGTCATGTGGTTGTTGGTACTTCCCCGATTGCATTGTTTACTTCAGTGAAGCGACGTTCTGGAGCCCATCGTCTCAGTAATGCGTGTGCTCGCGTGCAGTCATGTTTTGGTCCGAATGGTGTACAGCAACATAAAAGGGACAAGCCTCTAAAAGTGATTAAAAGGCAACTGTTTTAAATGTGTTTGAATTCTCATTTCTGTTACGACTGCGAAAGATGTACCCAAATTGACGCCAGAAGCAAGTACGGTGTCTGTGAACACTGTTGAGATGAAGCAAATAGGAACTGTAGAAAGCGCGCAAATGAAAAGGGAAAGCTTATTCAATGTTTTAGGACAGGTGGATGATTTTTTAAAAAGTGCATTAGCTTTAAAGCTTTCTGCCATTGTGTTTCCTGCTTTCTATAGTGAACAGTGACCCAGATCTTCCAGATGGTTACAAACCTACATTAAATACTGAGCCAGGTATCGCGCCTCTGTCCGACGATTTAAATTAACCCTTCTGTTCTCCTTAAAGATAATACAAACTCTTCGTTCTTGGGCCCATAATAACCCGATGAAGAAAATTCTAAGAATTAGTGTCAAACAAGTATTTTATATGCTATTAATTTGCATTCACTTCTTGCTTAATGCAGATAAATTACTATTATGTAATGTACAGTGCAATAAAATGGATAAATACTTTCAACAAAAATATCCAAATATAAATAAATTACAACTTATTTAGTTCTTTTGAGCATAAACAATGCAAGCATGCAAGAAAATATACTGGTCATGTTTCCCTAGAACATAAAAAGCTGATGATGATAACAACAACAATAACAATAATAACAACAATAATAACAATAAGAATAATAATAGTAATAATGATACTAATACTAATAATACTAATACTAAATCTAATAATAATAATAATAATAATAATAATAATAATAATAATAATAATAATAATAATAATAATAATAATAATAATAATAATAATAATAATAATAATAATAATAATAATAATAATAATAATAATAATAATAATAATAATAATAATAATAATAATAATAATAATAATAATAATAATAGTGCGACGACTTGTCTGACGAAAGAAATGTTTTTGTAGATGCTTGTTGTGTACATAATTAAATATACTGTATTAGGGCAAGAATAGTCATTTGTAAATTAAATTAGTTGGAATTATGGAAGTAATAGCGAAACCTGGAGGACCCCCTTCTTTTTTTCCCGGGATCAGACTTGTCCCTTACACAAGAATCGCAGTAGAAGCTTAGGAGTCTAAAATTAAGCAGTACACACTTTACACTACACTGAGTTTAGGTTTGAACTTTATAATATCGAACCACAGTGCAGCAATAAAAAACACTCCTAGTGCACAAAGAAATCGAAACTATTTATCACAATAGCAGTTGTTCACTACGGTAAAATTGCACGTTTAATAATTAGAGAGTTGCATACTTTACAGCACTGCGACTTTATACATTAAAATATCGCGCCAGTGGAAAAGCAGAAAATAAATGTCACGTGCCTATCTAAGATGTGGCAACAGCGTGAGCTTAGGTTGTGGAGGGGGGGAGAAAGCGATTGCGTGACCACGAAAACGATTGGCTATTTCGAGGTCAAACCGGGTTGTCATGACAACGGACCCATACGCCACGCCCAGAACGCACGCCGGGCGAGCTGTCAGTCACCAAGTTACATTAATTCAATCATAATAAGCTGGCATTCACTGCATGCGAGCGCGTCAAGGGTCTGTTTAGTCAACGCGTGTGCAGTTGAAAGGAAATGTGTACTACACACAGTCACTGTCACAAATCCATCTATGTACTTTGGAAAAGGTAAATCTCTGTCCAGTTCTTCTCTGTTTCATCACCTGCGAAGGCTTGATTTAAGATATTGCAACTCTGCAGAAAGGAACAAGGAAGGGCCCTTGTAAAACGATTATTAGGTTTTCTCAAAGAAGGCGGCCGAACTGTGCACGCGTTGACTAAACAGACTACTTGCTGGAGTCCATCAAACCTGAACAGGACCAAGCGAGATTCATGCATTGCTTATCTCTAGTGTTGCACCTGCCAGACGTTAGCATATGTCCTATACCGCTCGCAAAAGTTAAAGGCATGTGAACGCTGGCCAATGCTCAAGCGGAGCGCTGTTGCCAAGCGTAGTGCGTGTACCGGCAGAGGTTCTGTACATATGAGCGTGCACCACATTTGGCAGCGCTGGTAGGAGGGGCAAGCTTAAGATTCGCTGGAGTCTGCAATACGGCCCGCCTCCAAATGCCTTTAAGTTTTGCAAAGATTATAGTGCTTATGTGCTGATGTTCACCTGTCTTCTGGAAATAGTAAGTGGATCCTTGCTGACCACCCAGGAAACAGTCTCAGCACATGGAGGTGTTGTAAGGGAGCCATTGTACATGAAGAACAGGCGAGAAAATTGTGGCACAAGACGCGAGACTGGGAAAGGCTGTACGGTCTCCATGGTGTCCGCATCTCTCAGTCCGGGTAAAGCTGATACCACTTGCTCCAGAGCAGTATTGTTGTGCTCCGTTTCCGATACCTAATAACAAAACATGAATGGCACAATTCTGATATTCTATTATAGGCTACTATAGTGGAATCCCGATAACTCGACAGTCGATAACTCAACATTCCATGTAATTCGACAACCTTTTTACTTTCTCTACCGGTAAGTAGGGGAAGTATTGTATTCCACCCAAAAATTCGATGTCGAGATTTCACCGGAAATATATGTTTTGAGGCCCCCTGAATCCAGAAAGAACATTTTTAGAAAAATGTCCGTGTGTGTGTCTGTGTGTCAGTCTGTGGACAGAATAACTCAAAAACGAAAAGTCCGTTAGAAACGAAAGTTGGTACTTAAGTTTAATGTCTTTCAAGGATGGGACACGAAGATTTTGAAGAAAATAGCCCCACCTTAAACTACCATTTACATGGAAGATTTTTCGAAAATTTTGATTTTCTTGAAAATGACTAACGATTTTTATTAAAATGTCATATGTTTGAGATATTTTTATAACAAATGAAATGTATATCTTGAATATTCTGGCTATAGCCCCTGTAGTCGTATTTACTCTGGACGACTTTTGCATAACTGGTAAACCGTTAGAGATAGACAAAATCATACTATACGAAAATGTAGACCTTGCTGAAATACACAATTTATGTCCAAATAAATTTTTTTGTAGGGTGAACCATTTCGGAGGTATTCCTTGTTATGTGTATGAGTTTCGGAAAACTTAGAGCTTTCGTGAAATGAAACACAATTGTTCATTTTTATTTATATGTTAAGTGTGCAAAGAGATCGGAATCTCAAAGCTTTAAAAGATTTGACTATCACCCAAAGCCTACTGTATTCTAACCTTCCCCTTGCACCTACAAGGAAATAAGCAATAAGATAAGTTGTACAAATGTTTATCTTAACTAACACGAAGAAGATATAGGAATAAGAGTTTGTAAGAATGGTTAGTACAAGAGTAGAGAAAGTCATGTGAGTACAACACATCAGATTTTTATTTTAATATTATATTAGATATATTAAACTTCACTGTACAATTTTAATTTTCTAATATATGGTATGAATAGTAAAGGTAAATTTTAATTAGTGTACGCGTACAACCTAGTGTATTCTTCCCCACAGTAACAAAAGGACTGACCACGATATCTAGTCAGAACATAAGCAGCCGGCAGACCATTGTCATAAAACCAAAAGCTTGCGGCTAATAATGTGGATACATAGCACTTGTTTGGAAGGTCATTTACCCAGTAAAAAGGCATTTTTAGACGTGACAATTGCACAGTGGTTTATGGTCGAGTTCATTTTTATATTTACAAGACCATAGGAGTGTAAGGTTATCTTTCTGACTTCCGCGGACCGTGCGTGATTAACTACAGTGCCCATTCGCATTATCAGCAGTGCCTTGTTTATTTCAAGGAAGTAAACAGAGACGCTACCCACATCATCAATTTGCATCATGTCACTCGTGCACATTCAAGCAAGATCGTTCGCCACGTGGTCCGTCTGTGTAGCATAGTGCTAGTGTCTCTGCCTCCCGTCCAAGAGGTCGCGAGTTCCAATCTCGCCTAGGGTGAGTTATCCGGATAAACCTTTTCCCTAGGTTTTCCCTTATCCTGAGAAGACGAATGTCCGGTAACGTAAAGCTCTATGGACCTTGATCTCATTTGAGCATCATTTCACCCATTTCATTCATACATCGTCCGATATGACGGTACAGTTTGTTCACCAGCTGAAGGTCCCTGGCAGGAATACAGCGAGCCACCACATCAGTAAACAATTCCCGATAAACAATGATATCGCGAGCAGCAGTTCAGCTTCTAATCGCGTTTATGATAATGTTGCCAACCTTGGAATGCGTATTCGCGCCCGATTAAAGCAAAGAAATCGCTCAAAATAGCACAATTTAAATGTTATTTTCAGTTCATGCAGTATATTTAGCTTATAAAGCGTGAACAATGTTTCCAACTGTGTATTTCTTCCACTGATCATTTTCTGCCTTATATATAAATAAAAAAATAAAATATATAAATAAAAAATATATAAATAAAAAAAACCACTGCCAATCCATTTCGGTATTACGTAATATATCCTCGAGCGTTATATAGTGCAATTTCTGTAAGAATAAGTCAGCTGTTGCATTTTTTTAAGTATTAACCAGTCCTATGGGATTGAAATCACGCATGTATGGGGACAAGTAAACGAGAGTGTGGCCCAATAAAACCAAAATAATCAATAAGAACGTTATAACAACTGAGGAAGAATTCAGTCTAACAACTTCTCATTCCCTCCTGCAGGATGAAGTATTAAAATTTCGGTCAGTTAACAGTATCGTAATTGCTCCTGCAAGTACAGGTAATGAAAGGAATAGAAGATGGTAATAGAAGAAGAGCCTCTTTAGGTTTATTTGATTCAATAATTCTATAACGATCTGTTTCACACATAGAACTGTCACTCTTTGTTCTACAACCACAATATCATAGCAGATTTCACAGCACTCCTAAGCGGAGGATTATTCTACATTACTTCTACCATTTCTTCTGATACAAAAATAGTGACAAGTACAATTTTACTACTGAAATTAAGAGAAATTAGCAGCGAGTAAAGATAGCGCGAATAATATTGGAGGTAAGTTGGCAACATGACCAGAGAACGACTACGCGGATGTTTACAAACTGAGGTTACACTGCGTGGAATGTCTCTCCCCTACCCCTCATTCCCCTTAGACCATGAAGTGGTGAACAGACAGTACGTTAGAGGACGACAGTGAAAAAAAAAAGTTTAGTCATGTGTAAAACATACCTTGTACGTGGTAAGCTAACAATTATGTTACATATGCTTTGTTACAGTGCAGCTTCCAAGATTTGTATTGCGTTATGTTTGTGTCAGCGAAAATGTCGAACAGAAGAAAAGATTAGTAAATATGACAATGGAAATTACATAGGATGTATTAAAGAGATCGGACAAAGGGGAATGTATTAATGCGTAATTAATTTTAAGATGTATTACAGCTTTGTTTCCTATACTGTGCTAGAATATGTATTTATGTAATTTGCAATATTATGGGTTGTGAATAACAGACGCATTATTTCGTAAAACTCGACATTTCGGTAACTCGACAGACCCTCAGTCCACATTAGGTCAGTTATCGTGATTCCACTGTATGACAAAATCAGAATATAACTTTCAAATATGTTTAGAAATGCATTTCAACCTGCTTATAAGGGCTTCAGAACTAATAATCTTACTTTTGTAAATCTTTTACAATAGTTCTCCAATATAAGAGATTATTTTTTATAATAAAGATAGATATTATGTAGCTTAAAGTAAATAGCTTCAGAAATCCCTCAGGATTAGATTAGATTAGATTGCGTTCTGTAGGTTCAATGATGGCCAGGCAGACCTTGAACATAGAACATGTCAAAAGCATTTACAATTAAATGCATAAAAAACATGCAAAACATGTACAGGTTTCAAGTTTTGCTGATAAAGTACGAGATGAAGATAATACTTCTAGTGCATTGACACTTACATAGTTATTATACATGTACAAAATCATGTTACTTGGCTTTTACAGACTGTGCCATTGCTTCAATGTTTACATTTTTGCTTGTATCTGAACTTGTCTCCATCGTCTCCATCAGTGTCAATGATCAACAATCAATCTCCATACTACAACGGACTTCTCACGGGGAGAGACCCAAAGACAAGGGAGTGCATGCTCAGAGGTGAGAAGCCATTCCAGAGGTTCAGGGAGGATTTGGCGGTTATCTAGGGTGAACAAATAAGCCAACCCTGAGTCGATGGACTAGTCATTTTATTAGACCCGGCGGGTTTGGCTGGCCGAAGACCCGGGCCAGAGTCTTAGAAACGCAAAGACTTACCTTGGTCAAGTCAGACGAGGTGGCGGCGATTCAGACTAACGGTCGGGCGTCCTAACTATACCAAGACAGATTCAACTGCTGGCGTGTACTGATCAGTTGTCACAAACCCAATCGACGCAATCAACGTAACAGACCCAGGGGTGTAGACTGCCCGCGTTAATAAAGCTCCTACCTGCTTTGTCAGCATGTTATGGATACTTGATCTGGATTAGCTTTCGTCTCTTTACAATCACTGATGTAACCCTACGGTGGTGTTTGCAACTAGTATGGTTGTTGAAGCACCAGATGAACCAATATATTACTAAAATAGTGCAAATACTTCCCCTAATATTCTTGATACCAGTATTCATAGGAATGCGCAGCTTGCGGCGTATATTATTACATTAACAGCTCCTAATTCAGCTCACTGTCCACTGTTTTCAAGTAAAAACAAATACCACAGTGCATACTCCAGGATCATTATTGGTATTGATTTTTCCCCTTTTTTTGTCTATGTGATATTTAATCTGGTTACGATCATTAAGGGACTCTGTGACTGAAAAATAACCGAATAATTATAAAATTCATGATTTTTAGGTTTACACATATAAATGTTCCCCACACCATCAGTCATCGGTGGGTAGCCCAAATAGCAGTTCTTTTTAACAAACTATGGGGCAAAAGGGACTCAAAACAACCAAATTCAGCGGAAAGAAGGGCTAAAGCTGTAAATACGAGCAGAGAGACTACTAAACAAAGGACGAAAGGCGCCACAAACTTGATCATAATGCAATGTATATAGAAAAACTGGGTTTTCCCGATTTTATATTTTTAATCCTACTCAAAATCAAGCTCTCGGATTAATAACTGGAGCAGTTAAAGCCAGTTCAATTATATCAGTGTTTTACAACCGCTGGGTCGCGACCCCCTGGGTCCGCAAAGCCTCTGAAGGAGGGTCGTGAGAGGTCGGGAGCACTCAGTAAAAAAATCAACAAATTTTAAAAAGGTATATATTAAGAAAAAGTTAACAAAATGATACTTGTTATGTTATTTATACAAACACATTAACAAAAAGTAAAATCTTCGAGTACTCGTTCATTTTAATGTGAAGGTTGCGCTTGAGTTTGTTCAATCAATTTCTCCCATCGTGGATTCGTTTTTGCAACATTAAGTATTAAATCTTTTTCCAAATTTAAGCGATTTATTAGTTTACTTTTTATTTGGGCCATTGATGAAAATGCCAACTCGCACAAGTACGAGGTAGAAAATGGAATCAAACATTTCTAAGTCTCAGTTGTTAATTTTGGATATTCTGTTTTTTTTTTTGTTTTTTTTTTAACCAAAAGGTATCCAAATTTTCAGACTTGAATTCCAAGTGTAACATCCCATCCAGCAGATTCTCTTTGAGCCTTAGTTGCTAAATTTGCCTTATTTATAGCTGCATTTAAAAACGGATTTAAGATCCATCTTTGCCCAGTGTCATCCGATATCTCTTGCATTGAGAAGTAATGATACAATTCTTTTTTCAAATTATCTAGCACCATTTTCATACCAGATATGTATGAGTTTATGTTTGTCTCGCTTCCGACTTATGCAATAGTCATACGAATAAACGAGACTGCATATGCTATAGCCAGGAAACTCGAAATATACATTTCATTTGCCATAAAAATATCGCCATTTTAATAAAAAATAGTTTAAGTTGAGGAAATGTTCTTAAAAGTCTTCTGGTCGCATCCTTGAAAGATATTAAACTTAAATACCAACTTTGGTTTTTAACCGAATTTTCATTTAACCGAATTCACGGGCGCACACGCACACACACACACACGCACACGCACACACACACACACACAAACAACTTTTTTCTACAACTTCTTTCTTTTGGATTCAGGAGCCTCAAAACATATTTCCGATGATACCTCGATATCGAAATTTTGGGTTGAATACAATACTTCTGCTACTTACTATACGTAGTAGAGAAAGTAAAAATTATTTATAGAACAGGTGTTTCCAGTAAAATCTCAGTATAAAATTCCCCTTGGTCTAAGTTTGCGGTAGATAAAGCAATAGACACTAGCGTGTAGAGAATAGTATATGAATTTAACACTTCAAGAGCTTCATTGAATAACTCACACGAAAGAGAACTGCGATCACCCGGATGCCAGTTAGATACAGCGCAGCTTTTTGCAGACTTCCCAGGTCCTTGCGATGATGAACCACGTGCATTTCCAATGCAAATCTGCAACACAGAAATTATTCTTTGAAATTCCGAATTTTGACATGTATAAACGATTCTTTCAAAACTTATTAATATTTATCTGTATTTAAACCTAGCGCAATGGCCTAGGCGGTAACGTCTGTGGTCGGCATTTGGAAGGTCGCGGGTTCAATCCCCGTAGCTAACCTTCCTGACCTATGGGTTTTTTAATTTCTCTACTACGTTTAGGAAAGTAGAAGTATTTGATGTCGAGATTTCACCGGAAATATACATTTTGAGAATAAAAAAAAAAAAGCATTTTTAGAAAAACATCCGTGTGTTTGTGTGTGTGTGTGCGTGTGTGTGTGTGTGTGTGTGTGTGTGTGTGTGTGTGTGTGTGTGTGTGTGTGTCAGTCATTCAGTCCGTGGACAGCATAACTCAAAAGCGAAAATTTGGTTAGAAACCAAAGTTGGCATTTAAGCTTAATGTCTTTCAAGGATGCGAGACGAAGATTTTGAAGAAAATTGCTCCACCCTAAACTACCCTTTACATGGAACATTTTTCGAAACTTTTTATTTTCTTGCAAATGACTAGTGATTTTTATTAACATGACATATGTTTGAGGTATTTTTATGACAAATGAAATGTGAAGTCCTATTTATTCTGTATGACTTTTGCATAACTGATAAACCCTATGGGATAGACCAAATTTTACTGCACAAAAGATTTAGACCTTGCTAAAACACACAATTTATGTCTAAATAAATTTGTTTGTAGAGTGAACCATTTCAGAGATATTTCTTGTTATTTGTGTAAGTTTTGCAGAACTTATACTTCTGTCAAACGGAACATCGTTATTCAATTTTTTATATGTTAACTGTGCAAAGAGAACGGAATTTGAAAGCTTTAAAAGCTCTTTCTGATGCAAAGCCTGCTGTATTCTCATATTCCCCTTGTACCTACAAGGAAATAATAATATAATTTCTGCGAATGTTTATCTCAACAGGAAGAAGATATAGGAATAAGAGTTTGTAAGAATGCTCCAAAGTTCCTGTCTCTCCATTTCGTTCCATTTATTCGTTCACCTTTCATCCCGTTCAGTTTCTTTCAGGATTGGAAGCGTCGATGAACGTTGCAGCATTCCAGCATTCGAGAACAGGTCGCACAGGTTCTCCTGTACGGTATGTTCATCTGCACAGCACCTAGCCGCTTAATGCGACTTTATCTGTGCAGTATAGAAGGTGTAGAATATTTTCAAGCTTTTGGCTGCATGGAAGGGGGAACAAATGCGCTCTGGAAATTTGGTCCCCCGGATTGGCAGGCGAGCCACTGGTTTTCGTGCCTCCCATGGGATGGTACAATCAACGCCAAAGATAATCTACGGCGGATTTTGTATGGTTTTGGGGTCTTTTGGATCCTGTCCATTTACTTGTATTGCAGAACGTGCTGGTTTGAGAACACAGCGATCAAGGGAAGAAGAGAGGAAGTTGATGCCGCTGATTTTTCTGCTGTCAATGAAACCAAAAGATGTTCAATATCTCAGAACCAGTAATGCCAAGCAAAATTACTCCTGGATGTATAGTGAGTATATGGAAGGCTGGTCGCACTGCCATTAAAAATCATGAGTTTAAGAATTAAAAAAATAACAACAAAATTGAACTTTGAAGTTTATAGAAAATCTACTCATACTCATAATTACTTAAAAATAAAAGTTTTAATCATTTTTCACAAAAACTTGTTTGTTTTAATAGTTTAATTTATAGGTTAATAAAGATACCCCTGAATAAGGAGGAATTTAATACAGAATATAAACATATTATTAACACTGAGGTAATTAATGGTTTAATGCAGAGTTTGTTCACAAAGATAGAAAAATTTAAATATAAAAACTGTTAAATAATTTTCTACCTTCAAGAAAATTAAAGATATACTTTTTAAAAAGTTTACTTACCATCCTTGGGCTAATAAAAATGTACACACGTTTTTAAGGAACACGGAATAACTTTGGACACCAGCTCCTCATTTGTGCCTGAATCTTCGTTTGTGCGAGTACCAATGGTGATTCTGGATTCAAGCGATTCCTTTGTTTCGTTTTGATTACTGTTAACTCAGAGAAACCGTGTTCATACAAATAAGTAGAGGGGACTGGAAGAAGGGGTGTAATGGCAGTGTAACTAAGTTCAGTACATAACACCAGAACTTACAAATAGTCATTCTTCGATTTTTATTTTCAATGAACTGTCAACAGATATTTCCAAGAGAATTTATTTTAATTTCATGGGAAGATCAGAAAAATTGATGCCGGTGGTGCGAAACGGATTTGTAATCCATACTTGTATATGATCGTCTTTCTGAGTTTCTGGAAGGTATTTTAAAAACTGTAACAGGCTTTTGGGGTTAAATTTCATTATTCCAAAAGTACATCAATAATGCTAAGCAAACGGATTCTTAGACAGAGGGCAATTGAAAGCTCTCAGTGAAATATTGTTCATTTTTCGCTCTTATTCAGAAAACTTATTGTACTGAGTGTATGCGTATTTTAAATTTGTGTACCGCCTAACAAATTTTCGCGTACTCCAGATTGAATATGTCTAATCTTTAATATTAATAGTAGAAGCATTTCTTGAGTGTTATTGTACAGCCAAGGGACCACATTAGTTGCAAAGATGTTTTCCATGCATCCTACGAGTAGTGCGTAAAGTAGACATCAGTAGCAGCTGATATGATTTGGAAGAATGAAAACAAAGTTATACCTTGTTCAAACTTGAAGGTGTAGGTGATTTAAGACTGAAACAGATTAAACAATTAGTATTTCATTGAAGTAGTCCTACATTCACCGGTGTGGATTTTCAGGTTAACTTCGGCCAAACGAAAATAGCAAAGAAAAATTCCAGATGCTGCTCTTGCCAGGATACAGCACTCCTACTCCCTAAATATGTTTCTTAAACCTGCATCTTTGAAAGGGAACAAAATTAGACCAAATTAAATAAGGGTACATGGACAACCGCAATACAGTATCACAGTAACTTACGTCACAGAATATTAATTAAATTAAGCCAAATAAGAACTTCAAGGTGCCTTGTAGTGACTCACTCACAGAACTTCTGAAACCTGGACGCATAGGGGGGATGTGGAGAGAGAGTTGTTGTAGTGTTTAACGCCCGCTTTTACTACTATGGCACCACAGGCGGTGACACTGATGATACATGGAATGAAGATGGAGCACCGGTGGAATCAGATGGGGGGGGGGGGAAACCGGAGCACCCGGAGAAAACCCGCCCTGACGCCGCTTCGTCCACCACGAATACCACATGCGGGTCCCTGGGATCGAACCCGGGCCGCCTAGGTGGTAGGCGAGCGCGCTAACCGCTCGGCCACAGCGCCGCCGTGGAGAGAGAGAGAGAGAGAGAGAGAGAGAGAGAGAGAGAGAGAGAGAGAGAGAGAGAGAGAGAGAGAGAGAGAGAGAAGAATAACCAAGGGGTTGAATGTAACATTTGAAAAGAGTGTGCGCAAGAGAAATGGAACCTGAACAAACCCGTTCTATGTTAGCAGAAGCAGATGATTTGGTCCAAATTGAGTCTATTTTCTTCTACAAATTGCAACACAAGTGTTTTCTCACCAGTTGCTGATGAAGCAATGCAGGAGACTTCATTTATGTGCAGTATTTGATTGAGATGAATCAAAGATTCTGTGCTGTAGCAATTTTGAATTCTGGGAGCACATGAAATAAAGTGCTTGAGAAAAAATTCTGGGAAACAATCCTTCCTTGTGTTTCCAGACAACGAGGATGTGTGCAACGTGCAGAATAATCAGCTTATAAGGAAACTGAATCGTCCTTTTGTATGACATGGAAGGTTTATGTCAAGAAATATTATCTCCAATTACATCTTTTAAAACAAATCATGGCCTAAAAAGATTGCCAAACTGATTAGTTTATTTTAAATATGATCATAGCCTAAAATTATTTTCTTGCATGAAGAAGCTTTAAAGAAAACAAAATACAGTATTAAGTACTCAATCTCTTTAACTTTTAATGCAATTTTCGTTCCAAAACAAGTATATCATTAAACAATGCAAAACGGCCAAAGTAAACACAGGGAAGTGTAACTTCTTTTTTCAATATATATATATATATATATATATATATATATATATATATATTGTGACCAAAGTTAGTCTGTTATCTAGGAAACTACGGCCACATTTCAATAGTTTATCTAAAACAATAATACAGGTGATAATTATTGTCTATGTGATACATCTACAGCAGACATCAGGAAATCTTTTTAAATTTGGTTAGGAATTTTAGTTGACATCTTAATAGCAAAATTGGCAAAAATATTTAAAAAACGGCCGAAGGTAGCCCGTCCTACGGTGCACAAAAATGCCTTACCTCTCATTGTTAATGGTATGTTCGCTTCCAGAATGGTCATCTGAACCCCAGTGAAAGTGCAATTGGTCGAAAAGATACTCCTTGCCTTCTGGAACCATCCAATGGTACGGACGATCTTCCTCTTTTTCCCACTCTGCATTCAGAACGACTAAATACAAAACAACCATCTTGATATGTGACGTTTAAGTAACCAATATCATCGACTTCACACCTATAATGACAACTCAAAACCTAATAAACACAAAATAAAGCACAATATTAAATGAAAATATACATTTTATTTCAAGCTAACTGTGCCCTGCCACGCTTCGCTGGGTCACATTATGGTTGCACGAATGGGAAATGAGGAACAAAACAAATAATACTATGTTTCAAAAAAGTTTAATTTTGCAATACTTGTGGATATACAATATGTTTTTGTTTTTCCATTGTTTGCGTAGATAGTTTACCGACATGGGAGCACGCAACATACAATTGTCCATGTGAGAAGCAATCCACAACTAAATCTAAACCGACGTCGGCAAATTGCCTCACCAGGAATAAAAAGAACGTAAATTGCCTCATGTTTACGTGAACTCTATAGCGTAAATTGCCTCCCCCATTCATATGGGTATGTTTCCTTCACTTTCAGCCCGCCACTGTTAACTGAAGTGTTTCGAGCCAGACATGAATGTTTCACAAAATTAAAAATACAGTTTTTCCTGTTTTAATGGCTTCTTAAACAACTAGTTATCTATTATTTATTTATGCCAACAAACTTACTGTTGGTGTTTTTAAACACACAAGCCGTGTGTGGGCAAAGTTTAAGAGGTAGTGGTTTGAGAATTTAATGCCATTCTGGCAGTTTGTCACAATAGCTCAGTGGTTAGAGCGTCCGCCCGGCAAGCGGAAGGTCTGTGGTTCAAATCCCAGTTGTGGCATTGAATTTTTAAGTTCCAATTCTACCTCTTAAACTAGTTATCTGTTAATAATCATAAACAAAAAATTTCCTTCCCATTTGCAGATTTAAGACTGTCAGTAATGCAAGATCCAAATTACTGGTATGGTTAAAAATGTGGTGAAAAACATAAAACTTAAAGTGTTGTTAAAACACGCGTCATTCTTTAAACTGATAGGAATTTAAAAGAAACAGCCCTTAAAAACTGAAGTCTAGTTATAATAAAATTCCTTGTCGAAATGCTGTTTTATTTTGTAAAAAATATTTCATTCGTAAGAGCATGTTTATTTCGTTTGCCTACACTTCTGAGCAGTACCTAAGTGACGCTTTGTATTTCCCTCAGGACTTCAGTCAAGATATAAATATCTCTTGAAGAAGTAATCCCAACCAAAATCCATTCAGTGGCGGATTTACAAATGTGAAATACTCAGCGACATGGAGGCAATTTACGTGCTTGTGAAAACACAAACGGTACCCAGGGAGGCAATTTACATCACTCCATCTACACCACACAATTCTAAAGATTGACCTTGAACTTTATTGATGGGGATTGCAAATACCAAGTAAATTGGGAATTGTGATCTTTTAAATTTATATGGTATATCCGTCGGGATCATGGGAATTCGAGGAATGAGGACATCTTCGCCTTTGAAAGACCCAGTTAATATCATTGCCTCCACTACGTTATTCATAAATTCCTTAACTGCGAGCCTCGTGCCGTCACAAAGTTTTGGCTGATTAACATTACGCAACATGATAATTGGCACACCTATTTTCAATTTTAATGTGTGTGGTGGCATTCCTGGCAGATCAAGAGAGTTTAAAATATCTGATGGGTAGTTAACTACTTCATCTGGTTCCACAACAGTGTCTATCGATTTACATATAACTCCCTCACTTTGAATGCTGGATTTATAAAATTAAGTTGATAGACATCTTTATTCTTCGCGGCAAGGACGGCTCGTTCACTGATTCAGTGGTGATCCCTACAATTAATTTGAATATTAGGAAATACTTTTTCGATAAGTTTTTCTTTCGATGTTACTAAGTTTAAAAAAAAAGATTGTTGACAACGCCATCTATTGGCAAGTAGCGGTGGTGACCTTTGAAAAAGCTGTTTTCTTGCAGTCACAGGTGTGTTACTGACGCAAGAAAAAGGTAATAAGAATCTTTGAAGCGGCCTGTATACCGTGTCAAAATTTGAGCTAAATCAATGCAGAACTTTTTGAGTTTTTGAAGCGTACACAAACCAACATAACATTTAATAGATGTGATGGGTGATATTTTGAAAATTTGCGAATTTTCCCCTAGGATCGCAAATTATAAAGATGTAATTAATAAGCGTTATGTATAAAAGAAAGCATATTATGTTCTTGTGTGTGTAGTATCGATTATATAGTACTGGAAACCTTCTCCTTGTGGTCCTTGGTTCGTCTACGCCTAGCCTGGTGCTTAGAAATTGTGGTATGAAAGTCTCAAGGCTATCAGACGAGACAATTTATACTTTGGTACCTATGAACTGGACTGCCTCCGGCGCGGAGGAACCGGGTTCGAACCCTGGTTCCGAGGTAGGGATTTTCCTCCGCTGGGAGGTGTGTCATGGGGTGTACTCAGCCTCGTTAGGTCCCTGAGGAGCCAATTGAGGAGCTATTTCATAAAGAAGTAGCGACCCCAGGTCAAAGACCTGTCGAGGCACTGACCACATCCCACCCTCCAGTTCTGCACACCATTCATGACGCCTATAGTGGACAGAGGTGGGGGCCACAGCGGCCTTGGCCCGCGAAGGGCTGTTGCGCTGCTACTTTTTCTTTACTTAGCAATTGGCGCAACACACACACACACACACACACACACACACACACACACACACACACACACACACACACACACACACACATGTATGCATGTATACATATATATTACATATTATACATTACCACTGATCACAACTTCATGGATTTTATTATTGTACCCGTCTGCAACAAGACCTCCACTGCATTACACGTACGATGCACTACGTTTTCATATTCCTTATCTGTTTTGCTACTATAGCGACATTTTAGATATATTTGCAGCGCACCATTATCGCCTTTGTCCATTTGCCGCAACTTTGTTCCCGGAGTGACGTGAACACACGCCAAATGATAGGGCATGCAGGATGTCCCAAAGATACCGACTACGCTTAGCATGTTATGTGGGACGACAAACTGATCGCTTTTCGAATAGGAACCCCTATCCAGAAATGCACAGTTTGGACGCTGTAGCGCATCGAATGTGAGATGGATGTACCTTAACGTTTAGTCAATAAACCCAACATCGAACTGTTCTACATTACAAACGAGCTTCGAACTGTGTACCTCCTATGTCATTGCAGACCCTATATTGGCGGTGGTGAACCTCATGCACATGAACCAATACGTGCAGTTGTCTTAAAATTTTAAATAACTCCGTGGACTTCAGCCATGAGGACCTCCGCTGACGTTATAGGAGTGCCATACAGCATACTCTTCATACAACCCAACAGAAAATAGTCGAGAGGTTTCAGATCTGGCGACCATGCTGGTCATGGAACTGGTCCACCTCTACCAATCCATCGAACTGAATATGTGACGCTGTGGTGATTCCGCACATTTACATCAAAGTGTGCTGGAGCTCAAGTCGGTCACATTCACAGCTGCATACTGGTACGTACTGCACTGCTGTTAAAGAGCGTTACTGTACTGGAAACTATACAGGTAACAAAGTAGGATGCGCACCAAGGACTCTATGGAGGAATTTAGCGCATGCGCAGGAATGTTATTATGCTCAGATCGTTCATCACAGTACACAGATACCTAAAGGGTTGCATACCTTCCGTATTAAGATACCGAAACGAATGTTAACAAACCGTCACAATCATTCGTTCTCAAACCGTACATTTCCGGACAGCATTCCTGTAGTGACTCGCATCCAACCTTACGCATAAAATTTTCATTTGTCAAGAAGTAACGCGCAACCTGCACGCCTCTATGCTTTGCCAAGTAATACTGACGTACTGGCTCGCTGCATTCCTGCCATGAGCTGGTGAACAAGCTGTAGTAGCATGCGCGCAGCATAAGAATACCGTTTCACTGTGCGTTTTACAAAGAGCTATCAAGTGGAACGTAGACCAAAACTTAAGTAAGATTTGGCTAATCAGTTAAACTAAATAACTAGCAATAGAAATGGATTGATTTATTCCATACGCTGCAGCAGTTAACTCTTGACACCTTTTAAAATCAATTTTGCACCTTTCTACGTCAGTCGAGGTCCTTTTAAAAAAAAAACATACATTCTATAAGCAACTTGTGTTTGACTATGTAAAACACTTTGTTTTCCTCTTTTATAACTAACACATTCACTTGCTTTACTTAGCGACATATTACAAGTTTCTACAAATTCATAGAACTGCACATTATCTAGTGGTCTGTCCCCTGGTCAGGGTAATTAGAGGTGTACTAGGAGAAAGGGGAATCATAACGGTACACTTATTCATAAAGGTTATTCACACCTCTGTTAACAACTCAAGGTCTGCTTTAGTTCTGTCAAAATACACGTAAATATAATTGCGTATAAGTACCGAGCCACTCCAGCTAAACTTACGCTCTTTTTTCGTGCATACTTTTACGATCATTCTGTTTTAATCTGGCATAAATTTTAAGCTTGTAATAAACTATCATGCCCGAGCGTTAATCTAGTAATTACTAAGCGAGACGAAGCAAGTTCCATCACTGCAGGCCTGTGATTCGTGGAGCCTCTGAAGAGCATATGCAGGAAGTTTGACGCGAACCTTAGGTGTAGTATTAGTTGAATACTTGCCAGTGTGTCCGTTATTCGTAAGGGACATAGATTTCGGTTTTAAGGCATAGTTCCACCAGACGATGTGAGGGTGATTCACGGATATCGCTCTTGATGAGTCCAAACTGACGGGGCTCTGGCTGCTACCACTGCACATCTCGAACACTTTGCCCCATACTCTAGGTCCTAAAACATATGTTAAGCATGCCAATATGAGACCTGCTTCATTGAACCAAAATAACTTCTGAATTATAAATACATACCTAATAGAATTACATGAAACACACCAGCCAACAATTTTATGTAACTGGCATGAAAACAGCTAATTTCTGTTTTCAGTTATGCTGATTACGAAAATGTTAGTAAGAATGCAATATTACGTCTCGTTTTGAAGTTACAACCATACCTTATTGCCTATATAACCTTATGCATGTATTTACCTCCCTGGAGGAAGGTCACTGAAGGTGCAAATGCTTTACTTGGCGTTTGTAGTTTTCTTCTGGTGATTCCCTGATTAGTGTCCAGCAGTAATCAGCTAACATTGACACACTCCGCTTTCCCTGTTAACTCCTTTCCACGTCCAAAATTTGCTGGTGGAAGTGTTTCCCGTGCTATCACTTACAGCACCACAGCTGTATGCAAAGAAGTCCAAGTGGGAATCTAAGAAATGTAACTTTAAGGATATGTTGCACCCAGTCTGTTGTAGCAGTGTACATGATTTGGCACAAGATCCCTGTAGTTTTCTGCCCTCTTATTGCCTTGGCATTTGAACAAAGGCATCCCAAGCTAACTTTTCATCACCTTTCAGGATATTGTTGAAATGCTCATTTTTCTACCGTTTACTTATTCTGGGGGCCCACAAAAATCCCCTGTATTATCTTCGCCTCACAAAGACGTAGAAACTTCTCGCTCAAATAGAAAAATGCTTTCCCAGTTTTGTTCATGGCCTTGATAGATTTTCATTAGTCCCAAATTTATATGAAGGGCAGGGAGAATTGTGTTCTTGGGTTTGAGAAGTACTTCGTGCATAATATTATGAGAACCTAATTCAAGTGATTGACACTGAGGCCAATCTTTCTTTCTTCCAGCACACTACCAGGACACAGCTTGTAACACACTGAAACTATTCTTAAATGAAACATGCTGCTCTCCTCCTTTCCTCTTCCCCTTCCCCTTGTTGCTACGAGTCCGGGCTAAAAGTAGCAACAAAATGCACACATCTATTGTTGCTTGAAATTTCACCACTGTCTACCATAAGCGGGACTTCGAAGGCTATACGAGAAGGGATTGACAATGAATACTAATAAAACATAAATATAACTAATATAATTAAACGCACCTCTTTAACTTGAAAACGAGAGCTAACTCTAGTTTTTCACTGTCGTTTTCGTTATCAGCGTGGTCGCATCCCAGTTACATTTTCACTATTGGCTTGTGATACCAATAATTTATTACTGTTTATATTTCAGTGAAATATATACTTCGGGGTGAAACGTGCAAGTTCAAGCTCCTGAAATTGAAGTCCCATATCCTTTCGCTCTTGTTTACTCCCTCTACCACTAACAAGGGACACCCATTTTCATGAGGTTCCGAGCGTTCGAGGTCAAAGGTGTCCCTTGTAAGTAGGGAAAGTATTGCATTCCACCCAAAAATTTGACATTGAGATTTCATAGGAGATACATGTTTTGAGACCCCAAAAGTTTAGAAGAAACTTTTAGAAAAAAGATTGCCGCGCTTGAATGTATCTATGGATTTTCGAAAACATCCACGCCATCCCAAACTATCAATAATATGGAAACATTCTCAAACATTTCGATGTTCTAAAAATTGCTCTAACGATTAAATCACCATACATTAAGAGATTTCATGGCAAATGAAATGTGTAGGTATCTTAAATTTTTGAGAATAACCTCTGAAGTGCTGTTCATTCTGAATGCCTTTCGCATAACTGGTAAACCGTAAGGGAAAGGTAAAATCTTCCACACGAAAATGCAGATCTCTTTAAGGCACACAGCTTACGCTATTTTTTTTTTTTTTTTTTTGTGGAATTCACAATTTCCGAGATATCCCTTGTTATGGTTTAAATTTTCGAATTCTTACACTTTTTTTTCAAATTGGGGGGTATTTATTTATTACTTTATCTACTACGTATAGTAAAGTAGAGGAAGTATTGCATTCCACCTAAAATTTGATGCCGAGATTTCACCGAAAATATATGTTTCGAGGTGTCCTGAATAAAAAAAGCATTTTTAGAAAAAGGCGCGCGCGCGCGCGCGCGTGTGTGTGTGTGTGTGTGTGTGTGTCAATCTGTGGACAGCATAACTCAAAAACGAAAAGTAAGACAAAAACCAAAGTTGGTAAGTAAGTTTAATGTCTTTCAAGGATGCGACACGAAGATTTTGAAGAAAATTCCTCCATCCTAAACTACCCTTTACATGGAGAATTTTTCCAAAAATTTTGATTTTCTTGAAAATGGCTCTAACCAGTATCAATAAAATGCCATATGTTTAAGATATTTTTTTGACAAATAAAATGTATACCTTGAATTGTAGTCCTATTTACTCTGTATGACTTTGGTAAAGCTTAAGAGATGGACCAAATCTTACTGAACAAAAACTGTAGATCTTACTAAAATACACAATTTATGGCGAAATAAATTTTTATAGAATTAACTATTTCGGAGATATGCCTTGTTATTTGCGTGAGTTTTGGAGATCTTATACTTCTGCCAAATACATCGCTATTAATTTTTTTATATGTTAACCGTGAAAGCTTTTAGGGCAGATTGCAAGCTGGTTGGGTCAAAAATATCAATTTTGTGTTTTTTTTACTAATTTTGCAAATTTAACTTCTATTTTATCATAATATAGTATTTTAACCCCTAACAAATTGCCAGAAGTGACCTTAAAATAAATTTAACTTTCCAAGAACGGATATGAATAATATATATATTCATTAAATTAAAAAAAAAATGGAAATAATATATGTGTGATGTAAAATCTTTAAAAAAGCGTTGATTTATATGTGTAAAAATTTCATACTTCTGGAGTGAATAATTTCTCTGAAAAGTGGAGCTAAACTTCTTAAAATTAACATTGCAAGCATAGAGCTAACAGCCTCCCCTAATTTTGTTTGAGGTGTTTCTCAATCTCATTTTTCTGCACACGTTTGTCTCATTTTCTCAGGAACCACTTATTATAGAGTAATGGAACTTTCACCACTCATTTCTGGGCTATTTTCTTATAACACTATCATTAAAATCATGGATGCTAGAAATTTTTCTGATTAAAAATGGGTGAAAAAGATATTATGTTCAATATAGTTATTTTAAAATATAAATTAACATATCTATGGAATATAAGGCGGTATAATTAGAAACCATTGATTACAATGTGTACCAAATTTAATACTTCTAGAGCAAATAGTTTCTTGAAAACTTTCTTGAAAAGTGGAGTTAAACTTCTTAAAATTAACATTGCAAGCATAGAGCTTACAACCTCCCTTTAAAGATTTGACTATCGTCCAAAGTCTCCTGTATTTCCCTTTGCACCTACAAGGAAATAAGCAATAAGATAATTTCTGCAAATACTTATCTCAACTAACACGAAGAAAATATAGGAATAAGAGTTTGTAAGAATGGTTAGTATAAGATCAGAGAAAGTCATGTGAGTACAACGCATCAGATTTTGTTCGTCAAATTGTAGGTCTTTATTTATTTTTTTCCTTCTGGTTGTACAAAAACATCCCATAGCGACCAGCTCTTTAAATATTTATCAATCGCTTAAGCCTACTGTATTCCTGTTGTACCTACAAGGAAATATACTGGGTGAGGCTTTTCATCCTGCGGATTGGTAACTAGGCAAACCTGTATTTTACAGACAATGCGAAATTCAAGTGCCAACACCGCATTCACCACTCTGCTGATTAGGGCTACGGTGATGCTTTTTGCTAACGTGCTCTACCTGTATACATAAACAGTATATCACATTTGTTGTTTCTTCATTGCGTACTGCCCTTGACTGCTACATTAAACCTGAACGTTTGAATTCCACTGGAACAAAGTTGAATACAGGGATCCAAAAGTATTTCTTCCTGTGGAAAACATATATTTTGGTGCCAAAGTTCAACTATCTCTGACAAAACCCTTCCTGTCCCACAAATATGTGCAAGTTTTCAAATTACAGTTTGTTGATGTTTACGTTGAGTCAGTTCGCGACATACTAAGTCATTTTTCATTAAGTGATCCTCTCCTACAATGTTGGAAGTGTTAGACCCAGCTAAAATCCAAACAGTTCAGTCAATTGCACGCTCACTTGCTTCTCGGTTTCCTAGTTTGGTGAAAGCAGAAGAAATCCACCAAATAGATATAGAATGGAGGTTATTGCGCAATACTGACATTGCATGTGGCAGTAATTCTACAGCGCAAGAATTTTGGAGTGAATATGTATCATCATCATCATCCTTATCACTACTTATTATCATTATTATTTATTATCGTTAATTATTTACTGTCATTAATTATTTATACTACTGTTATAGAGGCACTCAAAAGCTGTGTTTTTCCAGTGCTATTATACGGTTGTCAGACATGGGCTCTCAAAGCCAAAGAGAGAAACACTCTACAATTATGCCAAAGGAAAATGCCGAGGAAGATTCTTGGCATCTCTCTGAAAGATAGAATACCAAACACCTTGATACACAAGATGTCAGCAACGGTAGACATAGCACAACAGGCTACGAAGACCAAGTGGAAATGGGGTGGCCATGTGATGAGGCTGCAAGATGACAGATGGACAGCACGAGCTACCACATGGGACCCTTAAATCGGCAAGAGACTCACAGAAGACGAAGATGCAAATGTTCAGAAAACAATGGACCACCATAGCCAGAAACAGAAAGCAGTGGAAAGAACTAGAATCACAACTAAGTGACCATGTGCAATCCAATGTTTAGTGTATTGTGTACGGTAACCTCTTACGCGGACTAACTCACCGCGTGAGTCTTTAAAAGCAGCTACCCCTATTTGTAGGAGGTCTTTGCCCTCAATGGGACATCACATGCTATTTTCATTCACTCATTTATTTCAATTTTTTCCATTTCATTACTGTTATATTACTGTTACTATTATTGTTATTATTGTTGTTATTACTGTTATTGTTATTATTATTATTATTATCATTATTATTACTATCATTATTATTATTATTATTATTATTATTATTATTATTATTATTATTATTATTATTATTATTATTATTATTATTATTATTATTATTATTATTATTATTATTATTATTATGATTACTATTATTACTATTATTATTATTATTATTATTATTATTATTATTATTATTATTATTATTATTATTATTATTATTATTATTATTATTATTATTATTATTATTATTATTATTATTATTATTATTATTATTATTATTATTATTATTATTATTATTAACAACATACACTAAGAAAAATTGCCGGTTAAAATATCTATTGTTTTCCCTGCTTTTTTCAAATCAAATCTGATTTTACTTCGGCAGACATGGAAACACTGGTCGGAAGTTCAAATTCCACCTGCGAATATATGGGTTTTTCATTCCTTTCTGTTTATGTTCTGAGAATGTTCTAGAAATTCATATGCTCTACCCGAATTAACTAGAAAGTGGATTTGCCTATAAACACGAAGTTCCAGTCGTTCGTGTTCCTGCAGCACACTGTTTTTAAATAGAAAACTGTTCGAACACCTATTACAACCATATGGAGGAAACGAGTAAATTGTGAAGGTTTATCTGTGTGATAAAAGAAGATGCTACGGAATGATACATAGACACTGTTAACTGCACTACTTTGTGAACCAGAAAGGTCCACAATGATCATAACATGGGCTTAGAACCGTTATCTAGTGTGTATGTAAGTACACCAGTTTGTAAACTCTCTGAACAGTTTATTAGCTTACTTTTATATGAAACAAATCTGTGACATTGGTTAACATCTCTATAGAGTAAGCTTGGATGATCGTTGCTAAGGAGCAGAAAAAATAGTAGGGAGAGAGAGTTGAAAAGGTTAAGAATTGTAGAAGTTCCAGAAAATAAATAACGAAAAATTGGGTGTTGTTATACTGGTATCAGAAGTGGGATAAACGTCCAGAATGGAAGAAATAATGAAAGAACTACTCGCCAGTATGGCAGAAATGAAGGCAGGAATGGAGACAGCGAATACCGGAATGCAGTAGATGGTAAGAGAAATGTGCAACACAAGGTTAGAGCTATCGGGAATGATCGATGGGCAACTAATTGGAGTAAAGGAAGCCGAGAAAATTTCAGGCAACGCGTTAACGCTCCGGAGGATGTTGTGGAACATCTTAGCGTCCCGGAGGACAGCGTCGACGGCAACACAATGCAACCGATCGCTAGGATGGAATAAATTCACGGCAAAACTAAGAGCTTGGAGGTCAAGACAAGAGGACGCGACACAACATCCGCGCGCATCAAGCACACAGGGCACGGTGACCCGTCAAGCCTTTCGCAGACAATTCGCTACCGTTGCTGCTCGCAGCCGATGGTCCATGGAAGAGGAAGCTGAGCAGCCCACAGCTGGCCTCCAGAGACGGGCGGCAGAAATGCTGAACGTGATTCCGACGTCGGTTGCGTCCCGAAACATCTGGGAGGCTCTTGAAAACCGGTTTGGAAAGCACCATCTGGCTGCAGTCCATCGTCAAGGCTACAACAACCAAGGGAGATGGTGCATTATTGCTCGTGATAATGAACTAGTGAATAAAGCTCTAGTGAACCTTCCGGTCATATACGTGTACCAGAAAGTTATCTACTCCAAAGACAGCGATACGTCAGCGCTTAATGCTCGGCGAATATCAGGCCATGCACGATCCGCTGAAGACCGCGCAGACGACTGTGTTGACGATTGAGGCAGTCAAGGGAACAACTGTCGTATGGAAGATCCGGAATATTCGGTTTGTGTGGGACGGGGGAACAGCCCCAGGACATTGACGATCTCCCAAAGGTGTGTGTTGGGAGTGTGGTTGGCCAGGACATCCGGTGAGGGAGCGACCACACCTGGCCGACAAACTATAAACGAATAAGCACCTGCATGAAAAAGCGCAAGTCGGAGCTGTCATCGCCGACCCCTAGAGCGATGCTGTCCATTTTGTGCAGAATAATGAACGAAATCCTCACGTACGTATGGGTACGCGGAAGGCGGGACCAGATATTGGTGGACGCTGGTGTAGCTGAGATCGTGGTGTGAGCTGACGTGGTAGAGGGTTTAACATCCAGGAAACCAGATAGACCCTACAAGAGTGCTGGTGTAAAATACTGATACGGCATCTACAGAAACTTCATTTTTTCTTTTGTTGTTGTTGTTGCAAAGTATAAACAGTGACACACAACAAGAAATACTCTCGTTATTTTCCACTCAATTCCCAAAAGCTGGCATTAGGCAACACCTTGCCTGTGGAGGAGGAGGCCTTGCTGGAGTTTACGCGCCCTTATGCAATGCATGCCAGCTTCTCATTTTTAGTAGACTAACCGGGGTGCTGTGCGTGACCTGGCAAACTAAAATAAGACACTGAAAAGTGGAAGGACTTTTTAATGGGTAGGGCCTCCAGATGACAAGTCTCATATGGCCAGCTGGGGGTTATTAAGTGCATAATAACCATTTTCTCCCTTCACCTGAAAAAATCCACTTTCGGTGGTGAATAGTTGTTTAAGAAGTACAGAAGGTTTATATTTGTTCTGTTCTCTTATTTTAAAGATAAGAATTGTTCCTTCTGCATCAGCTTTGCTTCAGCTTTTATGAATGACTTTTCTATGCATGCTAACAAAATTAGTTCTTCTCTTTTCTTTAACGATATTTGTGATGAAAGGAACATATAATGCGAATACACTTGAGTGGAAAATGTTGAACGACAGAAAAATTAATTCCAAAGTAAGAAAATGATTTTTAACTAAGAGCCCTACTTTGAGTTCAAAAGCGAATTTCTCTATTCAGCTTTTACGTTGTAAAGGTCTCCAAAGTGTTACCAATATTTCGTATAAATATTTTTAAAAGCACTTTAGTAGGTTCTTCTTTTTATTTATTTATTTATTTTTTAAATTAACGTCCTCCAACGTAATGTAATATCGGACGGTGAAAGAATGAAACGGATGAAATGATGCTCAAATGAGCCCGAGGTCCCTGGAGCTTTATATTACTCGACATTCGTCTTCTCAGGATAAGGGGAAACTCGGTAAAAAACCCAACCCGGGTAACTTACCTACCCTAAGCAAGATTCGAACTCACGACCTCTTGAAAGTGAGGCAGACACGCTAATCATCACGATAACGAGTTATGCTGTCCACAGGCTGACAGACACACACAGACACAGACACACACGGACCAAATCTGATGTGCTGCACTCACATGACTCTCTACTCTTGTAGAAACTATTTGTACAAATTCTTATTCCTATATCTTCTTCGTCTTAGTTGAGATAAATATTTGTACAACTTATCTTCTTGCTTATTTCCTTGTAGGTGCAAGGGGAATATTGGAATACAGTAGGCTTTGTGCGATAGTCAAATCTTTTAAAGCTTTGAGATTCTGTTGTCTTTGCACACTTAACATATAAAAAAATGAACAACGATGATCCATTTCACGAAAGTTCAAAGTTTTCCGAAATTCACACACATAACAAGGAATATCTCCGAAATGGTTCACCCTACAGGAAAATTTATTGAGGCATAAATTGTGTATTTTAGCAAGATCTACATTCTTGTATAGTATGATTTGGTGTATCTCTAACGGTTTACCTGTTATGCAAAAGTCGTCCAGAGTAAACACGACTACAGGGACTATAGCCAGAAAATTCAAGATATACATTTCATTTGTCATATAAATATCTCAAACATATGACATTTTAATCAACATCGTTAGAGCCATTTTCAAGAAAATCAAAATTTTCGAAAAATTTTCCATGTAAAGGGTAGTTTAGGGTGGGGCTATTTTCTTCAAAATCTTCGTGTCGCATCCTTAAAAGACATTAAACTTAAATACAAACTTTCGTTTCTAGCCGACTTTTCGTTTTTGAGTTATGCTGTCCAAAGACTGACACACAGACACACACGCGGACCTTTTCTAAAAATGCTTTTTTTTTTTTTTTTTTTTTTTTTTTTTTGATTCAGGGGGTCTCAAAACGTATATTTACGGTGAAATCTCGACATCGAATTTTTGGGTGGAATACAATACTTCCCCTACGTATCAGAAGAAAGTAAAAATGAACAGTGATGTTCCATTTCACGAGAGTTTTTAAGGTTTTTCGAAACTCATACACATATGGAATATCTCCGAAATGGTTCACTCTACCAAAAGAAAAAAAAAAAAAAATTGTCCAGACATGAATTGTGTATTTTAGCAATATCTACATTTTTGTACAGCATGATTTGGTCTATCTCTAACGGTTTACCAGTTATACAAAAGTCCAGAGTAAATACGACCACACGAGCCAGAAAATTCAAGATATACATTTCATTTGTCGTAAAAAGGTGTCAAACATATGACAGATTAAAGTCGTTGCAGCCATTTTCAAGAAAATAAAAGTTTTCGAAAAATTTTCCATTTAAAGGGTAGTTTAGGGTGGAGCAATTTTCTTCGAAATCTTCGTGTTGCATCCTTGAAAGACATTAAACTTAAATACCAACTTTGGTTTTCAACCGAATTTTCGTTTTTGAGTTATGCTGTCCACAGACTGACACACACACACACGGATCTTTTTTTAAAAATACTTTTTTTTTTTTTTTTTTTGGATTCAGGGGGTCTCAAATCATATATTTCCGGTGAAATCTCGACATCGAATTTTTGGGTGGAATACAATACTTCCCCCACTTACCAGTAGAGAAACAAAAAATGAAATTCATACGATAGGTATCCTTCTCATAATCAATACATAATTTCACTAGTTTTAAATTTTGAACGCCATGTGAATCTTTTTGGACATCGTGGTTTAGGACAGTTACATTATTTTGTTCTCTCTCTCTCTCTCTCTGCCTGTGTGACTCTCTCTATCTCTCTCTCATAGTAAGTATAAAGATAAAATGTGCCAAAGTAAACGAAAATAAGAAGAGATGTGCAAAATGATATAAGTACTTCTCAACATTGCATTTCGTAAGCTGTACTCCAGAAGACAACATTCACCAAGGAGCGTACGAATGGGTTAAAGGTGTTAGACTTATATTATAGAAAGTATTTTAAGTGAAGGAAAACAAACCCAAAATTATTTACCATTATGTTTTCCGTATCCGAAATGTTTATGTTCAGATTTGGTAGGCTTGTCGTTTGCCATCTTTTGGTGCGGGTCGCTGCTGCTCCCATCATCCGCTGGCGAAACCACTGTAATCAATTAAGAGAAAACTTTGAGAAATATATTGACGAACATTGAGTAAAGTATCATGTTTATGGTATTAGAAGTATACAGCTTATTTAATGATTGATTGATGGCTTATTTAGCGTGAACATTACTGTTTCTTCTGTCGTCTTATTGTGGGCTGGCGTTCGCAAACGCAGTGGTGAGAAGTATGCTTGGCAAAGCGACGAGGCGTATTGACCTGGGTGGGCGAGCGCTGCGATCGCTTCTTGTCTTGTTTATCAGAACAGCGAGATAATAGTAACTTGGCGCAGTCAGTGATAAAACACAAGTAGAGGATCTCTCGCGCCTGCCGACATATGAGACGTTGCTGTCCTGAAGATATGATTGCATCTAAACAGAGTGTACACACCCTGTCTCGTCTTGTTTGTGCGATACGCTCGCATAAACAACTGGGCAGTTTCACATTCTTTCCTATACGCCTCATAGCTTTGTCAAGTAGTAGCTTACAGTTTATGCGCAACAGCTGCGACGTTATTATTGTTATTGGTATTAATATTATTATTGTTATTAGTACTAGTATTTTTGTTACTATTATTATTATCATCATCATCATTATCATCATTATCATTATTATCATTCCCAAAAATTCAGTATGGGTGACATTACACTAAACTGCAGACGACATTACCTCAAAAAGCGGTACTGCCAACGTACATAATAAAAGCATTATTTCTAACCTCCAATATCACAGAGTTAAAGTAACATGCTTTCAAACGATAATAATGCTTGAACATCGTTACCACACAAAACATGATGAACCTACTCACCTTCGACAAATTTTATTTTGCAATAACACTTTTGGACAAAACCACTTCCGAACGCTAAATATCGTAATGTACATTTAACGCTTTACCGTGTTGCAAACACAAAAATCTTTGTAAGCTTTGAGATCCCGTTCTCTTTACACGCTTAACATACCAAAAAAAAAAAAAAAAAAAAAAAAAAAAAAGAACAACGATGTTCCATTTCACCAACGTTTTAAGTTTTCCGAAACTAACACACATAACAAGGAATATCTTCGAAATGGTTCAACCTACAAGAAAATTTATTGAGACATAAATTGTGTATTTTAGCAAGATCTACATTTTTGTGTAGTATGATTTGGTCTATATCTAAACCAGTTATGCAAAAGTTGTCCCGAGTAAATACGACTACAGGGGCTATAACCAGAAAATTCAAGATATACATTTCATTTGTCATAGAAATATCTCAAACATATGATATTTTAATCAAAATCGTTAGAGCCATTTCCAAGAAAATCAAAATTTTCGAAAAATCTTCTATGTAAAGGGTAGTTTAGGGCGGGGCTATTATCTTCAATATCTTCGTGTCACATCCTTGAAATACATTATACTTAAATACCAACTTTGGTTTTTAACCGACTTTTCGTTTTTGAGTTATGCTGTCCACAGACACACAGACACACACACACAGACATACAAACGGACCTTTCACTAAAAATGCTTTTTTTTTTTTTTTTTTTTTTTGGATTCAGGGGCCCTCAAAACATACATTTCCGGTGAAATCTCGATATCGAATTTTTGGATGGAATACAATACTTCCCCTACTTACCAGTAGAGAAAGTAAAAATGAATAGCAATGTTCCATTTGACAGAAGTATAAGTTCTCCAAAACTTACACAAATAACAAAGAATACCTCCGAAATGGTTCACTCTACAAAAAATGTATCATCATCATCATCGTCATCATCATCTTCTTCTTCTTCTTCACTCCAAGGATTAGCCAATGCTCCTGTTCGGCTTCAAAACATGCCTGACCATCGTTTTCTTGGTCTTCCTGGATGTCTTTTCCCTATAGCCCTATAGTTTAACACTTTCCTTGGAATCCCTTCTCTAGGCATTTTATTAACATGCTCTCTCCATTCACTCCTGTGATTAAAATTTTTTTCTGCCGAGGGATTTATTTATAGTTCTTCCCTTACTTTTTAATTTGAAATGTTATCTAAAAGTGTGCATCATTTTACTGGTCTTAAAAATCTCATTTTGGCAACCTGTATCTTGTTTGAGTCAGGTCTTCTTAAGGCCCATTTTTCGGATCCATAAAGAAAAGTAGGCACGACCATTACCTTATAAAACTTAATTCTTGTTTCTGTCCTGGGTTTTGTTTTAATGCTTCTATTTATTGTGCCGCATATGTGTTTGGAAGATCATTTTCAAATGTATAGCTGACATATGTTCCTAATAATTTAACACCCGTGACTTGCTCTAATATAATGTCATTAATTACAATTTTGATTTTAATAGTATATTTGCTTTGGAATGCCACTGTTTTTGAAAAAAAAAAATGACATAAATTGTGTTTTAGCAAGTTCTGCATTTGTTGTATAGTAAGATTTGGTCTATCTCTTACAGTTTACCAGTTATGCAAAAGTCATCCAGAGGAAATAGGACTTCATGGGCTATAGCCAGAAAATTCAAGGCATAAATTTAATTTGTCATAAAAGTATCTCAAACATGTGGCATTTTAATCAAAACCGTTAGAGCCTTTTTCAACAAAATCAAAATTTTATAAATCCAATCTAAATAAATAAATAAATAAATAAATAAATAAATAAATAAATAAATAAATAAATAAATAAATAAATAAATAAATAAATAAATAAATAAGTAAGTAAGTAAGTAAGTAAGTAAGTAAGTAAGTAAGTAAGTAAATAAATAAATAAATAAATAAATAAATAAATAAATAAATAAATAAATAAATAAATAAATAAATAAATAAATAAATAAATAAATAAATAAATAAATAAATAAATAAATAAATAAATAAATAAATAAATAAATAAATAAATAAATAAATAAATAAATAAATAAATAAATAAATAAATAAATAAATAAATAAATAAATAAATAAATAAATAAATAAATAAATAAATAAATAAATAAATAAATAAATAAATAAATAAATAAATAAATAAATAAATAAATAAATAAATAAATAAATAAATAAATAAATAAATAAATAAATAAATAAATAAATAAATAAATAAATAAACAAATAAACAAATAAACAAATAAACAAATAAACAAACAAACAAACAAACAAACAAACAAACAAACAAACAAACAAACAAACACACAAACACACAAACACACAAACACACAAACACACAAACAAATAAACAAATAAACAAATAAACAAATAAACAAATAAATAAATAAATAAATAAATAAATAAATAAATAAATAAATAAATAAATAAATAAATAAATAAATAAATAAATAAATAAATAAATAAATAAATAAATAAATAAATAAATAAATAAATAAATAAATAAATAAATAAATAAATAAATAAATAAATAAATAAATAAATAAATAAATAAATAAATAAATAAATAAATAAATAAATAACCCCTAGCGCAACAGCCCTTTGTGGGCCAAGGCTTACCACTCGGTCGCTGCGTCCCCCCACCTCTGCTCACTACAGGCGTCATGGGTGGGGAGCAGTACTGGAGGGTGGAACGTGGTCAGCACCCCGATCCCTCCCGGTACCGGGGATCTAATCCGGGTCCTCCACGCCAGAGGCAAATGCGCTACCAACTGCGCTACGGAGGTGGTCATAAATCCAACCTGAGTTTTCATATTATGTGTACAATTTTAGTAGTTATACAATTAGTTGTAATCTGATGGTCTTAATAACTCCTCATAAGTTAAAAGGCTTGAATATGAGGACCTCAAGATGTGTATTCTGATGAAACGTCAACTGGCTTAGCAGCCAGCCCAAGTGGTAAGAAATTAAACCCTATGTAATAGGTGCTTTTGATATTTTCTTTTCACGATTAATGTTAAATCCATAATGATAATGGTAATGTTGCTAATGATGACGATCCTGCAGCTAACAATAATGTTTTGGCGATAATCAACATCCTGTATTGAATATAATTGATTTTATGTCGATAAAGGAAACTAGGAGAAATAATGGTGGTAGGAGTGATTCTACCGTACTTTATTGTAAGCGTACCGGAAATTGATTATTTAAGGCTGTGAATAAAATATCATTAAAAGCATTCAAACATCGAGTGACATAGCGTGAATAGAATGTCTGCTGACTATTTAGTTATCACCAAAGTAAATGTAAACTTTGAACAACGGACCGGATAATACAGAAAAGTAAAAAATATGCCCAAAGGAAATGCCATTTTGCCATCTTGATTAGGTACCTACAGGAACATTGAGTAAATTTAACTTTGGTATTTGATGGGGGGGGGGGGGGGGACGCTTTAACTGCCCTTAAGGCAGGTAAAATGTCGCCTCGAAAAAGTATTTATAACCTCCACATTTTCCAACTTAGAAAAATAAATTTTAGTGTAGTAATTACTCATGCTTGTGTACATACTGTGTAATTGTTTCAGAATTTTTTGATACCTTTCAGTTGTGTTATGCTTTTTGCTATCTAAAAACAATAAACTGCGTTTTCTCAAAAATTACGTCAGATATTTCACTGAAACATCTTATGAGTTACCTTGAATATACCTACAACACATAATCCTGTGGAACAGAAGTTTTATATGTGTTATCATTTATGAGATAAAACGTAATATATTGTTACTTCAACATAATTCATGAAAATATATTCAAGTATGCTCCACAAGACTAAGTGGTAGGATTTTTGCTATCAAACTGCCAAATTTGATAACTGTACACACAATAGTTTTGGAGAAAATGCAACATTAAGATGAAAAATGTAAACTGTAGAAACGTTAAGATTTACTTTGATTTTCATTGTTGCGGAAGTGTTTCTAAAGTAAACACTTCAAAACAAAGCGAACTCAATAAATGCTTTTGCCATCTTGTTCACAGCCTTCTAAAAGCGCACAAACAGTACCTAGAAAACTGTCCAAAGAGCAAGAAATACAAAAATAGTAAACTCTTTTAAAGAGGAGCAAGGGGGTGTGACACAGTAATATTCATTGCTATTTAAATTATTTGTTAATACTTAAAGTGATGACAGAAGCGTGAAACTTCAGGGGCACAATCCCAATATTGTAAGCTATTTTTAATGATGCTAAAAATGCAGTTTTGAATAATTTTACTTACGTCTACCCTTAAACACTGTAATGTAGTAACTGCATTATACAATAGTACCTGTTCATGTACAAACAGTTCAATATGACTTGACAAGATATTTTCATTGTACTGTATCAGGTGAGAAATAAATGTAAGTGTATCACATAATATGATTTACAATTATTGTATTTCCATTTGCTAGCTTTAGCAAGTTTATCCTTGGTTTCATATTGGATTAACATGCAAGTACTAAATTTTACATTTAACCATATTTATTGTAACCTGCAATATTAACTAAAATGTTACACCTGTAATGGCGAAGTGACTCTTGGCTAAGTCTCGTAACAAGAATCCTGCAAGAGATATTACTTGAGGATGCTCTTCCAACAACATTGGATATGAGTAATAGCATGTGCATTTACTTACAATGCCGGTCATTGTTATTCTGAACTTCATTGCTTGAAACTTCTTCATTTGCAGGTGATACAATAATGGCTTGGTTTCTAATCACAACTAGAAGCAAAAATGTTAATATATTAGAACTGACACAATGAAGCAAAGACATTGATTTAGTTTTAAAATTAATACCTAAGGAAAGTGAACATACATTGCATTTCTGAACACACCAGGAGAAGTTTAAGTCATTTGGGTGTAATATAAATATGCTGGCACGGCAGTTCAGTAGTTAGAGCAACTCAACTACAGTTTGTTCACCAGTTCGTGGTCCCTGGCAGGAATGCAGCTAACCACTGCGTCAGTAAACAATTCCAGATAAACAGAGATATTGGGAGCAGCAGTTCTGCATCTAATCACGTTTACGATAACATTGCCAACCTTGGAATATGCATTCACGCTAGATTAAAGTAAAACAGCACAATTTAAATGTTATTTTCAGTTTATGCAGTTTATTTAGCTTACAAAATGTAAATCATGTTTTCAACTTCTCCGTCTTTTTCCGATTGATAATTTTCTGCCTTTTCTATATTTTTCAAAAACACTACCGGTCCGTTTCGAAGTTCGGTCGAGCGTTATACCGTGTAATTCCTCCAAGAATAAGTCACCATTTACATTTAAGTATTAATTTTACCTTGGCCCAAGTTAGGTCTATGGGATTGAGAACACATGTATGGGGACAAGTGAGCGACAGTGTAGCTCAATAAAATAAAAATCTGATGTGTTGCACTCACATGACTTTCTCTACTCTTGTACTAACCATTCTTACAAATTCTTATTCCTATATCTTCTTCGTGTTAGTTAAAATAAACATTTGTACAAATTATCTTATTGCTTATTTCCTTGTAGGTGCAAGGGGAATATTGGAATACAGTAGGATTTGTGCGATAGTCAAATCTTTTAAAGCTTTGAGATTCCGTTCTCTATGTACACGTAACATATAAAAAAATGAACAACGATGACCCATTTCACGAAAGTTCCAACTTTTCCGAAGCTCACACACATAACAAGGTATATCTCCGAAATGGTTCACCCTACAAGAAAATTTATTGAGACATAAATTGTGTATTTTAGCAAGATCTACATTTTTTGTATAGTATAATTTGATCTATCTCTAACGGTTTACCAGTTATGCAAAAGTCCTCCAGAGTAAATACGATACAGGGACTATAGCCAGAAAATTCAAGATATACATTTCATTTGTCATAAAAATATCTCAAACATATGACATTTTAATCAAAATCGTTAGGCCATTTTCAAGAAAATCAAAATTTTCGAAAAAGTTTCCATGTAAAGGGTAGTTTAGGGTGGGGCTGTTTTCTTCAAAATCTTCGTGTCGCATCCTTCAAATACATTAAACTTAAATACCAACTTTGGTTTTTAACCGACTTTTCGTTTTTGAGCTATGCTGTCCACAGACTGACAGACTGACAGACACACAGACACACACACGGACCTTTTTCTAAAAATGCTTTTTTTGGATTCAGGGGGCCTCAAAACATGTATTTCCGGTGAAATCTCGACTTCGAATTTTTGGGTGGAATACAATACTTCCCCTACTTACCAGTAGAGAAAGTAAAAATAACCAATAATAACATTACAACAATTGAGGAAGAATCGGTCTAAAAACTTCTCATTCCCTCCTCCAGGATCAAAGAATGACGTATTAAAATTTCGGTTGTTTCAATCGTCCTAGAAAGATCTGCTTTATGTATACAACTGTCAAACAACCACAATATCATAGTAGACTTCACAGAACTCTTAGGCGGAAATTTGTCAGCTTCCACATTACTTTTACCATTACTTTCGACATAAAACTAGTGATAAGTACGATTCTACTACTGACATTGGGAGAAATTTTCAGCGAGTAAACGTAGCACGAATAATAGTGGAGGTAAGTTGGCAACATGACCAGGCAGAGCAACGTTTGCGCAAATGTTTGCAAAACTCAGGTTACACTAACTGGAATACCTCTCTTCAGCCCTTCATTCCCCTTAGACCTTGAGCTGATGAACAGACAGTATGAGCGAATTCTAAGGTAGTGCTGAATACAGCAACGGGGTAAATATATAAGTGTTGAATTGTTTCTAAGACTCATTCTCGTCATCTTTCCTAAAATTGTTCTTCTGAAGTATGATTATAAGTTGGCTCACTTCCTTTTACATACCTATTGACGCAGTACTTCATCCTTAGAATCGCTACTATTAATCACTGCAAAGGATAGTTCATTTTTGTAAGGTTAGCTCCAAGTTACTATTATTCTATTTGTTACTCGAGGTGACAGGTTATGGCTAGAAGTAAATTCGGGTTCACTGTTAACTGAAAGTCGTAATACGAACAATTAGTGACTAACCAATGCTATAAACGAAGGTCATAATGTGTGGTTTATTTGAAACTATATTCTTTGGTTGAAAAGAGAAATGAGAGAAAGTTCCTTGATACCATTTTGTTACAAGTACCATTTGGTGATAACGCAAACCTAATTCAAACCTTGACTTACAAAGGAATTAGCGCAAGTTGCAATGGCAATTGTTAACAAGTTGTGATTGCATGTAAGAGTTTTACATGTACATTACAAATATGCGCACAATATTTGCCATTCACAATTATTACACTGAACTTTACAATATTGTGCATATTCAGTCACCGAGTTCAAAAAGTGGGTTGTTGGTAGCTCTTGGCAAAAGATTACAAGGATAAACATGTGCACGGAATATAAAATGCTGAAAAGTTTTTTTATCACAGGACTACTTCATGAATGCCTGCATTAAGCAGTCTTCCCAATCATCCTGCTTTTGAACATCAAAAAGAAGTCCGGAAGGTGTTTGAAAGCTCTTTAGTCTTCCAGCTACAGTCCAGGAGTACCGAACGAAATCTGCGAAGACTAGAGAACCAAAATGATTGTGTAGAATAAGAATATAATGATAGCAATGAAATTGAAATCTCAACGACGGTGTGCACTACTATAATCTTCGCAAAACTTAAAGGCATATGGAGGCGGGGCGTACTGCAGACTCCAGCGAATCCTACACTTGCCCCTCCTTCCAGCGTTGCCGAATGTGGTGTGTGCATCTCACGCAATCTTATGTACAGAACCTCTACCGGTACACGCACTACGCTTGGCAACAGCGCTCCGCTCGAGCATTGGCCAGCGTTCACATGCCTTTAACTTTTGCGAGTGGTATAGTCATTAAGGATACTGTGATCTTCAAACGGCTGCAGCAGCGCCTTGAACTGTCGGAAGAATAGCACCTTAAATAGCTGAATCAAATATGTGCAGCCAGGAGGGATAGTCTTGTCTGTATATAGGTACCATGATTTGAGGTCGGATAGCATCGATATGAGTAACTATCATATTTTTACATGATGGCAAAATTTGGAACTAATTATTTTTGGGGACATAATTCGCAAGGGCATTGCTCCTACTGTGATTTCGCCCAAAGGTTACACTGCAAATAACTACATTAGCTAGAGAGAAACTGTTTACGATACTCAAGTTACTACAGTCATGATATCATGTTAAGTATGGTCCATTGTGAGCGGAATATCGAATCTTCCTAGCTTCCAGTGTTATAGGCGATGACAGTTTATACATGTTTGTGATCAGCGCCTAAAATATATTCATACAAATCAAACCGTATTAGCAATTGCGATCGCAACTTGCGCTAACCCTTTTATTAGTAAATTGAAATTCAAATAATCACGCAAGTAAATATGTTTGTGATGGAAGTAATGTGCAAAAGTCGCATGTAAGCACTATGAAATAAAACTGCTAAAATATGCAATGTTTTGAAAGAAAACACATATTTCTCTCGCCACTACTGAAATTCTTGGAACCTCAAAGGCAATTTTAAACTCAAGAGAAACTTAATGTAATTCCTTTTACCTGCAGTATTTCTCTGGAGCAGAGACAAGACAATGAAGATCAACACAGGGATCGCAGAGCTGAAGTATAGCATCTCCACATCTGAAACATTATCATTGTCATATTACATCTTCGGTTTCTTCAAGCTCAGTGTGGGGAAAGCTTATTGCTGGCAAAGGATTTTATTAGTAAAACTATTAAACAACTCCATTTTGAGATGGAAATGTTCCGTCATTCGTCCACAAATAAGGCAACTTAGTATGTAAACATAAACACCTTAATGTGTATACCTGAGTCGGCTGACAAGTCTCGGGCCTCACAATTAAGAAAAGAAGCACACATTAAGCAATTGTTTTGTTTATTTCTCAACATAATCTCCAGAAAGGCTAATACACTTGTCATATCAGTGTTCTAATTTAATTAAACCATCTCTGTAGTGCGATTTATCATGGTCCTCAAAATAGCTGTTTACCGCATCACTGACCTCCTCTTGCTGTGAAATCTTCGTCCTCCAAGAAATTTCTTGAGCTTCAGCAACAGGTGATAGTCACTGGGTGCTAGATCTGGTGAATGGGGGTGGATGTTCAAGCAATTCTAACTTTAATTCGTACATTTTTCCCATTGCAATGACTGAGTGACGGAGCATTGTCGTGAAGAAACAAAATTTTTTTTCTCTGCCAAATGAGGTGTTTTTCTTTTCACCGCATCACTCAAACGTTGCAGTAAGCTTGAGTGGTAGTCACCAGTGATACTTTTACCCATTTACAAGTACTTAATAAAAATAAGTCCCTGTATATCCCAGAAAACACTCGCCATAACCTTGTTAGCTAACAAAATTGACTTTGCCTTTCTGGCGCAATCCACTGTTTTAACTGTGATTTACTCCAGGGTCCAGATGTTTATAACGTAAAACTGTTAGAAATATGCAAGCATTTAAGACCGCAAAAATTAGAAAATGTGACCTAAAATTTTTTTGGTTGTATATTCGAAATCTTCGAAGTTCAATGCTGTTTAAATTAACATATGGAAAATTTAGTTTGAAATCTGGCACACCCAATTACAAATAAAAAATAATATTAGTTTTACTGTTGCATTCTGAATTGTTTTTAATTCTACAATCCACAGCTAACCCTCAGCTCTACACAGAATGATATAAATGCCACATTTTAAAGGGCGATCAGAAAGAACAATTTACGGTGGCAAATACGTACAGTTTATAGTTTTCAAAAAGGATGTTATAGTATTCTATTTGCACGCCGCATTGTAACGGGAAAGTTACCTCCTGATAAACTAATCCTGCCTAAAATAGAACACGATCGTTCCAGTAATATTATTCCGTTTTCACGGGTTTCCGTCTCACAAAGTTTTGCACATATTTTAGTAAAACTAAGTATAAAAGTATAATCGTATGGAATTAAACTCAAGAAATAATCTAAAATAAAATTCTGTAAATAAAAATCTGATGTGTTGCACTCACATGACTTACTCTACTCTTGTACTAACCATTCTTACAAACTCTTATTCCTATATCTTCTTCTTGTTAGTTAAGATAAACATTTCTACAAATTATCTTGTTGCTTATTTCCTTATAGGTGCAAGGGGAAGTTAGAATACTGTAGGTTTTGTGCGATAGTCAAATATTTTAAAGCTTTGAGATTCTGATGTCATTGCACACTTAACATAAAAAAATGAACGATGATCCATTTCACACATAACACGGAATATCTACAAGAAAATTTATTGAAACATAAATTGTGTATTTTGGCAAGATCTACATTTTTGTATAGTATGATTTGGTCAATCTCTAACGGTTTACCAGTTATACAAAAGTCGTTCAGAGTAAATACGACTACAGGGGCTATAGCCAGAAAATTCAAGATATACATTTCATTTGTCTTAAAAATATCTCAAACATATGACATTTTAATCAAAATCGTTACAGCCATTTTCAAGAAAATCAAAATTTTCGAAAAATTTTCCATGTAAAGGGTAGTTTAGGGTGGGGCTATTTTCTTCAAAACCTTCGTGTCGCATCCTTGAAAGACATTAAACTTAAATACCAACTTTGGTTTTTAACCGACTTTTCGTTTTTGAGTTATGCTGTCCACAGGCACACACAGACAGATCTTTTTCTAAAAATGTTTTTTTTTTCTTATTCAGGGGGTCTCAAAACATATATTTCCAGTGAAATCTCGACATCGAATTTTTGGGTGGAATACAATACTTCCCCTACTTACCAGTAGAGAAAGTACAAAATAATTGCATGTTTTGCTGTATTTTCAAATTACATGTCATACATAACTGCAATTTCTCCATTAGCCTCTATTCCCTCACATATCCAAAGTACACTGTCGCGACTTCTTCACAAGAGAATGCTTTATGATCTCCTTTGCATCCTGCATCACCTCCAGCAGTTCTGGAACATTCTTGGAAGCTGCAAATTCCTGAAGGTCACTCACAACAGATAATGCTTCTCTAGAAGTACGTGTTTTTGGTTCCCTTTCGTTGGCTTCGACATCATCAACGTCCATTCCTCCCATGACTTAACAACTGCTGTTCCCAGCAGCAATATCTGCTGCACTTTGAATGTCTTCAGTCGTGACAAGTTCGTTATCAAAGCACGTAACTATGTATTAATCATAATGAAAATCCGTCTTAGGTTATTTATGCAAACAGTTCCCGAAAAACTATTCCGTTTCCGCGTTAGGCAGTTTTCTGGTTTAGAGTGTTATTTAACATAGAAAATAGCTCCGATCTGACATTTATTTTGTTAATCCAGGTGTCCGGTATATAGGGGGTCCGGTTTAGTCAGGTTTTACTGTATTACAGAAAATAATGTGAGATGTGAAAAATCGTCTTTGAGACTACTGTAAGTACATATGCGAAACTAGAATATGAATATATAAACATGACAAAAGAACAACAAAGTTTAAGAGAAAATATGGCTATAATATAAAAAATCTGACGTGTTGCACTCAGATGATTTTCTCTACTCTTGTACTAACTTTACAAACTCTAATTCCTAATAACTTCTTCTTGATAATACAGATAAATATTTGCAGAAATTATCTTATTGCTTATTTCCTTGTAGGTGCAAGGGGAATATGGGAATACAGTAGGCTTTGAGCGATAGTCAAATCTTTTAAAGCTTTTCGTTTTCTTTGCGCAGTTAACATATAACAAAATCTGATGTGTTGCACTCACATGACTTTCTCTACTCTTGTACTAAACAGTCTTACAAACTCTTATACCGCTATCTTCTTCGTGTTAGGTCAGATAAGCATTTGTACAAATTATCTTATTGCTTATTTACTTGTAGGTGAAAGGGGAATATTAGAATACAGTAGGCTTTGTGCGATAGCCAAATCTTTTAAAGATTTTGAGGTCCCGTTCTCTTTGTACACTAAACATATAAAAAATGAATAACGATGTTCCATTTCACGAAAGTTTTAAGTTTTCTGAAACTCACACACATAACAAGGAATACCTCCGAAATGTTTCAATCTACAAGAAAATTTATTCAGACATAAATTATGTATTTTAGCATGCTCTACATCCTTTTATAGTATGGTTTGGTCTATCTCTAACGGTTTACCAGTTATGCAAAAGTCTTCCAGAGCAAATACGACTACAGGAGTATAGCCCGAAAATTCAAGATATACATTTCATTTGTCATAAAAATATCTCAAACATATGGCATTTTAATCAAAATCGTTATAGCCATTTTCAAGAAAATCAAAATTTTGGAACAATTTTCCATGTAAAGGATATTTTAGGGTGAAGCAATTTTCTTCAAAATCTTCGTGACCCATTCTTGAAAGACATTAACCTTAAATCCCAACTTTGGTTTTTAACAGACTTTTCGTTTTTGAGTATGCCGTCCACACACACACACACACACACACACACACACACACACACACACACACATACACATACACATACACACACACACACAGGGAACTTTTTCTAAAACTGTTTTTTTTTTCTGGATTCAGGGGGCCTTAAATCATGTATTTCCGGTGAAACCTCAACGTCGAATTTCTGGGTGGAATACATAGTTGAATCTCGGTAACTCGACAATCTTTTCTATTTTTATTTTGCATTTTTTCTATCGTTAAACTTAACGGTAATAATTTCTATTATCTACTTTACGGTATGAATAGTGTAGGTAAATTTTAATTAATATACGTATACAATCTACCGCATTCTCTCTTACAGTAACAAAAGGACTGACCGCGTTTTGATCGTCGATATCTATTCAGAACATAGGCAGCCGGCAGAACATTGTAGCGAAACGAAAAGCTTGCTGCTAATAATGTGGATACATAGCACAAACACTTGTTCGGAACACTTCAAAGTTTATTGCTTTACGCAGTACAAAGGTGTTTTTAGACAATTGCCAGTGGTTTATGATCGAGTTCGCTTTTTAGTTTCTCTGCTCGCAAAGTAGAGGAAGTATTGTATTCCACCCGAAAATTCGATGTAGAGGTTTCACCGGAAATGTATGTTTTGAGGTTCCCTGAATCCAAGAAAGGCATCTTTTAGAAAAAGGTCCGTGTGTGTGTCTCTCTGTCTATGTCTGAGTGTCAGTCTGTGGACAGCATAACTCAAAAACGAAAAATCGGATAGCAACCAAAGTTGGTATTTAAGATTAATGTTTTTCAAGGATGGGGCACGAACATTTTGAAGAAAATCCCTCCACCCTAAACTATCCTTTACATGGAAAATTATTTGAACATTTTGATTTTCTTGAAAGTGGCTCTAACGATTTTTGTTAAAATGCCATATATTTGAGATGTTTTTTATGACAAATGAAATGTATATTTTGAATTTTCTGGCTATAGCCTATGTAATCCTGTTTACTCTGAATGCCTTTTGAATAACTGGTAAACCGTAAGACATAGACAAAATCTTAATATACAAAAATGTAGATCTTGCTAAAATACACAATTTATATCTAAATTTTTTTGTAGAATGAACCATTTCTGAGACACGCGTTGTTATTTGTGAGAGTTTTCGAGAACTTATACTGCTGTCAAATAGAACATCGTTATTTATTTTTTACATGTATGTTAACCGTGCAAAGAGAACGGAATTTGAAAGCTTTAAAAGATTGGACTATCGCTCAAAGCCTACTGTATTCCCATATTCCCCTTGCATTTACACAGAAATATGCAATAAGATAATTTCCGCAAATGTTTATCTCATCTAAGACGAAGGAGACATAGGAATAAGAGTTTGTAAGAATGGTTAGTACAAGAGTAGAGAAAGTCATGTGAGTGCAACACATCAGATTTTTTATTTATAAGACAAAAGGGGTGTCAGGTTATATTTTCAGCTTCCGAGACCGTTCGTTGCGGTATAGGGCCCGCCCGCAGTATCAGTAATGTGTTGTTTATTTCAAGGAAGGAAACAGAGACATTAGTCACATCATCAACTTGCATGTCACTCGCACACATTCAAGCAAGATCATCCGTCACATGTAAAAGATACGTGTGTGCGTGGTAAGCTAAGCTTTCAGTTACATATTTCTGGTTACAGTGCAGCTTACAAGATTTCATGATTACTGTTGGTGTTGAATTGAGTTGTGTCTATGCAGTGAAAATATCGAACGAGAAGAAAAGAGTTGACATTGAAAATTAAACTGGATGTGTAAAAGGGACCGGGCAAGGCAAAACTTATTAAACCGTAAGGCATTTTAGAATATATTATACCTACTTTTGTTTCCTATATTGTATTAGAATTGAATTTATTTAATTTGCAGTATTATGTTATGGGGTTGTGAATAACAGATCTTTTATTCTGTAAAACTTGACATTTCAGTAACTCGACAAACTCTCAGTCCACATTAGCTCGAGTTATCGTGATTCCACTGTACTACCTCTATACTCCATCCAGCCTTAGATCCGCACCTTGTATCCCTCCGCGATAACCTGATGTTATCATCTGCGACTAACACAAAACGAACACCTCGTGGACTCATACCTCGTATTTATGTTCCAACAGAACGATATTTACTCAGGAATTTTAGAAATATTGCGTTACATTTAAGTAGTCTTTACCAGGGTTATCGTACATCTTGAAAACTCACAGATAATCGCCGATATTTAAGGTACAATATTTTATGGTGTGCTTTGGTTTCGGCGTATTGCGAGTTCGTTGTTGACGGCTTGTGTTTACATCAAGTGCGGATCTAGCGGTGGAGCGATTATACTTACTGTACGCAGTAGAGTAAGTAAAAATGAATGCGTTCCTAAACTGCTTGACCAATCACTTCAAAATTTGGCACGTGTATATATTTTTTTCGAGGAGAAGGTTTGTACACTATCCATTTTATTACAGAATGTAACATTCACATAGTTTTTGCTACTCGCTTTTCTTTTAAGTTATAAATTCACATATCCTTTCCTACTCACCCTTCAACATATAACACATACAATTTTCTACATATTACATTCACACGGTTTTCTCTACTCATTTTTCTATTACTAATCACGATCACATTTCGTTCTCTATTCCCCCTTCAACATACAATTCATACAATTTTCTATGATTGAAATAGAAATGCAACACCTTTCATTCACAGAATTTCTCTACACGCTTTTCTTTTATGAAACACAATCGTACGTAGAAGGTTTGTATGCTATCCATTTGACTATACAACGTAAGATTCACGTGGTTTATCTACTCACTTTTCTTTTACGTAATAAATTCACTGCCACATACTATATTCATACTGTTTTCTCTATTCAGTTTTCTTTTACGATACACGATCACATTTTTTTCTCTATTCACTCAAAATACAATTCATACAATTTTCAATGATTGAAATAGAAATGTAACACATTACATTCACAAGATTTTCTCTGCACACTTCTTTTATGAAACACAATGACACTACTTTCTCTATTCCTTTTTCCGCAGTTCGTACAATTTTCCATTATGTTTGAAATTGAAATGCAACGCATTAAATTCACACGGTTATCTTTACTCACGTTTCACTTGTGAAACACATTCGCGTTTCTTTCTCTAATCCCTCTTCTACAAAAAAACTGATACAGTTTTCTATATGATTGGCATGGAAATGCAAGGTCTTACATTCACACAGCTTTCTCTACCCGCTTTTCTTCCTGTGCTATTTGGGGTTGTCCAACAGTACTTTTGCATAGTGTTTTCCTGGTGTTTTTATTTTGTTTTGTGGGTTCTTTATAACTTTCACCCTAAGTTTAAAAGTTGTGGAGACAAAACCTTCAAATCACGGGCAACGCCGGGCATTTCAGCTACCATTTGTATAAATTTTAATCCAGTGGTTTACTTTTGAAAATATGAAAACAATAAGTAAGTTAAAGTTATGCAAACAGTCAAGGTCTACGTCATGTTATTCTCAAATTACATTGTATGTCCTGCTGGTAGGTCGTTGTTCTGATGTTTTTGTAGAATCCTTGATAGAGCGTGCGTACAGAGCGACCTCCGTGCAGATTCATAACCCATGACATGTGTGTGCTGCAGAACAAAGGATATGTTTTGCGACTTTAAAATTAAATTAACAGTTCGTTCACTACAGATCCTCAGAGCGATACGGTGTGCCTACTTCCTGTTTGTAATTTTTTGTTCAGACATATATTGTCGCATCGGCCGAACGGGTAAAGGGGACATTATCGTGCTACCCAAATGGTTAACATCGTGGCATCAAAGTGTGCGATAAGATTGCACGTATTCAGTGTCGCAGAAAGCAACTTTGTCACGTTTTCTTCAAGTATATAAGAATTCACATTATACACGCGTGGAGATTTATTTCTTAGAGTAGAGAGAGAAGAATAACTTTAGCAAGCTTCTTATTAAGTGCAACAGGAGTACAGTTTGTCCATATTGTCGTGACACTCCCCCACTCCTGAAGTATAGATGCGCAATAGAGAGGCGTGCCCACTTGCATAATAGGAGAGGTGGGGATCAGCACATCGCACGCTCTCACTGTGATAACTTCACAATAAATGTTTATAATACGTAAATATACACCGCTTGTGTATGTAACACCGCTTGTTCCCTACCACTCCAGTCACTTCTCCTTAATTCCTCCTCTCTCACGCATGTCGAGTGTCAGGACGTTCTGGACAAACTATACTACACAGTGCTAATAATATCAAACCACATTTTCTGCTTACAATACGCTGTGTCTTCGCTGTCACTGTCATTTTCACTCACATGTACATGTATAACAAACAAAGCATTGTCGTGTGAAGCATCCCGCAGCTGAAATGTTCGCTCTTGTTGCATGGTGTGCTGAACACATCTTTCCTATACTCTAGGTACATACTCTCAACACTTTGCGTCGGCGGAGTGACTGTATTGACGGTAGCGTCGACAGGGAGTAGGGCGGCCATCCCGGCTAGTTTTAACTGGGAGCACCTGCCCAAGAGCAGGGAGCACGTCAGCCAAGGCAGTGCGGTAATCCGCTCCATCCCAGAATTCCAGATGCACTATTCCTCCTGGGGGCTAACTGGCTCGAGGATCATAAAAGTGTCAAGTCGCTTCCATAGCAAGTTAGAGGTGGGGGTAGAAAAAATATTTTCCAGTCACAAACGCGGGAGTTCACCTCCCAGTTTGTCTTGTGCTGTGTTCAGTGTCGGACTACTTCAGTGTGAGCGCAGATGATGGAGCTATTGCTACTTGTTCACAATCCACCACTGATTGGATGGAGGGGATCGAACCTCTCCCATCTTCCCCATAACACCAACGCCAGAGGGGTGAGTACTTGCTTCTCTATTCAACATATCTCTTTCTCTTTCTTTAGGCTAGAGACAAGATAAACCACACAGGTTGCAGCGGTGACGGTCCGCACTTCTGAAACACTGTGGTACAGACGTACATTTTATTTTCACGTCAAATTACTTAAAAACCAACGAACATAAAGGGAGTATTTTAAAGTTTAATTGTGTCTGCAAATATTGTTAAATTGTTGGTTAATTATACGAGAATGTGTGTATATCGGTCTACAATATCTCCAGTGAGAGGAGTAAAAAAATCGGTTCTTCATTAAAAGCCGTTATGTTCAAAATATGTGTCTACCTTTCGAAACTACTTACGGAAACCTAAGAGAGAGAATCTTCATCACTTCTATTGACGGCAAAAGGGTAGATTCAAAGGAGCTTCTAGACACTGTTAATCATTGTGGATTGTCGGAGAGCAATGTCTATTCAAATAGTTTACAATGTTTGACGGACAACAGTGTGATCCTGCTTTGTGGTTCACATGGACGAGAAGTAATATTGCTTGAAACTGGTGTATCAACGTAAAGGAAGGAAAAATAATGCTTCACACGTGACACAGGTGCTGGAAGGTACTACTAGCGTAATCTCAACCCTTTCTTACATCATGAGTATTGTACCAAGACTCATCTAAACTATATGGTACCCTTCCTATCTGAAATAGTTTAGTCTACTCAAGTACCAATATATCTGTGCCACAATCCTTGCTGATTCCATAATCACACGTTTCTTATTAAACATTCGAAAACAGAAACTTAACTTCCCTCACAACTGTCTAAGCCTAAACGAATCCCTTTTGTAAGGAAAATTGCATACGGTTTGAAGTACATTTAGCAATTCTAGCACTGTTATAGTCCCTGCCGTGGTTTTATAAAACCTATACACCTCTCTATGAATTATGTTACAGGTGAAAGTATCAGCTTTCTTTAATTTTGCTTTTCTGTTCCCCATCTTTTTGGCGTTATGGGAAATCTCCACGCTACTTCACCGACTGTTTGCTTACAAGAGTTTCAATGATAGTTGCCTTGCCTTTCTATTGACTTCCATATACTTAAAAGCATAACATTATTTTTGGGACTACACGAAAGAGAGAGAAAACTGCGAAGACGTTGCGACGCTGTGTTTTACTCCACATGGAGTTAATATCTGTAATTTGTGGTTGACAGTTGAATGTGGCATCGTGTGTATCCAGAAGATGTGCATGTTTTAAAGGTTAATTCAAGATCAAGGATTTCTCAGGATAATTTATCTCGAAAATATTAATCATCAGTACCGCGGGTACAAATGTGAATATTAGCAACAATTTGTACCTTGCTTTTACTCAATATTTAAAATACAATCGAACCACAAAACACGGCCATCTACAACATGTCGCCTGCCATATTTGAAAACAATTGCCAAAGCGGAAAACAATTGCGGCGCAATCAACGAATAACTATTCAATGCTGCTAACCCAAAGAAAACCATGACATCTAGTACCCAGCCTAGTTTTGCATCCTACGAAAAAAGAACAAGCGCTAATCATTGAATCTCACGATGGACTTACAGTTAAAGACTATGCAATGGCAATAAGTAAACTAACCTATGCAAGTAACATTCGGTATATATCACGCATTTGCAATTCCAGAATGTGTCTATTTCTCAAGTGCGACAAAGATTGAAAACACCAAACTTGTAATATAATAATGTAATCAAATCAATAATGACCAAAATGCTTATTGTATACAGTATTGTCAACTATTTTCAGCTACACTGTTTAGATGGCATGTAAACATAACTGTCTTACTGAAGTACTACTTGGCAAAGCCATGAGGCGTATCGGAAAGAATGTGAAACTGCCCAGCTGTTTACGTGAGCTTCTCACACAAACATGGCGAGACAATGTATGTACACCCTGTTCAGATGCAATCATATCCTCAGGACGTCTCATATCGACAGGCGCGAGGGACCGTCTATTTGTGTTTTATCACTGAGTATACGCCAAGTTACTATTAGTTCTAATAAACAAGATAAGAAGCGATCGCGCGCTCGATACCAAGGTCGATACGCCTGGTCACTTTGCCAAGCTGTATACAGTGAGTAACAAAATAACAATACACAAGCGCTTGCACATGCACGTGTGTAAATTATTGTGTAAGCATATACTATGACCCATATCTTTTACAATTTTTGACAACAGAATAATGGATTAATATTGTTTGACTACAAAGTTCAGACATGCGAGCCCTCCCCCCCACCCCCCTCTCGCCCCCTGAGAAAAGTCTGCTGATGTCCATGCCACCTTGTAGGTCCTATGGCGCCTAGTGCTGTGTATCAGACCAATAAACATGCCAATGTTCTGTCAACCCATTCTCAGTTAGTTAATTAGGAATAGATGTAGGTGAGGAATGACCAGCAGTCACTAAGCATGTTATTAAAATAGGTAAGTTGTGCAGATCCAGATTCAAATTTATTTATTAAGATTTTGTCTGGTACTGGTACATGGGGCCCAGCGTACAGACTTAAATTGTCATGTTTTATACAATTTTTATACTTACATCAACTATGTACATTGGGTTTTTAGGTAACCCATACAGTGACCCTCTTTGGGTCACCGAGAACAGTTCCCATCTGTATTAGTTCTTGGTAATGTTTTTTATGTTTTGACTTTGTCTTTTTCCTGTTGCTTTTATATACATATATTTACACACATTCACTCCCGCATTCACTCTGGCATATCATAAGATATGCCCTCATACATGCACACACACACACGCACACGCACACACACACACACGCACAGTGGGCACTTTAATTGGGCGTCCCCCTCGCACATGGTTGCTGCGCACACGAAAGTATGCGTCCCAGCATGTTATAATAAACACTATATACACACGTTATGTACACTATATACACTCCGCGGTTTTCCTGGGCGGGCAGGGTGCAGCTCCTGACTGGTTCCCTGGGGTGCAGGCCTCTGAGGTAGCGTGTGTGCGGCCTGGGGCCTGTGTTTGCGTAGACGCGCATCAGTCGGTAGCCGAGTAACGTCTAAAACATTTTAATACGTGCATGCTTCCGATGCTTCGGCTCACCTTTGCCAATATTGGCAATGACGTAATTGTCATGGTTTCTGATGCGCGCCCACGCGACAGTGGCTCTTTTCGTTATTGCCTCGGGAATGGATGGGATCTGGGTTTCCTGGTGAAGGGTTTGGTTAGTGGTTAGGATGGGAGCAGAGAGGATTTTCCGGAGGGAGAGGTTTTGGATGGTTTGGATGGTCTTCAGGGCGGTTTTTGAGGCGTTTGCCCAGGCCACACACGCGTATAGAACCACTGACAAGATAAAAGCTTTATACAGGACGAGTTTGGACTTCAATTGCAGCTGTTTGCTGCGAAAGATGGGGGCGCATAACTTTAGCCGCTGTCTGCCTTTGTTGGCGCTATTTTTTATGTGGGTGGACCAGCACATTGTGCGGTCCAAGGTCACCCCTAAATATTTAACTTGCCGACGACAGTGCAATACCTGACCACCGACCGTTAGGTCCATTGCCAAAGTGTGATACCGCTTAGAAAAATGGATCAGCTGGCATTTGTCGGGGTTAATTTTTATTTTCCAGTCATGTTGCCATGAGAGGAAGTTGTTGACATAGCGTTGCATTTCTGCAAGGCCGAAACGTGGATTCCTATGGTGATTGTATATTGCAGTGTCGTCAGCATACATGGCGACCTTACATCTGGCGTCCACTGGGAAATCATTAGTAAATAATATATACAGAAAGGGTGACATGATTGCCCCTTGTGGAACGCCAGCCCGCATCACTCGCTCCCGTGAGGAGGAGCGGCCCACTTGGACGTAGAACTTCCGTTTTTCTAGGAAATTGTGCAGCAAGTATAGATAATTTTGAAGAGCCGGGAAATTGTGGTGCAATTTGTAAATAAGGCCATTGTGCCAGCACCGGTCGAATGCGGCTTCTACGTCCAGAAATAGCGCCAACGTTGAAGCCCCATTGTTAAATTGCTCTGTTACGTCATCAGTTAGTCTGAGAAGCTGTAACTCAGTAGAATGTCCTTTTCGAAAGCCAAACTGTGAATTTGAGAGTTCATGGGATTCCGAAACTTGTTTTTGAAGTCGAGAAAGTATAAGTTTTTCGAGCAATTTACCAATAGTAGACAAGAGACTAATGGGGCGGTAGTTTTGCGGTTGTCTGGTGCTTTTCCCTTGCTTTGGGAGCATAATTACCTTGGATCGTTTCCAAGTAGAGGGGAAATAGCCTTGCTGCAAACAGGCGTTAAATATTTTGGTCAGTTGCACCTGGGCTTTTCTCGGGAGATGCTTAAGTTCCTCATTAGTCACTTTGTCTGGGCCGGCAGCTTTCCCATTAGGTAATTTCCTAATGAGCTTGGAAACTTCCTGCGGTGTTATTAGGGGTAGCTGTTGCTCTTGCTTCTGCGTCACCCAGGTTTGTACCCATGTCTGTACCTCCCGTTCTATATCGTGATTGGTAACTGGGTTTTCGCTGAATCTATCTTCAAGACAGTCAGCGAAGACCTCGGCTTTCTCCTCTTCGGAGAAGTGCAGGCCGCCATGAGTGTGCAGCGCCTCAGTTGCGGAGTTGACGCTCGTGGAGACCTTAAATGCCTTTAGTAATTTCCACAAGGAAGAGTCCGAATGGGTGGTACTCAGCATTTTGTTTTCCCACTGTTCAGTTTTGTTGACTTTAATTTGATGCCGAATGATATTGCGTAGCCATTTTGCTAGCACTTTATATTCAGGCTGGCGGGTATACCGCCACAGTCTTGTCAAGCATCGTCTCCGCGCAATGAGTTGCTCTACCTCGGGGTACGTGCAAAAAACCGGGTGGTCTTGTGGTGTAAGTGGTAGCGCTTCTCTTGGCCGTGTGTAGCGAGGCAGTCAAGTTTTCAATGGCGACCTCTATGTCTGCCTCGCTATAGTATGACAGCCTGGGTTGCGCCATCCTGTGCATTTCCATGGTGAACTTATTCCAGTCGGTCTCAGCCCTCCTTCGAGGGCCAGAGGCACCGGCTGAAAAGCCACCTGTATATCGAAATGCACGGGAAGGTGGTCGGAGTCCAAGCTGTGATACACTGTGAAGTTAATTAAAGGTGTCGCATATTTTGTTAGTACGAAGTCCAAAATTTCGGGGTCAAAGTGCCCCGATCTGTGCCAAAATGTGGGATCTGGGGGAACCCCCTCCTCCGCACTAAGGGTCACAGAGGTGCCAGCGGATATCCTAAGACACGCCATATTAACGCCTTTACTGACATCATAAATCGGATGTAGCTTACAATGAGTACATATAGGCAGAGCCAAAAAAAAAAAAAAAAAAGAGTTTGAACGGGCTGCGCGGTGTTTTGCCTGTCCGCGTTCTCGGCGTTCGTTGCCGTCTGCCGCTGTGACAGAAAGCCGGGAAGAAGCCATATATTTTTACTTTCTTACTACGTGTAGCAAGTAGAGGAAATACTGTATTCCACCCAAAAATTCGATGTCCAGATTTCACCGGAAGTATAAGTTTTGAGGCCCCTTAAATAAAAAAAGCATTTTTACAAAAACGTCCATGTGTGCGTTTGTGTGTGTATGTGTGTGTGTGTGTGTTAAAAACCAAAATTGGTATTTAAGTTTAATATCTTCAGGGATGCGACACGACGATTTTTAAGAAAATTCCTCCACCCCAAACTACCTTTTACATGGAAAATTTTGATTTTTTTTTTCGAAAATGGCTGTAATGAATTTGATTAAAATGCCATACTTTTAAGATATCTTTATGACAGATGAAATGTATATTTTGAATTTTCTGGCTATAGCCCATGTAGTCCTGTTTACTCTGTATAACTTTTGTATAACTATTAAACCGTAAGACAGAACAAATCTTACTGTACAAAAAATGTAGATCTTACTAAAACACACAGTTTATGTTCAAATATTTTTTTTTTTTTTTTTTTTTGTAGAGTGAACCATATCGGAGATATTTCTTGTTATTTGTCTGAATTTTGGAAAACTTCAAACTTTCATCTAATGGAACATCGCTATTCATTTTTTATATGTTAGCCGTGCAAAGAGAACGGGACTTGAAAGCGTTAGAAGATTTGACTATCGCTCAAAGCCTACAGCAATCCCATATTCCCCTTGCACCTAGAAGGAAATACGCAATAAGATAATTGCTGCAAATGTTTATCTCAACCAACACGGTTAGTACAAGAGTAGAGAAAGTCATGTGAGTGCAACACATCAAATTTTTAAAACTACTTTTGAAGGCTTTACTTACCAACTTCATGAAAGAAGATGCTAAAACTTGGCCACAGTCGTAGTCCATACATTTTTGGCACCCCTTGGGGAAACTATTCATCACTCGCCGTTGTTCACATTGAGAAATACTGGCAATTTCCTGGCAGATACTTGGTTTAATTGTTCCAGGATGTGTCTTGTACACTGTTTTAAGTTATCCCAGAGATAGAAATCGCTTATTGGAGCTAGAGAAACTTTTCTCCACAAATGGCTCACCATACACCAATTTTTTCGTCATGAAGGGCTACTTCATTAAAACCTGTTAGGTTCTGAGTTATAAGGTCAACATTTTTCGAGTCAACAGTTGACCCCTACATATGTGAATGCAATTTTACCCCATTTTTTAAAGAGAATTAACAGACAGGGAGCGTGATTTTGTCTTTTTACTTTCTCTACGTAAATATGTTTTGAGGCCCCCTGAATCCAGAAAGAAGGCATTTTTAGAAAAAGGTCCGTGTGTGTGCCTGTGTGTCTGTGTAGACAGCATAACTCAAAAACGAAAAGTCGGTTAGAAACCAAAGTTAGTATTTAAGGTTAATGTCTTTCAAGGATGCGACACGAAGATTTTGAAGAAAATTGCTCAACCCTAAACTACTCTTTACATGGACATTTTTTGAAAATTTTTATTTAGTTGAAAATGGCTCTAAGATTTTGATTAAAATGCCATAAGTTTGAGATATTTTTATGACAATTGAAATAAATATCTTGAATTTCCTGGCTATAGTCCATGAAGTCCTATTTACTCTGGAAGACATAGACCGTAAAAGATAGAGCCAATCTTGCTATACAAACAATGTAGGTATATCTTGCTAAAACACAAAATTTATGTCCAAATATTTTTTGTTTGAAGAGTGAACCATTTCGAGACATTCCTTGTTATTTGTGTAAGTTTTGGTGAACTTACACTTCTGCCAATTGGAACATCGCCTTTCATTTTTTACATGTTAACCGTGCAAAGAGAACGAAATTTGAGAGCTTTAAAATATTTGACTAAGCCTACTGTATTCCCATTTTCTCCTTGTAGCTACAAGAAGATAAAGAACAAGATAAATTTCTGCAAATGTTTATCTTAACCAACACGAAGAAGATATAGGAATAAGAGCTTGAGAGAATGGTTAGCACAAGAGGAGAGAAAGTCGTGTGAGTGTAACACATCAGATTTGTTCATCAAGACTCTGCAATAGCTCATACGGCCATTCTTTTAATGAAAGCAATTAAAATTTTGTTTTAGGACACAATTATTAGTAGAGATTTGTGGCCCCCTCAGTACCCCGGCCGAATCCCCTACAATTTTTTTCTTTGGGGTAACTCAAAAGTGTACAAGAGAAACCCACACACCCTGGAGTAATTAAAAGAAAATATCCTCCATGAAATTGCCAGCATTTCTCAACGTAAACTACGGCGAATGATGGATAGTTTCCTAAAGATGTGCCAAAATGAATGAACAACGACTGTGGCCAGTTTCAGCGTCTAACGTTGGTAAGCAAAGCCTTTAAAGCTAGTTTTAAAAATGTAGAAGTTCATCCAAACCTTTCAATGAAAGCGGCAGACAGCAATGAGTGACCACAATGCGGACAGGCAAAACACAGCGCAGAGGGTTGGTAAGCTATCGCTCTCCCGGTGTAAATAAATAAACAAAAAGTTTCAAGGAAATCAATTAATTTGCGTGACAAGGGACATTAGCCATTTAATTCAAAGTATTAATATACCAGATAGGTATGTTATTAAGTATACGCAATTTGTCGTTTCTAGGTATACTTTTGTTCTGCAAAAGATATATTTTAAATATCGATTTCAGTTTCTTCATGCTGAGTTGCATATTTATATGCTTATTACTACCCAAGCATGAATTGCTTCCTCTGCAGTTATAACAGCAAACGAAGGGTTACGGAGGGGTGTTAACCAACCGAAACATTGCTTCGTAACCTGCTACTAGTATGGACCTTCCGCCCATCATTCACGAAACAGCCATTTTTTGTTACCATTGAAAAAATGTCTATAGTAACGCAGAATGTCTTAAGCACTATAACTGAACACAGGATTCACATTCATAACACTTATTAACTGACATGGTAAAGAGGCAGCACGGTGTTATCGTCCTTGGCTAAACAACACCCATTCACAATGGTAGTATTTAAGTCGTCGAAACCAGTCGTATTCCTATGAATATGTGTTTTCCAAGTGCAGTACTTGACTTCCAAATTGGTTCGTTTAGTCGTAACTCTTCTTAGGCGGCAATGCACGCACGCACAAGCCTGGACGTGGCTCTATGAAATAACACACCCAAAGGAAGTATACCCCTCGCAAAAGTTAAAGGCGTGTTAACACTGGCCAATGCTCCGGAGCGTGTACCGGCAGTGGTTCAGTACATAACAGCGTGTGAGATGCTTGTACCACATTCGGCGGCGCTGGTAGGAGGGGCAAGCTTAGGATCCGCTGGAGTCTGCAGTACGCCCGTCTCCATATGCCTTTAACTTTTGCGAGGTCTACTGATTTGCAGCAGATCTGCTTTTTTGCAAATCTACTGATCTACTGCTAAAAACTGAACACACTTCAAAATCTCCTGCTTTTTATGTATTTTCCTTAACATCATATAAGTCTTCCAGAAAATATTATATAGTTATTAAACAATGAAGCATCATGATGTCTAAAAAGTTTAAAATATTCATAAATGTTGCACACATAGCACACTAAGAACAGTATGTTTACGTATGAGATGGTCAGGATATGTTTTGACCTCTGTTTTAAGTACTTCCTCTGGAGTAATCGCTTCCCATAATTTGTTTCTCAAATTTATAGCTTCTGAATTATTCAGGTAACCTTAATTAAAGGCATTTCCCTCGTGTATAAGAACAAAAGATTAATATAATCACCTGTATAGACAAAGAGTACACCACATCTGTTGTTTCTGCATTGCGAACTATCCTTGACTGCTACATTAAACCTGAACATTTGAATTCCACTGAAACAGATAAAGTTGAATACAGGGATCCAAGAGTATTTCTTTCTGCCGAAAACATGTATTTTGTTGCCAACGTTCAAATATCTCTGACAAAATCATCCCTACTCGACAAATACGTACAGGTTTTCGAATTACACTATGTTGACGTTTACGTTGATCATTAAGTGATCCTCTTCTTACAATGTTGGAAGTGTTAGAAGCAGCTAAAATCCAAAAAGTTCAGTTAATTCCACCACTTACTTCTCGGTTTCCTAATTTGGTGAAAGCAGAAGAATGGAGGCTATTGCGCAATACTGACATTGCATGTGACAGTAACTCTACAGCGCAAGCATTTTGGAGCGAATATTTTACTATCAAGTATTTGTTATTATTATTATTATTATTATTATTATTATTATTATTATTATTATTATTATTATTATTATTATTATTATTATTATTATTATTATTATTATTATTATTATTATTATTATTATTATTATATTAAACTTTTATTACAATGTGCATCGTCATTATTACTATTGTTATTAATATTCTTGTTTTTATTATGACTACAAGTATTATTATCATTAGTGTCCCCATTATTTTATTACTTCTATTAAGTTTGTTAGTTATTATTACGTTTTATTACTATTATCACCATAATCATTATCATCAGCATCAATATGAGGATAGCTTGCTTACGCCACTGCCATTAGTATGACTGGAATTGCCCCAGTGCGTTCTGCAACTCTTTTAACGCACGAAGGGTTATTTACTTACCATGATGCCGGATGAGATTGGCCAGATGGTATACAGTGTCCCATACAGAACGAAATTTTTAGCTTTATCACATAATTTACTTGAAAATTGCTAATATTATTATGTCAATATGAAGCACAAACATTGCAATTAAACAAGAAACAAAATATCAGTTAAACTTCCTCCACGGCTTTGTCTGAACACATCCACTCTGTGGACAAAATTTCTGACGACTCTAGAGCAATGTTCCACTTGAATTGGCCCTAATTTCTGCCTTGAGTTGGGGGATGGTTCGTGGATTGTTCACATAAACACAAGATTTGACATACCCCACAAAAAGTCACATTATGTTAAATAACACAATTTCGATGGCTAGTTTTAATCGCCGTTGTTGTTTCAACGGCAGTATGGCAGGTTGCACCACCCTGTTGGAACCACAAGTCATCCACAATAAATTCTTCCAATTGCGGCCATAAAACTGTGTTATTATATAACGATCACCAGTTACTGTCACTGCTTTTACAGACTCGAACAAAAATTCCTTAAAGTAGAAAACCAGAGAACTGAATTCCGCATTTAGTTAACGAGACACGCGACATTAATAATATTGTTTCTAAATATAACGCAAGAGATTGCGAATTACCGAGCATTGTTTGGACGAGGAAAATAGTAAAAATAATGGCCAACATCTTTTGAAAAACTACTGCATTATTAAACGAACAGATTGGTACTATTTACAGGACAAAAGAGCAAATTCGAGATATATTCGCATTGAGATGGTAAGAAGCCTGCTCCGCCCTTAACAACGGAAAGCATGTTTTGCAATAAAATACTAACACAATAACTTTTAATATGGACACGTGAAATTATAATTGAATGGATGCAGTGGAAAAATGCTGTAAAACACGTGATTATTCTATATGAATTGCTTGGAACGTGGGCCTCACGTTGCGACGTCACGAATCCCGAATCCAGGCCTGTAAACATAGAGACGGCCTTGAGTCATGTCACCTCGCAATTTTGAAAAGCAATATTTCAAGAATTCTTCTGCATCAACGCGCAAACATTATAGATACAACTTCACTGCACCTGCAGAAAATTGTTTTTATGGTGTTTCTATTAAGTTGTGGACTAGAACTAAAAATGATGCCAGTTTTGGGTGCTAGACTTACAGACATGAGTTTAATCACTTAGACTAACTCCGTGTATTTCCTATAGCGGAACTAGCTAAGGCGTGTTCGTTCAAATTAACAGCGGAGGGCTAACATTGGTTCGAATCTCAATTAACATTCTCTCTATTTATTTTCCCTGTTAATTCTTCTTTCTTAAAGGAAATATCAGTACTTATATAATCCGTGCGAAATATAAAATTATACTAACTAATGCAAACTATTTCTGATAAAGCTTCTCCTTTAGGTAGTTTTATTCCGCATACCGTTGTAATTTTTCCCGCCGTCTTATGAATACTGCAGTACGACTGCAATTTTGCAACTGAATGCTTTATAAGATATTAATTGCAATTGCTGAAAATAAAGTAGCCAACACGCCTACCTCAACTGTCAATCATTTCTCCCGAAATTAATATTTACCTTTTAATATTCACATTCAAAAACATCTCTATAAATGACGTAGGCTATCACCATATTAAAATATATAAGCGTGTAATAGTGTAAAATGCTGTTTTAATGGTCATAAAATGCACAAGATTTGGATGCCAGTGAATAATGTAATTAATGATATATTAAACAGAACAGAATGCAGTTGTAGAATACTTGAGGGTGAAACAACCTTTGCGCCTAGCAACCTTTTGATTTCCTTTATTTCCAAGCACTACACAACGTTGACATGTCTCCATTTCCTCAATTTCTAGCAGTGTGCCTTCATACGATTCCCCATTCCTTATAAAAAGCTGTCGAGAATTAAACACGTTTGTTAATTCTGTGTTTGAGAAAATGAGCATGGGAAAGGTGAGGATCTAACTCCCGGGAACTACCAGTTCTGAATTCCACAGTCAACGACGAAACGCTCTTGGCTATTCTTCAATTGGGCATTCGCCCTGTATCATAATATGATATTAAACTTGTTGTCACTAACTTCGCAGCTAATTTTACTGCAAGGTGGAAAATTTGTTAACACCTTTAGAAATGGTTTTAAAAATATTTTTTTTAGGTATTCGCTTACATTTATTTAGAGGAATAAGAAAATAGAACATTTCTATAACAAGCACAAGTATCGCAGTGTTCGGTATCGAGCTTCAGTTTCATTAATTCTTTTCATTAACGACAGACATAGATAAAACGATATAATAGGAACTGCAGGTTCCCGTTGATAGAAGCAACATTAGTTCAAAATAATATTCAACAGATTCAGGTATATTTATTGAAATATCCATGTCACATCTTTGGAAGATGTTGAGTTAAATACTGAGTTTGATATTTAACTGACTTTTCAGTTTTGCAATAGCGAGTGTTATGCCAGAGTGAACTATGTACCAAATTGTTCATGAAAAGGCACTGAAGTTTGTGATGTCACAACAACATTGTTATAAAACATAACTGTGTCAAATTCTAGAATAACGTTCTTTCGTCTTTCCTAAGCAATTTTGATGCTATCTGGCCAATTCTACCTCATTTATTATACAGGAAATATGTTTTTTTTTTCAATGCAAACACATAGTTTTTGGCACTTAGTTCATTCTGGCATGAACTTGCCAATTATGCTGTTTATACACGGGGACCTAACCCCACACATATAGACATAGGACCTTTTTCGAAAAATCTGATGTGTTCCATTACATGACTTTCTCTACTCTTGTACGAACCATTCTTATAAACTCCTATTCCTATATCTTCTTATTAATTGAGATAAGCATTTGCAGAAATACTCTTATTGCTTATTTCCTTGTAGGTGCAAGGGGAGTATGGGAATACAGTAGGCCTAGAACGGTAATCAAATTATTTAAAGCTTTGAGATTCCGTTCTGTTTGCACAACTAACATAATGCAATACTTCCAGAAAGTAAAAATGAACCATGATGTTGCATTTGACGGAAGTTTAAGTTTCCCGAAACTGATACAAATAACAAGGAATATCTCCGAAATGGTTCACTCTACAAAAAATTTATTGGTGTGTTTTAGCGATATCTACATATTTGCATAGTAAGATTTGGTCTATCTTTTGCGGTTTAGGAGTTATTCAGAAGTCATCTAGAGTAAACAGGACTACATGGGCTATAGGAATAAAATTCAAAATATACATTTTATTTGCCATAAAAATATTTTAAACCTATGTAATTTTAATCAAAATCGTTAGCCATTTTTTCGTTTTTGAGTTATGCTGTCCACAGACACAGACAGACACACACACACACGGACCTTTTTCTAAAAATGTCTTTTTTGGATTCAGGGTGAAATCTCGACTTCGAATTTTTGGGTGGAATATAATACTTCCCCTACTTACCAGCAGAGAAAGTAAAAATCAAAATACACATGTCATTTTTCATAAAGATATTTCAAACGTGGTATTTTAATCAAAATCACTAGAGCCATTTTCAAGAAAATCAAAATTTTCGAAAAAATTTCCATGCAAAGGATAGTCTAGGGTGAAGGAACTTTCCTCCCAATCTTCGTGTCGCATCCTTAAAAGACATTAAACTTAAATACCAACTTTGGAATTTAGCCGACTTTTCGTTTTTGAGTTATGCTCCCTACAGACACACTGACAGAGACACACACGCGCACGCGCACGTGTAACTTTTTCTAAAACTGCTTTGTTTTGGATTCAGGGGGCCTCTAAACACATGTTTCCGGTGAAATCTTGACATCGAAATTTTGGGTGGAATACAATGCTTTCTCTACTTACTCTACGTAGGGGGCCAAATATGAACAAATACAACAGTTATTCAAAATATGAATATATATATCTGTATTAAATGCATTTTAGTCACTCTAAAATACGTTTCCTAGCATTGCATGATTAAATATCTAAAATATAAAAACTAATTTTACAGGCTTTTAATACAGTAGAGTCCCGCCAATCCGAACCCCGTTAATCCGAAAATCCACCTAAGCCAATCAGGGCTAGGAAAGATATCCACCAAACTTATTTTGAATTTTACACCAGGAAAAACTAAAGATTAAAATTAAACTAGTTTTTCCAAGTGAAAACGTAAATTTATTAGCACAGAAAAACATGAAATGAATGCTACAGGAATAAACAGTGAATGCACAAAAACTATAAAACGGAGTGCTTAGATCTACTATGGCCGCGTTCTTAGACCACTTAACTCCCAGCAAAGCGACCTGGGTTCGATGTGGGAAGTGTGGTGGACACACCGGTGCAGGGTCAGGTTTTCTTCGGGTTCTCCGGTTTCCCCCACCATCATTCCACTATTTGCTCCATCATCACCTTTCCTTTCATACCTCGCTCTCACATCAGGCTTTGGGCTGATCAGCCATCCTGTATGGTCAACTCTGGTTCCGGAGTCCGCATATATAGGCCGGGAGGGCTCGAAGCGCTGACCACGTCCCACTGTCCACCACTGGACCCTGCTCCTGACGACTGCAGTGGATCAAACGGTCTACGTTCCACAACGGAACCAAAGGAACTCAATCATCCCAGACATGCATAACAGTGTTTGAATGCATTTTCTTTAGGTTAACAAGAAACCAAAGCAAATCAACACAAGAAGTGAAGTCAGTGATTTTCTGACCAATGCACTGGAACAACTTGAAGAGGTGAAGTTTTGCCAACATCACATAAACATCACTTCACCAGGCCACTCGCGCTATGTAGACGCCGACAGTGCTTATAAAAACATTAAAGTAATTGGTTTTCGATCTCAAAATGTAGTTTCGAAATGAATTACAACATACTGTACTAAATTCCTACTTTTAATCACATTAATACCTTACACATAAACGTTCAAAGTCAATATGTTGTCGCATTTGATGAAAATCCACATAAATTGAACAGGTTTTGGTCCCTATTAGTTCGGATTACTGGGACTGTAATGTAATAACCAAATTAGGGCACTCAATATAGCGGTATTGTAGTAAAATAACTTACATTTTAATGTCAGGTGTCAATACGCATCAATGCTATGTGTCCAAGCAGTGGAGAATTCCTGCAGCGTTCATGCTTACTGTAGCCCCAACATTGGTTGACTGAATCCCGGATGGTATACTGTGATCGCTCGGCCCTAATTTCAAGGTCTGATGACAATGCGTTACAAATAGCAATTACCTGGCGATAGGCATGCCCGTCAGTTTGAATTCAATTCTATCGTGTAATCGTCCTTGTTTCTCATGATACTAACATGGGAAGAATGCACAGGATTTACGTGCTAGTCTTCGGTTACACCCAGGCAGTGATGCCAACCTCGGAAGCTCAAAACATCTGACCCCCACTAACCATTCTTACAAACTCTTATTCCTATATCTTCTTCGTGTTAGTTAAGATAAACATTTGTACAAATTATCTTATTGCTTATTTCCTTGCAGGTGCAAGGGTATTATTAGAATTCAGTAGGCTTTGTGCGATAGTCAAATCTTTTCAAGCTTTGAGATTCCGTTCTCTTTGCACACTTAACATACAAAAAAATGAACAACGATGTTCCATTTCACGAAAGCTCTAAGTTTTCCGAAACTCACACACATAACAAGGAATATCTCCGAAATGGTTCACCCTACAAGAAAATTTATTGAGACATAAATTGTGTATTTTAGCAAGATCTACATTCTTTGTATACTATGTTTTGGTGTATCTCTAACGGTTTACCAGTTATGCAAAAGTCGTCCAGTATATTCAAGATATACATTTCATTTTTCATCAAAATATCTCAAACATATGTGATTTTAATCAAAATCGTTGAAGCCATTTTCAAGAAAATCAAAACTTTCCAAACATTTTCCATGTAAAGGGTAGTTTAGGGTGGGGATATTTTCTTCAAAATCTTCGTGTGACATCCTTGAAAGACATTAAGCTTAAATACCAACTTTGGTTTTTAACCGACTTTTTGTTTTTGAGTTATGCTGTCCACAGACACACAGACACACACGGACTTTATTCTAAAAATGCTTTTTTAGGATTCAGGGGTCCTCAAAACATATATTTCCGGTGAAATCTCGACATGGAATTTTTGGGTGGAATACAATAGTCCCCTACTTACCAGTAGAGAAAGTAAAAAGAAAAGGGGGAAAAAAAAGAAGGATTTTCGGTGTACAACTACTTATGTTATTGAAGTGCTTCCTCCTTCTATCAGTAGACACAGCTTTCCTTTCATGGAGGAAACATTATTCCCCAAACACAGACTCGAATCACACCTATACGAAATAGTGCACAGCTATTACTGTTGTGTAAGTAAACCTATTGTGCCCATAGTGACAATGCTAACTGCTGGTTGCACAAATGACAGTTTGCGTGTGCCATGTGAAATGTTTGTTTGCTGTTGTATGTACCATAACCATTGCTACACTATATTAGAGGCAGCAATTATTAAATGTCCCATATTCATCTCAGTTTTTCAAAAAAGTCCCTTTGTCCCTTCCTGAAAATTATTTGTCAAAATGTCCCACCATATGGGACAAATCCCACGGGTTGGTAACACTGCATTTAGGCAGTGGCGGCAAGTGAGTGACAGTTTGGCTGTTCACAAATTTTAGATTTGTATAGCTCTGAAAATGTGAAATAGTGTGCTTTGTAATAGTATGCTGTATAATAGTTATGATCATAAAAATTGATACAAATGTAGCTGCTACTAACAACAGCAATACTACTACTACTTAAAAATATAATAATAATAATAATAATAATAATAATAATAATAATAATAATAATAATAATAATAATAATAATAATAATAATAATAATAATAATAATAATAATAATAATAATAATAATAATAATAATAATAATAATAATAATAATAATAATAATAATAATAATAATAATAATAATAATAACAATAACAGTAGTAATAGTAACAACAACAACAACAACAACAATAATAATAATAATAATAATAATAATAATAATAATAATAATAATAATAATAATAATAATAATAATAATAATAATAATAATAATAATAATAATAATAATAATAATAATAATAATAATAATAATAATAATAATAATAATAATAATAATACTAATAATAATAATAATAATAATAATAATAATAATAATAATAATAATAATAATAATAATAATAATAATAATAATAATAATAATAATAATAATAATAATAATAATAATAATAATAATAATAATAATAATAATAATAATGAATAACTTGCCTGACGAAATTTAGAATTGGTTTTTTTGCATTTGTATTTGAATTGTACATAATTAAGTGTAGTTTAATATTATAACGAACTAATGTGTGAGCCTTTTTCCTCCTCCCCATTTGTATTGTTTCACCAGTCAAACAATATTACTATTTTGTTATCATAGGGAACGGAATTTAAGGTGCTAAAAAGATAAATGTATTTTTATGCATTAAAAATCAAGAAAATATTTGTTAAAAAATTCAAAATGTTTACTAAAATACAAAAATATTTTCTTTCATTTTACATAATAGAAAAACGAAATAAAAGAGAACTGTTTTGATAACTCACCAGTGATGGATTAAAAAAAAACAAAAAAAACAAAAAAGAACCCTAGCCTGCGGTTGCGCAGGATCGGGGGCTCCTGTATCTTTTTAGTTCGGTGTCTTTTTTATATTCCGAACTATTTGCGCATCTTTATTGGTTCCTCAATTACAATGCTGCAATAATTTATGACAGGAAGGAATGAAACCAGTGATGGATTATTGTTATCACATGTCCATTGTTGAAAATTCTTTGGGGTTGCAGTGCACAACACATGCCTTCTCTAAATTGTCCATTACAAATCTCTGCCGATTGTCACGGAGCACTGCCCTTTATTGGGAGACTGATCGTTCTATGTCACATGACGTCACTCTTGCATATTACATAAGAGGCATGTCACTAATACTTACACTCTCAATGTCTACTTGATGGTCTTCTAGAACTTAGGCAACTTGTCTAGGGTTACCATATTATCATGTCAGAAAACTGGGGGAATTCAGTTAACGATATTTATTTCCATACTTTTCATTTCTTTTGAACTTTTTCAGGAACTCCTTTTTACAGATAATCCTGTCATAACATTGAGCACAAGTTACATTTTTCATGTTGTACATTATGATGAACATTAGCCTTACATTTTTGGCCACGAGCTTATTTCGCTCATCTGTCCACTGAACATTTAGCAGAGAAAATATTCTCTCTACAGCTGCATTATGTGCAAGTATGGCAAAATAGTGCTGTACTACTTTCAACAGTTCTATACACTCAACATTATTACTAGGGCTAGGAAGTTCATGCATTTGGATGTTTTTTCATAGGGGTTAAAAATGTATGCTTTTACATTATGCGCACGAATTATGGAATTTTCAGTTATTTGGACATGATTTTTTGGTGCATATAACTGCATATTTTCTTGATTTTGATAAATGCATATTATTTCAATATTATAGCCATTATATTGCATATTTTAATGATTTTTGTGGTTTTTTATTATTTTTTTCCATCTGGATAATATTTTTCATATTGGTAGTATTGCACATGACGATGCAACTCACGAAGATTTCAATATTATAGCCCCAATATTGCATATTTTAATGATTTTTATGCTTTTTTATTATGTTTTCCATATATTTTTTTCATATTGACAGTATTGCACATGATGCAACTCGGGAGGTGCGAGAACTATGCTGAGTCATGTTGTCATACAGTGAATCCCCTGTTTCCATCCTTTCATTATATGTATTTGCATAGAGAATAATCAGTGCGTTATCTGAGAGATTTGTATTAACAAAGATAAAGTGCAGGCCAACGTTTTGAGCAACACAATTATAGTAATGCTTGCCCTGCCCACCAGTAGTTGTGTCGTGGTCTTCAAACGTAACAGTGTTGTGAACTGGTTCCCACCAAATTAAATTAGGCATATAAGATATTAAAAAGCTCTTCAAATGCTGAAAATAAAACCAACTTCGACTGCTAGATTAATTAATTTACAAAAGGAGTTTTCGGGTGTTTTAATATCTACAGATAATAAGGTACTGTTTTCTGGAGCGTGTGAGAAAAATGTAGGTAGTGAGAAAAGATTTCAAATAGTTCAGCACATAAACACAGCAAAACATAAGGAGAATTTAATCAGAAAACTCGCAAACAAAGAACCCGTTCAAAAACACCTAGTAGAGTGTTTAGGAAGTGGGGTTTCTGAATTTTCCTATGACTTAATGTCAAGCATTTTTAGCTGCTTATATTCCCTTGTTTAAAATTAATAATCCGGCATTTAAAAACTTTCTTGCCAAGCACACTCGACAACATGTGCCTGAAGAAAGCACACTACGTCGATGCAGTTTTATATAATGCTGAGCACATAGAAATAGTCGAAGAGGTTGTTAATTCATTGGACTCGAAAGATGCTTCATCAATAGAAAGTGTGCAAAATATTCTGTCAGGCACTGGGTTAAAAGAGAGTCTTAGTTTCATATCTGCCCATTTTTCTTTCTTACCAACAGCCATAGCGGCATTGGAAGCTATAGGATCTCCATTGCATGAATCACTTACTGTCTTTGAAAAAAGAATATGTTATCTAAGTTCGGTTCCTGGTAGTATAGGACAAAAACTGAAAGAGAAAGTGAATTATGTAATTTCAAAAAATTCTGGTTATAAACAGATGTGCGATATTCGAGACATCCTCGAAAGAAAACCATCTGTCACACCAAGAGACTTGACTCTCTCTGGGAAGCAGTTAACACTATTTAAATACGCCGATAACATCTTGTGACGTGGAGAGAAGTTTTTCAAGTTACAAAAGTGTTTTGCGAGACAACAGACGATGTTTCACAGTTGAAAATTTGTGCAAAGTTTTGGTTGTGAACTGCAATTTAGCAGTTAATACTAGCAGCGGGACCACTTCTGCTTCAACCTCTAAGGAATAAGGTAAATTTATTTGTTATTTATACTAACTCGCCTAATCTACTGCAAAGGGACGTTAATTGTTTTAAATAAATAGTGCATATTTCTTGGCATATTTTCAAGTCTTTAAGAGCATATTTGCATGCATATTTCAGTGTTTTTAGGGTATGAACTTCCGAGCCCTAATTATTACTCATGTATTCGTACCACTTCTCGGCAAAACTTTCCTACTAATGATGCAGAGTTCATTTTGTGGTAAGTTCTTAAAGCGCTTATTTCATCAAAGAGTACAGAGTCGTCAATAACAACTATGTTAACACTTCTCAATAATAACAGTTTTTTCCACCGCTTGCCACTCTGATTCTTTATCCAGTTATCCATTGAAACACAGGCATACCACTGTATTGGGTCATCCAATTATAACTAACAGTATAAAAAGTATACATATCACTTTCAAAGACTAGCTAAATTTTCATCATCACATTTACAAATAATTTCCTTTACTTTTAAAGGGACCAAATGGTTTTCTGTCCTAATTTTAAACTTGCACTTATAATTGCGTTTTGGCATCCTGATCTGTATATGATATATCGGCAAAACTAGTCAGTCCGGGCTACAGCAAGAATATGTAGGTTTCGTTCAGTGGAAACAAAAGCTTTACGGTGAAGCTTTATCTTGTTTAGTTCCTCATCACGGAACACAAAGAAGAACAGCAAGTGATGCTGCGTACAGGTGCAGTAAACTTTAAGCAGTTCAGTAAAGACCCGCTAGAGGACATACAAAGCAATTGCTAAAGGCGTGGCGTGTGAATTCATTTTCAAAATGAAGTGAAGTGATAAACAAATAATATATTTTTACTGCTAACTAAAAAACGGGTGGTTTCGCAAAATATTCAGAAACTAAACGGGGGGTCGGAGAAGGGTCTGAAAAACGGGTGGCCCCCGGTAAAAACGGGTGATGTGGTAACTCTAAACTTGCCTCATAATTTGAAACATGTATTTTTTCTCAAACAGCGAAGTGAACTTGCTTCTTAAAGTATACATTTTTAAGCCTTCGAGTAAGTTGATTTTCGTTTCTATATTAACGATTTCTTTAACACTTTCTATCAAGAGATTAGTTGTTGCTTCTAGTTTTTTAATGGAATCGCACAAGAATCTCAAATTAGCAGCAATATACGCAACGTCAGTTCAACTGCCAGGTAGCAGATTTTGAACAATTTCTATAGATGAAGCATCATCTTTATCCAGTTCATTCACAACCGATTTAAAGCTATCAAAATGTTCTGCATAGTATACCACTGCTGAAAGTCAAGTGCCCCAGCGAGGAACAACTGATGTTGGTAGCAATGGGCATTGGGGACTTTAACACACCTTCTTTCCATTGGATTCCAATTTGTCCACAGTGGTATACAGTGACCAAATAGTTTCATATACCCTATATAGCACATGCACAACGCAAGTCACATGTATCATTTTCGGATAGCTGATGCTAAGTGCTTCTGTGGTTTTCTTCATGTAAGATGCTGCATCGGTCAGGAAAATAAGCACTTTCGTACTTAATACCATTTGGCCATAATATGTGCATACTTTCATTGAAGAGCCTAGCAATATTAATGTGATTTGCTGCTGACATTTCTTTGCAAGCTAGTAAAAACGCACGATTAGAAACCGTTTCATCATTTTTACGAACCCCGACCATTACATTTGCTTCTTTTATTCTTGTTGAGTCTTGCATTTCATCAACACACACCCATAATTTCTCATTTTCGCACACAGCCCTGATTTTTCGTAATGTTTCTTCGTGGCACCTTGGAAGGCGGTGTTTCCTTAAAGTAGATCATCTGGAGGATCAAAGTTCATATACTTCACGAGAAAAGCTTTAACTTCTGAATTGTTCACTTAATGTGGAGAAATATCCGCCGAAACAAAGTTCGACATAAATCTGAATAAAATTCACTACACTTGGAAGGTCCGGAATATGAGCTGGAGAACGTGAAGTCACCAAAATATGTTTGTTGCCGGATAAATGCTGCGTTACTTGGGAGTTTTATAGACTTTCCACAAGGCTCACAATATAGAATTTTTCCATCTGTGCTGAATTTATCTGAGAATTCTTTAACGTACTGCTGCAACTGAAAACTTACACTGCCTTTTACCTTCGGCATTTTGATATTGACACACGAATCACTCAACACATATAATAAGCATTGACCGGCACTTCTGAACTAAGTTGAAGAAACAAGAATTAACTCGAATGTGTAATCGTATTCAGTCCAAGTATATAGTGCAATACTCTGCCACCTGAAACTTCTTTCTTGAGAGTATACGTGTATATTGTAGCAAGCTGTTCAAAGCACGTAATCTAATCTAAGGTTACAGAATATGCACAGCTTCTTTTCTCAAAAACGAACTCATGTTGTTTTCATCACACAAAACAAGAGGAGAAATAAAGCTCGGTATAGTCTATTTGTGAAATACATAAAATATGTACTGATAACTAAACATATTTAATTACATATGTTTATTCTAAAATTATGCATTTTCATGTAAAAATAAACTTTGTATTTGTGGTAGTGGCAGCATTATCAAGTATTTTTGTTTAGTTTCGCGCTTGTAACCGCAGGCAGAAACATTATGTATTTATCTAACAATCCGTTCCCTGTTTATAACAGGTCGCTGTCAAAAGATGTCTCTTTTTATCGGATGTCAATGGGGGTATAGCAAGTATTAGTGATGCCTATTGTTGTTATTATAGAGTATTGCATTGTGAAACAATTTAATGGGAAATTCTGAATAAAACGATAAAACGAAGGAGTGAAATCATACAACAAAACGAATGACCGAATCACCGAACTGGGTTAATTCCATACATGCATACATTACATACCTAGTTTCGTAGTTTAATGGAGTGTAGGTTGGCAATATGACACCCAATGACGTAATTTGAACATGATTTTCATTTGAACCGTGGTTAACGTTCTGTGATATTCATGGGCGTCGCCGTGGCCCCTCGTTGGAACTGAATGAATTTAATGTGTAGTCAATTACTGACTATAAGGCTATTGTAACTTTTCTGTAAAGAGGAAATTTTATTAACACAAAATAATACGGTTATCTGTAATAAATACAGCTGACAGTGGAATAATGAATTAATATTGTATGATTGCAAATTTCCGACATGCGGCCCCGGCCCCTTGAAAAAAGTCTGCCGACGCCCATGGTGATATTCTTAACGGCAGCGAAGCGAAAGTAAACCTGGAAATATTCTTGTATTTGTATTTGTAAAGACGTGCTAGAGCGTATAAGCAACAAACAGGAAGCACATCTATTGTCACAAGGCCGTTGGTAATTATTATGATGTATGCATCAAATATATGTAGAATGTCCTCAACTAAATCATGACATAACCTGAATTGTAACGTATCTGAATTACTTATTAATTTATTTGAAATGTAGAACTATGTTGACGACGCATGGTATGGACTTAACTAATATTACTTTTTGTAAATCAACTGTAGATCGAATCTAGTCTGCTTATGAATGATAATAATCAACATTTTTGTAACTTGATAGTGCGTGAACTACAGATGAACAACAAAAGTCCATTTGGGACCCTATTTAGGACATGTAGTTGTTAGAAAACTAGAATTGAAAGCCTTTTCTTTCTCATTTTAATATTAAATTCACTTTTGCATTTTCTGAATTTCAGAACAGTGTATATTGTAACATGAACTACTGCAGTGCTCTACACCTCCAGAAGTATATCTTCGGAACTACGGTACAGAATTACTTCATTTATCATGTGAAGTAATTTATATTTAATACATTTTTGACTTTATTGCCACATCTTTCGTAAATCATTTTTTCTTCAATTTGTCACTGTGAGAGATTAGTCAATCTGAACATTATTGATACAGCATTATGACATGGCCTAGGATCAATGCTAAGCTAAAGTTCTTTGTAAACTGCTAAAATATTACTGTCATTTTATCAAGGAAATCTTTTAAAATTCCGAACTTCAGTAAAGCCATCGAGATGAGGTTAAGTAAAAATATTGAAATAAAGAAGCAAATTTGTGGTAAATAAGTGAAATTACAATGTTGAATTTACAACATTAGAGGCGTTTTGTTCTGGATAATGAACAAAGTAGTTGCTGAGAATGTGCTAAAAACATTATACAGCCAAAAAAGTCAAGATGTACATTTCATTTGTCATAAAAATTCTTAAACGTGGCATTTTAATCAAAATCGTTAAGGGCATTTTCGAGAAAATAAAAATATTTTACTTGAAAAGTGTAGTTTAGGGTGGAGAAATTTTCTTTGACATCTTGTCGCATCTTTAAAAGATGTTAAACTTAAGCACCAACCTTGCTTTTTAAACGACTTCTCGTTTTTGAGTTATGCTACCCAAAGGCTCACAGACACACACACACACACACACACACACACACACACACACACACACACACACACACACACACACACACACACCACACACACACACACACACACACACTCACACACACACTCACACACCACACAAACACACACACACTCGGAGCTTCTTCCTAAAAATGCTCTTTTTGGGATTCACGGAGCCTCAAAATATACATTTCCGTGAAATCTCGATATCGATTTTTTGGGTGGAATACAATACTTCCTCCACGTAGAAGGTAAGAAATGGACGCAGTGTATTTTCTGCTCCATTGCGTTTTGAGTTAAGAATCATAGGCTTCTTCGCACTTGTTTGCCCGAGGGAAGTTAGGACCAACTATCCATCAGGATTTTAAAGTCGTTGCTTCATTTGATGATTAATTAACGTCCTCTAATCAGATAGGTTACATGGAGCGGTGAATGAACAAAATGGATGAAATAATGTTCAGATGAGCCCGCGGTCACTAGAAATCACAGTTACCCGATATTTGTCTTCTGAGGATAACGGAAACCGCTAGGTAAACCTTATCCAAATAATTCACCCTAACCAAGACTCGAACTCGGGGCCTCCTGAATGTTAGACAGACACGCTATCCTCACATCACAGTGTTATGCTTTTTTCGCAAGTAAGTTCGTATGTGGTCGTATTCAAGAAAATGGGTTTTATGAATCACTTCCAATCCTATAGAAATACATGAAATGAAATTAGGTGTTTTATGAGCCATATCAATTAGAATGAATTGAACTTTTCAATGGTGAACGGATTATCAAAATCGGTTGAGTTGGTTTTGCAATTATTCTGTATACACAAACACACACACACATTTTCTCTCTTTACGAGTATACTCGTACTATTAACATACATGTTGTTCACCAGCTCATGGACCCTGGCAGGAATGCAGCAAGTGGGTACGTCAGTAAATAGTTCCAGGTACACCGCGATACCTGAAGCAGGAATCGCGCTCTGGTCGCACTTGCGATAGTAATACCAACCTTGGAATGTGTATTTACGCAAGATCAAAGCAAAAACTTCACTCAAAATAGCGCTAATTGTTATTTTTTATTCATGTGCATATTTAGCTTATGAAACGTAAACGATATTTTCAACTACTCCACCTTTCTCCCACTGATCACTTTCTACCTTTTTGCAACGTTATCAAGTACTCTGCCAGTCTGTTTCGGTCTCAAGTGATATACCCTCGAGCTTTTATCGTGCAATTCATGTAAGGTTAAGTCAACCGGTTGCAGTTTTTACTTTTCGTTTTATCTTGGCCCAAACGGCTCAGACGGTACCGTCTGTGGCCTGCATTCGGGAAGTCACAGGTTCGAGCTCCGTGGCCACGCACTCTGATGTGGGTTTTTTCGTGGTTTCCCCATGTTACTTGGGCGTATGCTGGGGTGCATTATATCACACCAAGGTTTTCTCTCCATTATTTCCTTTCATTCCATTTCCTTGTGATCTTTCAGGTGGTGCAGTTCCAGGCATGTAGTGTGGGCAGTGTAGGGCAGATGGCGTGGATGATTGCGCATGGTAACGGCTGCTCTTGGCGCTGGGTGGTGTCTGGTGAACCTTGTCCTTCGTCGAGGGGAAGAGGGACGTTTCGTGTGATACCGACCCGGACTCACGGTGTGATGCCTACTTGGCTATTTATCAGAAGTACCTGGGCGACCGAGCTTCGCTCGGCGTTTTTTGCCTCTATTTTTGAGAAATCTTATTTAGACAAACCTGAAAGGCAAAACGTTAACTAAATAAAACTACTTGTCGTAATTGTTAAGAGTAATGTCCGAGGTATAAGAGATATAGAAATACATAAAAATATTGCATAAACACCATCATTTCAGCTGTAAAACGTGTATTGCTGAAAGCAGGCCTACCCCAGTTTGAGGTTTTCGTCGAGCATTTGTTCCATTATGGAGTTCAGTTCTTTGCTGCTGTGATTGACTCCAGGACGTTAACACGTTGGCCAAGGTCCTTCATACTTCCATCGAGTTCTTCCATGGCTTCCTTAACCCCGGCCAGTCGCTCGTTAGTATTCTTCGATAGACCTGTCTTCATATTGGAATTCCCGTCTTCATCTTTTCCGTTTCGGAGTTTACATTTTCAGTTTGCCTTCCATTTTTGTTCCCATATTTTCTATTCCGTAGTTTACATTTTTCCAATCCGGTTTTCATATTTGTTTCCTTTGCCGCATTCGGAATTCATTTCATTTCCCATTATGTCCATCTTGGCTAACATTTGTTTCATCAACTGTTCCATATCGTGCTTTTCGTCGCACTCCGGACACCAATTGTGATTACTTTGCTTTTTTAACTATTTCTTTATTTTTTATTAAAACACCGGAGCGACACTAAGCAAAAGCAATGTTGAAGAATAACAAATACTACAGAAAGAAAAGGTGGTTGATAAAGCCATGTGAATGTACTACGCATTTATGTTTCAAACATATAGAAAAGTGTATGAATTGTTCGTAATTGTTCGTCGAAGCGGGAGTAGTGAAAGAAATGTGATTGTGTTTTACTAAAGAAAAATGAGTAGAAAAACCGTGTGAATGTTATACGTTGCACTTATATTTCAAGTGTATGGAAAAATGTATAGATTGTTTGCAGAAGAAGGAGTAGTATGTTAGGTAAAAGAAAAGGGAGTAGAGAAAACCATGTGAACGTAATACATTGCGTGGTAAAATGGATTGCATAAAAACCTTCGCCATGAAAAAAATTAGATATGTCAGTTTTCGTGGCGATCGGTCAACCTGTTTTGGAATTTAATCACTCTTCAACATAAGATATGTATAGGCCTTGGTATGTATGAAGATGATAAACCATAGGGAATAACATGTGAATTGTTACGTAAAACAAAAGTGAGTAGACAAAGTAGTATGAATGTAATACGTTGTATTTGTTTCAAACATATAGCAAATTGTATGAATTATATGTTGAAGGGCGAAGAGCGAAAGAAGACTGTGTCCCGTAAAGGAAGAATTAGTGTGAATGTAATACGCTGCATTTATATTTCAATCCTAGAATATTATATGAATTGTATGTTGAAGGGCAAACAGAGGATACATGAATGCGCTACGTAAAAGAAAAGCGAGTAGAAAACCATTTGAAAGTAATATATTGTGTAGTAAAATTGTTACCATAAAAACTCTCAATGAAAAAAATACATATATGTGCCGAATTTCGCGGTGATCGGTTAAGCGGTTTTCGAGATTAACAGTTAGATATATACAAACATTGAAGTTGTAAAGATGATATGAATTGTTTGTAGAAGAGTGAGTGGAGAAAGATACGTGAAGGTGTTACCTAAAAGTGAGTAGAGTAAACACTGTGAATGTCACATACAGCATTTCTATATCAAACATGCACAAAATTGTATGACTTATTTTTAGAAAAGTAGAGAAACAGTTATGAGTGTGTTACCCAAAAGCAAGTAGAGAAAACGGTATGAATGTAATACGTAGTATTTCTATTTCAAACATGCACGAAATTGTATGACTTATTTGTAGAAGAGTGAGTAGAGAGAGATGTGAATGTGTTACCTAAGAGTGAGTAGAGAAAACGGTATGAATATAATATGTAGCATTTCTATTTCAAACATACAGAAAATTGCATGATTTATTTGTAGAAGAGTATAGAAAGAGATGTGAACGTGATACCTAATAGTGAAAGGAGAAAACAGTGTGAATGTAATAGCATTTCTATTTAAAATATACAGAGCATGGTTTGACTTATTTTAAAAGTAGGGATAAAAGTGTTTTTCAGTGCAAAATCACGCTTTTTATGGAAAATTGTTTACAGAAGAGTGAGTAGAGACAGAGATGTGAATGTGTTACCTAAAAGTGAGTAGAGAAACCGTTGTGAAAGTAATATGCAACATCTCTATTTCAAACATACAGAAAATTGCATGGCTTATTTGTAGAAGAGTGAGTAAAGAAAGAGATGTGAATGTGTTACCTAAAAGTGAGAGGAGAAAACAGTGTGAATGTAATAGCATTTCTATTTAAAACATACAGAACATGGTATGACTAATTTTAAAAGTGGGGATAAAAGTGTTTTTGGTGCAAAATCACGTTTTTTATGGAAAATTATTTATAGAAGGGTGATTAGAGAAGGAGACGTAAATGTGATACCTAAAAGTAAGTACACAAACCACTGTGAATGTAATATGCAGCATCTCTATTTCAAACATACAGAACGTGGTTTGACTTATTTTAAAAGTGGGGATGAAAGTGTTTTTGGTGCAAAATCACGTTTTTTATGGAAAATTATTTATAGAAGACTAAGTAGAGAAAGATATGTGAATGTGCCACCTAAAAGTTAGTAGAGAAACCTCTGTGAAAGTAATATACATCTCTATTTCAAACATCCAGAAAATTGCATGACTTATTTGTAGAAGAGTGAGTAGAGAAAGAGATGTGAATGTATCACCTAATAATGAGAGGAAAAAACAGCGTGAATGTGATAGCACTTCTGTTTCAAACATACAGAACATGGTTTGATTTATTTTAAAAGTGGGGATAAAAGTGTTTTTCGGTGCAAAATCACACTTTTTATGGAAAATTGTTTACAGAAGAGTGAGTAGAGAAAGAGATGTGAATGTGTTACCTAAAAGTGAGAGGAGAAAACAGTGTGAATGTAATAGCACTTCTGTTTCAAACATACAGAACATGGTATGACTTATTTTAAAATTGGGGATAAAATGTTTTTGGTGCAAAATCATGTTATTTTATGGAAAATTGTTTTTAGAAGACTGAGTAGAGAAAGAGATGTGAATGTGTTACCCAAAAGTGAGTAGAGAAAACACTGAACGTAATATGCATGTATACAAAAATTTAACAAAATCTTTAGAGCCGTTTCTGAAATACGGGGAATATATATACAAGAATTGCACTGTAGAAGCAGGAATAAAAAAATGTTATTTTTTACGTAAAATCGCGTTTTTTCGGGAATTACACCTATATAGATGAACTTAAAAGGCAAAACTCTATCTGAATACAAAATTTGATCAAAATCGTTAGAGCCGTTTCCAAGTTGGGCGGAATAAATATATGTATATATACTCAAGAATTGCTCGTTTAAATGTATAAGATATGACCTATTAGTTTTTCGATTCGTGGCTTCAGTTTTAGACATTGGAACTCGTAAACGTCCTTGAACCTGTGTTTTATATTTTGCCATTTACCTAGTTATAATTAACCAGGAGCAAGGAACGTCACGTGCAAACTTTATTGACAATCTTGAAACAACCGTTTCCAGAATCAAGTAAAATAATTGACAACACCTAAGTTCACCATTTCTAATTAAATAATTTGGTTAATATATGCCTATCTGTTGTTTTATCTGATAGCATAATTTATACACTTATATTATATTAGAAATTGCCTTAGTTGCATGGCCGCTTTATTCTTTAAGCTTGTCTCATAAGTTCGTTTTGATCGCAAGTTCCATCTATAGCGCCTGAAAACCCTGAACCTTGTGACTTAGAGGTCAACAACCACACTCTCTATTGGATATGTGAGTGTGTATTTGTAACTGACATTGGATGGAATAGCTATGGAAAGCAAAAAGAAACAATTTCCGACATCTTATCTGTTTTACTATCATAAGGGCAAAACCGCCTCACAATGATGGGAAAAAATTTGGAAAGATGCAGTATCGAATCGAGCATGTCAAAAGTGTTTTGGTCGACTTCGAGCTGGGAATTATTTCTCCCTAAAACAGGAAGTTTGGAAACTACTCTTCCGTAGCTGTGCTGCGGGTGAGTTGTGTTCCTAGGCGTTCTTAGTGATTGAAACGTAACGAGAAACGAACGAACTTATGAGACAAACTTATACCATCTGAATTTAGTCATTTGTTGATATTACTGAGCAGTTGTTTGCTGTATTGTATATTTTTTATTTATTTAACGCAGGACTTTATGTTGGACTATATATTTAATATGTTTGAATCAAAAGTTGCCTTTTTATGCAGGGAAATAATCTAGGAACCCTTCTCATTAGGTCAGTACGAGCATTTGTATCAGAGACATCTCGAAAGCATGACCATTTTACCGCATTAACCAGTTATTGTGCTTGTTGGTTTTATGAATACCATTGCTTTTCTTACTCATATTTACTTTTTTTAATTTTCAAAATACATGCATATTACCTAAATAAAAGCTTTTACTTGAAATAGAGGCAAAACATTTGTCCTTTATATATTTCTATAGACATTAGTTTTACTAAGTTTTATTTCTTGTGCTGCTGCTCTCGACATGCCACCAAATTAAACAATGCAGTTTCGAATCACTCTACCGTTGAGGGGGTAGATCTCCCGAAAATTCGGAGTGATGTCTTTTCCATGAGCCTGCAGTTTTCTAAATACTTCCAGCTGTAAAGAAATGAAATGCACGTGAATCATTTAGAGAAAAGTTAAGAAATACAGGCTGTTTGGGGTATATGTGCAAATATTTGTATTGGTAACTCAAGACAGGATAATGGACAACATTGCATCAATATAAATTTATTTAATTTGCAAACTACTAACTTTAGTTAATAAGAGTAGTATGTTTTCAGGTTGGTTAGTAGCTTCAAGTACCCGTGGCACACACATACTATACGTGCTATTCTCCCCGAAAGCGCGGAACGAGCTGTTGTGAGGGGGAAAGCAGAGCGAGCGTTCTGTAAGGCCAATGACCCCAGACTATCTAGGCAGCAGGTGAGGTATTGAAGTTGTGAACGGGTGGAAGCAACCAAATTATTTATTGTTAATTTTCTGGCGCAATTATGACCGTGCAGCACAGATAGTAGCACAGATATATTTGTAGAAAACTGTCAAAGGAGGAGGAAAAACAACCAACACAATGGGACGGATGCGCATTAAGGTAACATAAATTAGCTGCAGTTATACCTCTAATATCCTGCATATCATGTTAGATTGACATTTAAATTCTATAGAACATTCATGCAAAATTGTGGCAGGACTGTCATACACCTTAAGAGTAATCCAGACCAACAACCACGTGGTATTATGACGTCTGTGATGATACAGGTGGGGTACGCAGCGGTCGGGCGGTAGGTCTTAGCGCGGAAAGGGCTATTGTACCCTGGGATTAATTTTTAGAACCATGTGATGAGACAAACTTTCACGCTGTCATAACAAAGAATTGCATACCGCATATTGTGATGGATCAAAACATGTTGGACACTAATATAAAACGATAGTTACTTATTACTTGTGGAAAGCATATCGAAGTCTACTAATAGTACCGGCATATAGGCCCTTACCAGGAAGAAAATTAATAAAGCAGTTATCATAAATTTCGCCACGAGTGTCAATTTATCTAGAGAATTGAACGATCACGAATTGCATTCATTAAGACTATATCACAAATTAGGGGATGATATGGCATATGAAATGTTATTTAAATATTTTATTATAGTTACTACTTAAAAGAAACACTTAGCAGGCATACATACATCAGCGTCCATCGGCATGACCTACAAAATTCTCATATTGATGCTCCAATATTTTAAGATGTTGGTAGTAACATAAGTTGGAGTATCTGCTGTTAATTTGTAGTTTCATTCAATACAAAATTTACTGATTCCAAACATATTTTCTGTTCTATTCAGTGTTTTGAGGTTTCTCTTTTCGAATTATTTCATCTGTTTCAGCTTTACCTGTTTCGCCGAAGTGAGAGTCAGCCATATTTGACATTTGAATAGAGGCCCTATTGCGTCAAATTACGTCAGCTGTGGGGCATTTGTAGCACAGTGCAGGTGGATTCTCTAAACTGATCTAACATAAGAAAAGTAGAGGCGTGATAATGAAATGTAATAATTTTTTCGCAAATGAAGGCTGTCATTGATTGAAACTTGAAACTGTTGTGCACATGATTTTTACCATGTCACGTATGAGTGGAATAGTATTAAACAGTGACTTCTCATTTTCTCGGGACACTTTTAGTTGCTTTTATGTTCTCACATTACAAGTAGCGCTTCAATTAACGACACCAAAACTGAGCATTTTCCCTCCTCCAACCGCTCACTAATGTATCGAATTGAGAACCCTTCTTCTGTCCTGCCATAGATAAATGCTATTAGCAGGCAAGAAAAATGCACTAACAAGCTGGCTAGCGCAAGTTGCGGTCGCAAATGCTAATGGGTTGTATTCAAGATGCTCTCTTGAGCGCAAAGGAAACTTTGTTGCCACGAAAATACAGGAATGGTGTAAGCTAAACAAACTAAAAATAGCTTCAAATAAATCTATGTATATGCTAATCAAAGGAAAATTAAAACGAAACCCAATTATAAAAATAAATGGCATTAATATACAGAGATCACATGTTACAAAATATTTAGGTTTCCATATAGATGAAAAAAATAATTTCAAACATCATGTGGAAACTGTACGTACTACAGCCGAAAAAATAATGATGCAAATCAGCAACATCGGACAAAATAGATTTCATCTACCACTTCTTCACATTAGAGCATATAATAACGCTATAATGTCCGCCATCATGAGCTACGCAGCAGGTGTATGGGCACACTGTGCCAAAAATGAAAATATAAAACGTTTGTTAAGAAGAACACAAAGAAAAATACTACTAAGATTCACAGGTGCAACCAATAACACCCCAACTATGGCGTTATTAGTAATTACGACAATATGGCCAATAGATTTACAAATTCGTAAAAAAGGAGCCATATACTGGTTGAGAAAAGAAAAATCTGAAAGAGTAAAGGATATAATAGGAATAAATTGTCAAACCAAAGTAGACATAAAAAGAGCTCTTTTAAGAGATTGGCAAAACGAATGGGATAACATCAAAGAAGGGAGAAGAGTCTACAATATATTCCCTAAAATAAATAAAAGATTAAAAATGAAACATCTGAATCCAACAGAAGGACTAATTCATTTCTTAACGGGACATGGCCCATACAACACCTATTTTTACAAAATAAATAAATCTCCTACGAACATGTGTGAGACCTGTGAAACTATAGATACGCCGGAACACAATATATTGGAGTGTGTAAAATTTTCAGAATTAGTAGAAAACAAACGACTAGCAATACAAGGCTATACTTTGCAAGAAATACTATTAAATAAAAACTTATTGAAGAGCCTACAAATTCTAACTAATAAAATATCGAAACAAGCGATCACGAAATACAGAAGATCAAGACCATTACACATCCAACCTATTGCTGCATCAAATACTCCAAGAAGATCCATAAGGCTGAATACACCTAAAACAACTAGAACTAATCTTTAACAAAGAGTCGACACCCCAATAGTTGAAGGAAACACTATGTAGTTTCTCTAAGAGGAAGAAGACAAACTATATAACAATCATATGAACATTATTAACTTACTTGTTTAGATTAAGTGTTATGTTAGTATTTAGTTTTCATTTTCTGCAACATAAATATTGTTAAAGGAATGTTAAAAAAATTTTTTTTTAAATGTGATGTAACCAATATAATAATTAACTATCCTGATGTAAGAAATTAGGTATCAGGATTAATAAATGCAGATTATCTATCTATATCTATTCAAGATTCTCTCGGGCTTCGAACCAGGTGTAGTGATGAAGAGACATCGACGTTTCGGGAGTGTACATCTCTCCCATCTTCAGGATAACTGAATAGCAAGAGTGAAGGGACCAGTATATGTACTGTCAGCCAGTACACTCCCGAAATGTCAAGTTTCAAAGCTAATGGTTTGGTTTACATGAATATGTTTGAGGTGCTGATTACAAACATATATAAACCAAGTGTAATCGCCTATAACACTGTAAGCTATGAAGATTCGATATTCCGCTCACAATGGACCATGCCTAACATGATTGACTAATAAATTTAGTCATCGTAAACAGTTTCTCTCTAGCTAATGTAGTTATTTGCACTGTATACTATATCCGAAATTATAGTAAGAACACCGTCCTTGCGAATTATGTCCCCAAAATAATTAGTTCCAAATTTTGCCATCAGCTAAAAATGTGATAGTTACTCATATCGATGCTATGCTACCTCAAAACATGGTGTACATAGTAAAGACTATTTGTCCTGGGTATACATTTTTCATTCTGCTACATTCTGTTCCGACAGTTCAAGGCGGTGCTGAACTGGGTTAAAGACGGGATACAAGTGGAACAAAAGGCAAGCGTTATTTCCAACGAAGCAGCAGTGTACAAAGCTTGCAGAAATGATTGAGAATTCCAAGAATCGCAAAAGTGAGATGGCAGACAATGCTAACATGCGTTTCATACAATTGAGGTTGCTCTCTTTGTATTATAAAATCATAAAATTGCATCTATCGACTTTTGCTTTACCTGAGCAAGTGCATCTATCGAGTTTTGAAAAAACTGCTGATATTCCCTAGCTTCTACACAGGACAAGAATCGAATTTTGCAAAATCTGATTTCACAGAACGATGCAGAAGGTGAAAATTATGCCGATGCTATATATAACTCAATTTCGTAAAATTTTGCATCTATCGAGTTTTGAAAAAAACGCTCCCCAATTACAACGTGCAATAATATATTATTGTATACCATGAAGACATATAAGTCATCGTGTCTCTCAACTCTTTGTTCAATTGAATTGAGTTTATTTATATGAGCACACTCTTAACTGCTGTGATTTTCAGTGTCCCGTTTTATATGGACGTGAAGAACCCACCAATTTTGCTCATAGGCCTCTTTATTAATCTTGAGATTTATTTACATGACACGGGGTCCACGGCTTTACTTACCTTCGGAAGGAAGCCATGCTAAGTATTTTTATGCCTGAAAATATCCATCGCCCTCTTCCAGGCTTGAACTCGGCATCCCTTAAACCATGTTACCAACGCTTACATTGTGACATCACGACCAATTGGTTATCCTAGCAATCCAAATGCTTTCGACGACAATACATATAATTATTTGTGTACTTGGAGAAGTCATTAAATTAAAAATGGAAGAAAAACCTTAGCCTAGGAAGACATTATACACATTACCTGTTTACTAGATATTTTTACGGGCTTCTTGAATACGATCCAGGATACAATTTCAGCACAAGGTGGAGTAGTAAGTGAACCTTCATATGAAAAGTAAGGCTTTCCTTTGGAAGCGCTCTCCAGGATCCAATCCAGTGCATCGTCTGTGTTCAAAGTCGTATTGGTGTGCTTCCTAGTGAGATTTGTCACGGCTTCAGTCAGAAGTCTTAGAGCACAGTTTTTATTACGCTGTGCCTGCAAAAGTAAATTAAATAATATGACATTACAGCCCTGATAATAAAACATATTTATAGAAGAGGGCTTATATGATACATTTCATTTGAATAGGCCGGAAAGTACAATAGCAACAGAACAACAAGCATGTTTGCAGAATGTATAGAAAACATGAAGGGCTAGCCCCGTAGCTCAGTCGGTGCAACGGATCTCGGGTTCGAATCCCGGCTGGCAGGATGGGCATTTTACTTCCACTAGGATTATTCTCCATCCTTCTTAGAGTCTGGAAGTATGAATGGGTGTGTGAAGTATTTAATGTCATAAGAAAACACAAAACCACGGTTAAGCGAGTGAACACCATTGCTCTTGAGCAATTGTTCCAAGAGATTAAAAGCCACCGATATGACTCGCCATGTTAGAAGAGCATTAAAAAAGATATGAAGATACGCGTTCTATACTCTTCCCAAAATAAGGAACACATTTGAGGTAAACAAAATCGGAAGACAGTGAATGTTGTCATTAGTCCCGACCACATCATTCAGCCTAAGAATAGAAACTAGATCCCATATATTCTTTCTCCTATGGCTTTTAAATGCGCCAATGGATGCATTTAGTGATTTCATTGCAATGTAGTGCATTTTCACTCTTATTTGATAGTAGAAAATAATACGTTTATAGAAACTGAACATCCTTCACATGTACTGCGTGGAATAATACAAAAGTGTGTTTCTTAGAGTGGATCCAGTATAGATACTGGACCGGCGTACCCACCATTTGCTCTGGTATAGATGTGTGGATAACATTTGTGTTATTGTTCCTGATAAACATATAAATGATGCTTAAAGCTTTAAATGTACAAGTTAAAGGTATAAAATTAAATATTCAAAATAAAAGCACTATTAACAGCGAAGTATTCTTCCTGTATTGAATCCGTCCTTTTTTGGCCACTTCACACTCATCTTCATTTATAAAATGTTGGAAAAACTGGAACGTTTTCAAGATCATACAATCTCATCCTCAGCCGTTGGTCTCCAAAAACCGGATTCAATGCATAAAATTATCTTTGGAAACTGAAAATAATGCTTGTTTTCGATTCCAAGACTCAAAGATAATAAAACGTAACAATAAACTGAATTTTGACATTTATAGAAATCAACTCATACTGATAATTACATAAAAAATAAAAAGTTGTTGGCCCTTTTCACATAAATTTGCCGTTTTTAATATTTTAATTTATAGGTTAATAATAGGTGAGCAAAAGGATAAAATGAACTTGCGGTCCATTCGCATTCTTTCCGGCCAAGGCTTGAAAGAGGGGGGAAGGATTAGGCTACTCTGACCCTCCTACCACGTCAGGTAAGGCACGTGGTGGTCGTGTGCCAGGCGTGAGCAGTTGAAGTATCGGCGTTGCAATATCGTCCCTATTATGCAACATGATCGCGAACTTTTATTTACAGTATATGTTTGACTGAAAACTGCTTCGACGTGATTGTAAATAAGACACCTGAAACTCTAAGCTGGAGAAGATATCAGGGACGTGCAGTGATCTGCAAACACGAAGAACAAATAAAACAGTAAAATATACTCAATATTTTATTGTACTGGTTACACCATGAGATTAATGTAACATTAATGGTCATCCGCTGAAAATGTATTGTGGTTGTCTTGCTCATTGACTACCAGGGGCTAGCTGTTTTCCATTACAACTTTAAAGGAACAATATTTATTTTCTAGTTCAACATGGGGTGTGCAGTTAGACCAATAACTCTTGTTTTCAATGTTTGAACTAAGGCTCGAATTTCAGTAACACTTTTTTTTTCTTCCGAAGACGTTATTGACTGCAATGGTTTCAAGCCTTTCTCTTTCTTGTTTGAGTTTTGATCATACACGTTGTATGGCGATGGTGTTCAAAGTACAATTGCAGAGCAGCAGTTCAACAACTACATGGCCATGCATATCACTAACTCATCAACAGCGTGCATTTTCTGTTTATTGCGCATTTGTATTAGTGTTTATTGTTAATTTGTATTGCTCTATTGGTGGACTCTTTTACCATTCACTTGTAATAGAGAGTAGAAGGTGCAACGCCCCCTGCACTGTTTACATACTGTGTGTGCCGCCACGTACCGCTTTCTGCATGGACCTGTCCTAGCCTCCCCGGCCCCACCCGGTGGCCAAAAGAATGCGAATAGACTATACTTAGGGAATATAGGGTATATCCGTGGTATATCATGTGTGATGTTCTATTATGTATACATATTAAAAAACTGATGTTCAGTACTCACTGACTTTCTCTACTCTTGTTCTAAGTATTCTTATAAACATTTATTCTTTTATCTTCTTCATGTTATAGTCTTCGCAAAACTTAAAGGCATATGGAGGCGGTCCGTACTGCCGACTCCAGCGAATCCTAAGCTTCCCCTCCTACCAGCGCTGCCGAATGTGGTACACGCATCTCACGCGCTCTTATGTACAGAACCTCTGCCGGTACACGCACTACGCTTGGCAACAGCGCTCCGCTTGAGCATTGGCCAGCGTTCACATGCCTTTAACTTTTGCGAGGGGTATAGTCGAGATAAACATTTGCAGAAATAATCTCATTGCTTATTTCCTTGTAGGTGCAAGGGAAATATGGGAATACAGCAGGCTTTGAGCAATAGTAAAATCTTTTAAACCTTTAAAATTCCGTTCTATTTGCATGGCCAATGGATCAAAAAGTGAATAACGAGTGTCCATTAAAAAAAAAAAAAATAACAAGGAATATCTCCGAAATGGTTTACTCCACAAAAATGCATTTGGACATACCGACATACCTTGTGAATTCTAAAGTTATATTGTTATAAACACAATTACATCTAGCTTTTTGTTTATTTAAGGTCGCTTTATTACAACAGAGGTCACTAGCGACCACAGTAATATATTCATAACAGAACAAATTATATTGTAGACAAAATGCAAATAGCTGCAGTACAGTAGAGATCATAAACAGAACAATTGAACTTTGACAGTAGTATAATACAGTAAATGTACATTAAATAAATAATTATGGCGGTATCAATAATTGGGATTAACAATATACAAAGAAACTAAACTTAAATAGCAGATAGCAATTGTGGTACCTCCAGTAACTTAATAATTGCTCTGCATCCTTCGGCCGTTTTAAATACAAAGCACAGATCACTACTGAGATTTAAGGCACTTCTGTGATTCATTAAGATGGGACATTCAAGGATAAGATGTGCTGTAGATATTTCTTGAGCTCCACATTTCGGGCATGGATCTTTATTTGTTTTCCTCATCAGATACCCATGGCTGAGATTGAAGTGAGCAATGCGTCATCTGGTAATCAGGACTTTTACTCTCCGGAAATGAATATTTGCCGGTTCTGTAACAGATTTCCTAACAAGCTGCAACTTTGAGGAGGTTGATTTTCATTGTTCATTCCAGAAGTTCACAAAACATTTCCAAAACATCTGTTTGACATCCTGTAGTGATCCATCCACATCAGCTTTAGTTTGTTGCAGCAATGTAGCAGATTTAGCTGCTACATCTGCTTTTTCATTTCCAGATATACCTATATGTGACGGAATCTATGCCAAAGAGCTTTGAACACCAGTCTTGTAGTGATAAAATAGACGTTCCTGAATTCGTTGAATAAGTGGATTTATAGAAAATGTATTTGCAACAGCAGCAATAGTTGACATAGGGTCTGAAAGGATTACGATTAGCGGATTATCGTAACTTCGAGTGCTTATTCCGATTGCCTTCACATGAAAAGGTGGAGAAGTAATCCGGTAGGCGATAAGAGTGAGTTTCTGGAGGTGAGTTAGTAACTATGGCACATCCTGATCTTGAGCCACGTTTTGATCCATCAATGTATACTTTGTAATGTTGGTAGTACTTGTCGTGGAACAATGAGATCGTGATAGGATAACCAATTTGGGCATTGTTGTGAGATTTGGTATTTGGGAAACCTCCAAATTAATAGATGGAGTAAAAGACAGCCATGGAGGGATAGTTTGAAGACGTCTCAGAAGCATAGAAGGTTGCTCAATTCGAAATTTTGAATAGTATTCCAGAAGTCTCTCACGCAGTGGTTTCGAATAGTTATGAAGAGAACCATAAAGTTCTGGTTTTGAAGTATTAAAACTGTATTTGTCAGACGGATTGCTTGGCGAGCAGAAAGTTGAGTAGGAGAAGTTGAGGTAAAGTTGTTTACGTCGCAAGTTCAAGGGAAGAAGACCAGCCTCCACAAGTAAACTGTTGTTTGGACTGGACCTAAAGGCTCCCAAACTTAGACGACATGCACTGTTGATTGGATCCAATAGAAGTCGTTTACTTGCTGAGCTGTACACCACTGCCCCATAGTCAAGTTTGGACTGGATCAGAGCTCTGTATATGTTGATTAAGCATTTTGAGTCAGTGCCCCAAGTAGGAGATGAAATCATCTTAATATTTAGCCGAGGTGCACATTCTGCTAAGGGACCTAATGTGTTGTTTCCACGAATGTTTGTGGTCAAATGTCATGCCAAGTATTTTGCAAGTATTTGTTCTACGCAGATTATGGCCACCAAAAATTGAGACTGACGTTTGCTTGCAAATCCTTTTTAGCCTTGGTGGAAACTATGAATTCAGATTTTGATTTGGATATAATAAAACCTGAATTGTTTGCCCAGATGTGGATGTTATTCAAGGATACTTGAATGATATGAGAAGTCGTTTTAATATTTTTTCTACTGCAAAGAAGAGTAATATCGTCCGCAAAGAGGAAGACTTACTGGATATTTAACCGTATTGTTGATATAATTATTTATAGTTACGGGGAATAATAGTACGCTCATTATAGAACTTTGGGGCAGACCATTAACCATTTCCACTTGAAGATATCTGTGAGCCAAGAGTTGATGATGAACGCCAAGATATTTCCTTTAAATTTTATATTTAAAAGAATTTCTATAAGCCTAGGTCTGAAGATTTTCATTAGCCTTTTCAATATCCAGGAAAACTGCAATTGTGTGATGTTTCAGTGCTAGAGCATCACAAAGTTCAGTATCTATGTTGACAAGGTGATCTCTTATGGAACGAAACGGCCGGGAATCACTTTGATAAGGTGATATTAATTTATTATTTTCCAAAGTCCATCAGAGGCGACTGCAGATCATTTTTTCCAAGAGTTTGCACAAAGTACAAGTTAACTAAATGATACGATAATTTACATCTTTGGAGTGGTCTTTGTTAGGTTTGGGAATAGGAACCACTACGGCTTCCCTCCATTGGCCAGGAAAGATTTAAGTTTCCCATATGAATTTAAATAATTCAAACATATACCTAGTCAATTCCTTGTTCTGTAATATTCATAAGCAAGCTGTTATGAACGTAATCTGGTCCTGGAGCAGAAGTTTTGCTTTTATTTAGCCACTGAAGTTCTTGCATGACGAATGGTTGATTGAAATGATCTTCATTACACTTAAATATAAGTTTAATATATTCCTCAGACACAATTTTACGTGAGATCAGATTAGGAAAGGTTGGATCATAGTTGATGTTGTTTCAATTATTGGTAAATAAATTAGTAAGCACCGTACTGATAGTGATAGGATCATTGCAATTAGAACCATTTTCATCTTCCAGGCTTTTTGGGAAGGAACATCTTCTACGACCACCAAGTGACTTTATCTTGAACCAAAGTACTGAAGCTGGTGTTTCTTTGATGATGGAGGAAGTAAAATCTTTAAATGATTGGACCATTGTAGACTTAAGAACGTAACGTGCTTTGGCTCTAGCTTTTTCATATGCAATGCCATGTTCTGTAGATTTTGTCTTCTTAAACTTTCTAAACGCTTTCTTGTTAGCTATAATGACTGATGTACACTCATCACTCCACCAAGGAAGTGAACATTTGTGCAATATTTCAGAGCTTTTAGGAACAGCAACTTGAGTTGCAGTTTTAATTAAACTAGTAAACTGCTGGATAATGCCAGTAATATTATGCGTTTGCGAAGGTTCCATTCTAGGTCAATTATTAATGTTTTCATTGATACAATGTTGAAACAAAGTCCAGTTTGCTTTATTGATAAGCTATTTTTGGTGTGTTTTATGCTCCGTGAAAGGTTGTTTATCTGATAACTCTATGCTTAAAAGATAATGATCACTGTCATACAGTTGTTAAATTTGAGACTAAGATATTTTTCCAGCAATGTCATTGGAAGCAAAACTCAAATCTATTACGTTTTCCGAAGCATAACTCACACTAAAATGCATAGCTAAACCTGTGTTTAGAACTCAAACATTGCGGACTATGTGTGATTAAATACAGTGCCATGTCACATTATCAGCAGTGCCTTGTTTATTTCAAGGAAGGAAACAGAGATGTCACCCACACCATCAATTTGCGTGTCACTCGCGCAGATCCTATCAAGATAATTTGCCACGTCTAAAATACCCCTGTGCGTAGTAAGCTAAACTTTCAGTTACATATTCCTGGTTACAGTGCAACTTCCAGGATTTCAGGCTTACTGTTGGTGTAATACATCTTAGAATATGTTATATTATTGTTTCGTATATTGTGCCAGAATATATGCTTATGTAATTTGCAGTATTATGTTGTGAGTTGCGAATAACAGACTCTTTATTCCGTAAAACTCGACATTTCGGTAACTCGACAGCCTCACAGTCCACATTACGTCGAATTATTGAGATTTCACTGTACTATGTAAATTTATACAATGCAATTGCTGATTAAAAAAACTGTTTAGAAATATTTTTAAGAGTCAACAAGGAGATCCCAGGTCTTTGTTACCACACATACGCTTAAATCGAATGAGCTACAGGAGAACACGTGATTAACCTACTATACAGAGTGGAAGTGAAATGATCCGCCAGACTTTAACAGCGAATTTCTCATGTTGTGAATAACAAGAAAGTCTAATACCAAAATGTAAAATATTTTTATCAAAAAAAATTTATCATCACCAGGCTGAATTATCATTGATTGAAGATTCTTGATTTATGGCTATATTCATAGAAAATTGAATAAATGACAGCTTTCTCCTTTCACGTATTTCAATAGATTCAACGGTTTTTGTGTACATTAGAATTAAAAGAACCCACAATTTGTTGCCTTTTTGTTGCAAACTGGTAGGAGAACTCAATATAATTCTGGCAGATTGTCACAGTAGCTTCATGGTTAGTGGACCCGCCTGGTAAGCGGAGGGTCTGTGGTTCAAATCTCAGCTGTGGCATTGAATTTTTCAGTCCCAGTTCTACCTCTAAAGTAAGTTTCTAATTTGTTCTTATTTTAGATAAAGATTATGGTATTTGCAGATGTCCAGATATTGATAGCGAAAAGTGAAGATGAACTTCAAACGATGACATGCAAATTAAACTTAATATCAAAAACATATAACATGCGAATTTCAAATGAAAGGACTAAAGTTATGGCATTTAAAGGTATCCATTTGGTCAAAAGTAATTATAGAAAACAATAGCATAGAACAATTGTGAAATTTTAACTTCCCAGGCTGTGTAATAACATACAGGTTTGAATTAGACATTAATAAAAAACTAATTAAATTTAAGTATGTACATAGCAGGAACCATAAAGAGAACTCCAAAAAATAAAACTAGAAAAGACTCCATAATAAAATGGTATAAAGCAATGGTCATACCTGTTATAACATATGGTTCTAAAACATGGACATTAATTGCAGAAAATAAAAGGAGAATACAGACAGCTGATAAGAAATTCCTCAGATCCATGGCACGATACACAAGACTTGATAAAAAACCAAACAAAGAAATACGACAAAATTTAACAATAGAAGCATTAAACAAAACAATAATAGAATATAGAATCAATTGGAAACAATACTTGGAAAGAATGCCAGTAAACAGGATACCCCGTTCAGGATTTAATTACAGACCCCAAGAATATAGAATCCCAAGACGTCCGGAGAAAAGATGGACACAACAAGATTTTGGAGCCGGAACAGGCTAAAATGACCCAAACCAAGAAGCAGAAGAGGAAGAGCAGAGTACGTGCTTTGTAGAATAAGAGCAAATGGAATGTAAAATAAGAACAAATTATAAACTAAAAACTTCATCTATCTTAGTAACGTTGCAACATGTTTCTCTAGACATTTAGGCGGAACCAAAGTAGTGGGGTTCTACGCGTGTATAGCAAGATAGTATATTTAGCTACGAGAACATAATTGCCTTTATACTCAAGTTTCATACGATTATTTATGCTCGACCATGGGTGTAAGTTTAAAACATTTATAAAGTATTTGTAATATTCTACGCTATGTGTTATTGTAACTGGTGTCCAATATTTTAATCATTCATTTATTTATTATTTGCTTAAAAGAATACAAATAATTCATAGCATCAAGTTGAACAAACGTACTTACATTCAGCGATATACACCGTAAGACAAAAGTCTGATGTGTTGCACTCACATGACTTTCTCTACTCTTGTACCAACCATTCTTACAAACTCTTATTCCTCTATCTTCTTCGTGTTAGTTGAGATAAACATTTGAACATAATTATCTTATTGCTTATTTTCTTGTAGCTGCAAGGGGAATATTAGAATACAGTAGGCTTTGTGCGATAGTCAAATGTTTTAAAACTTTGAGATTCCTTTCTCTTTGCACACTTAACATGCAAAATAAATGAACAACGACGTTCCATTTCACGAAAGCTTTAAGTTTTCCGAAACTCGCGCACATAACAAGGAATATCTCCGAAATGATTCACCCTACAAGAAAATTTATTGAGACATAAATTATGTAGTTTAGCAAGATCTACATTTATTTTGTTGTATAGTATGATTTGGCCTATCTCTAACGGTTTACCAGTTATGTAAAAGTCGTCCAGAGTAAATACGACTATAGGGACTATAACGAGAAAATTCAATATATAAATTTCATTTGTAATACAAATATCTCAAACATATGACATATTAATCAAAATTATTAGAGCCACTTTCAAGAAAATCAAAATTATGGAAACATTTTCCATGTAAAGGGTAGTTTAGGGTGGGGCTATTTTGTTCAAATTCTTCGTGTCGCATCCTTCAAAGACATTACATTTAAATACCAACTTTGGTTTTTAACCGACTTTTCGTTTTTGAGTTATGCTGTCCACAGACACACAGATAGACAGGCAGACAGACAGACACACAGATAGACACACACACAGATAGACACATACACGCAGAATTTTCTAAAAATGAGCAGACTCTGGAAACGTATATTTGTGTAAGTCCATGTCGTTTCCGCGGCCGGTTTACAATGGTGTCACGGAATGCATGTCTTCAGCGTAGTTCTGTTGTCATTTCTCAAATTGAGTCTCAACTATTCAATGTGAGCGGATGGCCGTGTAGTTCGGCTTTCCAGAATCGGCTCATTTTTACTTTCTCTACTGGTAAGTAGGGGAAGTATTGTATTCTACCCAAAAATTTGAAGTCGAGATTTCACCGGAAATATATGTTTTGAGACCCCCTGAATCCAAAAAAAAGTATCTTTGGAAAAGGGTCCATGTGTATGTCTGTCTATGTGTGTGTCAGTCTGTGGACAGCATAACTCGAAAACGAAAAGTCGGTTAAAAACCAAAGTTGGTATTTCAATTTAATGTCTTTCAAGGATGCGACACGAAGAGTTTGAAGAAAATAGTCCCACCCTAAACTACCCTTTACATGGAAAATTTTTCGAAAACTTTTATTTTCTTGAAAATGACTCTAACGATTTTTATTAAAATGTCATATGTTTGATATATCTTTATGACAAATGAAATGTATATCTTGAATTTTCTGGCTATAGTCCCCGTAGTCGCATTTACTCTGGACGAATTTTGCATAACTAGTAAACCGTTAGAGATGGACCAAATCATACTATACAAAAATGTAGATCTTGCTAAAATCCACAATTTATGTCTGAATAAATTTACTTGTAAGGTGAACCATTCCGGAGATATTCCTTGTTATGTGTGTGAGTTTCGGAAAACAACTTTCGTGAAATGGATAATCGTTTTTCACTTTTTTATATCTGAAGTGTTCAAAGACAACAGAATCTCAAAGCTTTAAAATATTTGACTATCGCAAAAGTTCTACTGTATTCTAATACTCCCCTTGTACCTACAAGGAAATAAGCAATAAGATAAATTGTACAAATGTTTATCTTAACTGACACGAAGAAGATATAGGAATGGGAGTTTGTAAGAATGGTTATTACAAGTGTAGAGAAAGTCACGTGAGTGCAACATATCCGACTTTTTTTTTGTCTTAGGGTGTATATGTACATTACCATACTAATACATACAGAGAGAAATTTTAAATTAATATATTTACAAACGTTGACTCACTTGCTATTTTATTACAACTTATGTAATAAGGTGCTATTTACTTGAGCAATAATTAACATATGTGTATATTCATCTAGTAAATAGTAACATTCTTCTAAGCAAAATTTTTGTAATTCTCTATTAAAAATATTGAAGTTGCTAACATTTTTCAAGCAGAAAACACAGATATCACTTATGAGAAATGTATTTGCTATTCGATTGTACATGCGAGAATCGATGCGCCTTCATTTTTAGTTTCTCTACTACGTATAGTAAGTAGAGGAAGTATTGTACTCCACCAAAAAATTCGATGTCAAGATTTCACCAGAAATATATGTTTTGAGGTCCCCTGAATCCAAAAAAAAAAGCGTTTTTAGAAAAAGGTTCATATGCGTGTAAGTATGTCTCAGCCTGTGGACAGCATAAGTTAAAAATGAAAAGTTGGTTAAACACCAAAGTTGATATTTCAGTTTAATGTCTTTCAAGGATGCGACACGAAGATTTTGAAGAAAATTCCTTCACCCTAATCTACCCTTTCCATGGAAAAATTTCGAAAATTTTGATTTTCTTGAAAATGGCTCTAAGGATTTTGATTAAAATGCCACGTGTATGAGAATATACTTTTATAACAAATGAAATGTAGGTATATTTGAATTTTCTGGTTACAGCCCATGTAGTCCTATTTACTCTGGATGACTTTTATATAACTGTTAAACCGTAAGAGATAGACCAAATCTTACTATACAAAAATGCAGATCTTACTAAATACACAATGTATGTCGAAATATTTATTTTGTAGAGTGAACATTTCGGAGATATGTCTTCTTATTTGTGCGAGTTTTGGAGAACTTCTGCTTCTGCCAAATGGAACATTTTTATTCATTTTTTGTGTTAACCGTGCAAATAGAACGGAGTTTAAAAGCTTTAAAATATTTGATTAGCACTCAACGTCTACTGTATTCCCATATTTCCTCTACATCTACAAGGAAATAAGCAATAAGATAATTTCTGCAAATGTTTATCTCAACTAACACGAAGAAGATAGAGGAATAAGAGATTGTAAACATGGTTAGTACAAGAGTAGAGAAAGCCATGTGAGTGTAATGCATCAAATTTTTATTGTTATATAGGACTTGATTCAATGATACATAGAGTGTATATATGCTATAACCTTTAAGAAGTAGACTTTCAAGAACGAGAAGACCAGTTGAATTTATTAGAATGCTATTTACAACATTAAAGCTCATTATTAGATAAACACAGTACCTTTATTTCATATACGGGAATCGATCACTTTCTAGCTGCATACGAATGTGCGCAGACGGCGAAGTATTGGCTGCCACATGTGGATCTTTTGATTGGTGATCAACAATGTCCTGATATACAAGAGCATTTTGATTGGTGGACTAGAGGTGTCATTATGAACTGGTGCACCTTTGATTGGTGGTTTAGGAATGTCTTTATGAACTAGTGTACTTTTGATTGGTGGATAGTAGTGTCATAATGAAGAGGTGCGTATAATGAAGTCCATTACAATGGCGTATCAGCGCTGCGTTATGGCATGGTCGAGCATAAAGGTTGCCTATTTAAGGTAGAATGTTTTTGCCTGGAATCCAACGAGTTTCAATCGTGCATAAGTAGATAAGCAGAATGTAACAAAATAATTGAAATAGCACAAAGAGATGGCTTCCCCAAATCATTGAGGATAAAAAAGTGAAACTAACAAAAACAAAGAATTTACTAAAAGAAACTACACTGCAACACTCACAGCAAAAGAAACAAAAACGTTATTCAAGAAATTCATGTACGATCCACGGGCTTTTAATAAATTCAGGAAATGTTTTCAAACAGCATTACATTCAGCTAGTACCAAATCTACTTAGCTCAAATATCAGAGATGCCATCCCATCTAATAAAAAATCTGGTATATACAAAATTGAATGCAGTGACTGTAATCAAGTTTATATAGGAAAACTCCAAAATAAACTTGGAAACAGGATCCAAAGAACTTTTCAGAAACATAAAGAACAGAGACAAATCAGCAGTTGCCATCCACATTTGGACAAAAAGTCACAACATAAGTCCAGAACCGAAGCTTTTCAAACACACAGCGGGAAAACAAGAGCTATCCACATCGGAACAAATCTTCAGTTTGAAAAGTAGATCCAGTGTTCAATTTGGACATCCCCAGAATGATATGTTTAGTAAGTTCCTTGAACCACCATCAGAGGAGACCTCAGAAAAAAAATCGCCAGCCACACCACAGAGAACCAATCGGTGTCCGGTTGACAATGAAGGAAAACGTGCCTGCGAAACATATTTTTTCTTCTTCTTTTCTTTACCTGATTACCCTCCCAGTGTGGAGGACTTAAATCTGTGCCTAGGGTCAGACGCCTGTCGGGGAGCACAGTAACCTATGGACCGAACAGAGTGAAGACCTGCAAGCGGGTGGTCGGCCAAGCACCAGGTATGATAGTGAGGAGGATGACATAAAATGCAGGTGAAATCGATCATTGGAAACGTGATAATAGAGCAATTGGTGGAATGAGCGGCGGGGGAAACCGCCCTGACGCCGCTTCGTCCACCACGCATACCACATGTGGGTTTCTGGGATCGAACCCGAGCCGCCTAGGTGGTAAGCAAACGCTCTAACCGAAACATGCTCCAGGAAATTCTACAGCAATTCTTATTAATCGACTTACATTTGAATCTGATTGAATAAGTAGATATTTTCATTTCCTTATTTATCCCCTGTGCGACTGTTTCTTGTCAGGTTTTAGGAGGAAAATTACAACATCGGAAATCATTAAACAGCTGCAGATTCTATTCAGTAGTTTTGGTTTAAAATATCAGGCTTACAAAAATTATAAGCCAGTTCCCGAACCTGTAGGCATTAGCGTTTTGCACTCCACATTTTTGATGAAAATCGCAGTATGTTTTTGCAGTTTCCAACATTGCGAACATCTTAGCGTAACTGGCGTTACTCTTATTTATTTATTTTTACAGAACCCGTAATTAAAAAGGTAAGGAAACTTAAGCAGGAATATTTTGTAATACGCAAATAACTTAGTTTTACCAAACAACATAAGACCAACCTTATTAGGCAAAATACTTCATATTATGTACTTATCCAAATAAAAAAATGATATGCTCATTAATCAATGCAAAGAATATCCAATTGAGTTTAATTACCTGAAAAAAGAAGGCAATAACTGTCAAGCCATCATCGTGTTCTAAGGCCTTTTCAAATGTGCCATATATCTTCTTATAGTGGACCACATGAGCTTCCATTGAATACCTAAAGAATACAGTACTTATTAGAGAAACTGTGAAAATCAACAAAAATTATTCTAAATAGTATAGTTTCTCTTAATATATATCGAGGTCAAATTTCAGCGTAAGAAGCTGGCCTTCAGTAAAACCTTCAATGAAGGAAGATGATACCTAGCCTTGACTTTAGAATCTTGAATTAAAAGGACTAGATGAATGTCGTAGTAAACTGAATTATTGTAAGCAAAATGAGGGTTTATACTCTTGTTCGCAATGGAATTCGATGCTTATCTTTTCTGAATGTTATTCTACTGACATCATCACAGTGAAAATCGACTGTGATATAGAAGGAGGGAAGAGAGACCTGATGCTGAGTTCTGTTTACCTTCCCCACGATGTCACCCACACATCCACTCACCCACTGGGCAATTAGAGCAACGGGTTGCACACTTTACTGGGAGAGGCTAACATACCATCTTCGGTGTGATGTCAACTCTCAACATGAAATCTGGGACAGCAAAAATAACAACAAAAGGAGTGAATATCCCATTAGGTTCTGATTCCCGGAGATTTACATATCCAAAATGTCGGTAGTAAGCCTACCTTTTCATATCGTATAAGGCCAGACATCAACTTTTGCACAGAATGTGTTTCAATTGAGATCACCAATTCTAGGTTCCTGGATTAACCACCTCTTACGGATCATTCACTATGTATCTTTTAATCTTAATAGTGACGCCAGCCGCAGGTGTACCTCTCAAGGTCAAGCTACCTCAAACCACTTGGTGGGCTCCTGCGTCAAAAACAGCGTCAAGATCGAGCTACCCGCACCACTCGCAGCGAGTATATTATTTCCTTATAGGTGCAAGGAGAATATACAGTAGGCTTTGAGCGATTGTCAAATGTTTTAAAGCTCTGAGATTCCGTTCTCTTTGAACGGTTAATATGTAAAAAAATGAATAACGATGTCCCATTTGACAGAAGTATCTTCTCCAAAACTCACACAAATAACAAGGAATATATCCGAAAAGGTTCATTCAACAAAAAATTTATTCAGACGTAAATTATATCTTTTTATTAGCTAGTAACAGTGATGTGAATTTAAATTATAATGAAAACTGAGTCGGATTCAAACACAAAACATAACTTACATATAATTAAACTTGACCGGATTCATTAGCCCAACTTGCTCCCATCACCAGAAGTAAACAAGTGGTTCTTGTTGATATTGTTTGAAGTATGGTTGGTTGAGGTGACATTTGGGGTGAGCCGATAAACTTCCATAAAGGAGGCGGGGGGTTGAGGATACAATGTCATTCCGGCAGGTTGTCACAGCAGCTTAATGATTAGAGCTCCCACCTAGTAAGCGGAGGGTCTGTGATTCAAATCCCAGCTGTGGCATTGAATTTTTAAGTTACAGTTCTATCTCTTAAACATTGCCCACATACAGCTTGTGTGATTAAAAACACCAACAGTAAGTTTGTTGGCATAAATAAATAATAATTTCCATAAAGGGTTTTGTGGAGGCAAATCAAAGTTCATTACGCGCAGCTTGTTTTTTTTTTATATGAATTTTTTCCCAAACATCCAACTCTTCAGCGTGTTTTACAGTTTTTAAAAGTTTTATATTTGGCATTACGTTGTGGTTGGATGTCCAAAAATGGAGTGCAACTGCAGATTTATCCATCTGTTTGTATTTTATGCATTTCATGTGGTTCTAAAGAGGTTCTAAATTCCTCTTGGTTTTCCCTATGCAAATCTCGTCACAATCTGGGCAACTGATTTGATAGATTCCTGCTTTTTTGTTCTGGGGTATCTGGTGCTTTGACTTGTTTCACAGTAATTTCTCTATATTGAAATTATTTTGTGGGGCCAAGATAATGTATTTTTTAAGATGTTGTGGAATTTGTAGTGCATATAATGGATGGTAACTGAATTTGTTGAAAATCATACTGCTTTTTTGTTGAGAGCGTTTAGTGATATCTTTCAAGTGTTTTTGTTTTTTGAATTGTGCTATTTTCTTACCAATGATTTGATGAATCTATTATTAATTGCTATGCTGACTATGTGTTTGTTTTCTTTTTTGTACTCTTCTTCTGATAATGGAGTAAAAACCAATCTGTAAGACAAACTGTTTAGGAATGCAAGTTTGTGTGGAACTGGGTTGAAGCTGTTATGTTTTATGTAGTTTTATGTTTTGTGTTTCAATCCGACTCAGTTTACATTATAATATAAGTTGCGAGTTTTAGCAAGATCTACATTTGTTGTACAGTAAGATTTGTTCTATCTCTTATGCAAAATTCATCCAGAGTATATAGGACTTCATGGGGTATAGCCAGAAAATTCAAGATATATATTTCATTTCTAATAAATGAATATATATCTAATAAATATCTCAAACATGTCATTTTAACCAAAATCGTTAGAGCAATTCTCAAGAAAATAAAAATTTTCCAAAAATTTTCCATGTAAAGGGTAGTTTAGGGTGGAGGAATTTTCTTCAAAATCTTTGTGTCTCATCCTTAAAAGAGATTAAACTTAAGTAGCTACTTTGGTTTTCAAATTACTTTTCGTTTTTGAGTTATACTCTCCACGGACTGATAGACACAAACGCATGGACCTTTTTCTAAAAATATTTTTTTTTAGATTCAGGGGGCTCAAAACGTGAATTTCCGGTGAAATCCTGACTTCGAATTTTTGGGTGGAATACAATACTTCCTCTACTTATTTGTGGAGAAAGTAAAAATAAATTAATATTCCAAAAACAGTAACCACTATAAATGCTAAGGCTTTAATGATCGGCGTTAACATTATATATGTCAGGAGTTCAGGACTAAGGCTTTGGAATCCCTGAACTGCGACCGGCAGAGACGCAGTTTTCAACGAAACGTCGCAGAAGAAAATAACTGGACCACGATCTACGAGCCCGGAAAATATGTGTATAATGTTATCGGGAGAGGAAAAAACCTCCGGACGGGCTGAGCGGTGTTTTGCCTGTCGGCATCCTCGGCGCTCATTGCCGTCTGCCGCTTTCATAGAGAGGCGTGGATGAGGCCAGACAACATTTTTAAAACTGCTTTTAAAACCTCTACTGACAAACTTCAGGTAAGAAGATGCTGAACTGGTCACCGCCGTCCATACATTTTTGGCATCTCTTTAAGAGACTATCCGTCACTCGCCGTAGTTCACGTTGAGATATGCTGGCAATTTTCTCGTGAATATTTTATTGTAATTCTTCGAAGGTCTGTGTGTTTGTCTTTTACATAAAGTGTCTTAACTTATTCCAAAGATACAAACGGCTTATTGGAGCTTTAAGAAACCCTTCTCCGCTAATGGCGCACCATACACCAAATTTTCGTTACGAACAGGGATTTTATGTACAATATTAGGTTCTGAGTCATAGGAAAGGCACACAGACACCCACACGAACCTTTTTGGTTGGAATAAAATACTTCCTCTACGTAGTAGATAAAGTAAAAAGTAAAAATTAGTAACTCCTTCCCATTTCAGGAAAGTATAACTATTGAATATTTCAAATATATAACAAGGAATATCTCCGAAATGAAAGAAAAAAAAAAAAAAAAAAAAAAAAAGGAGATGTTAAAGACATAAATGTGTGTTTTAACAATCTACATTTTTGTGTAGTAAGATTTGGGTCTATCACGGCCAAGTTCACGGCCTCAAATCCGGCCCATACCGATGGTTTTTAAGTGTGCTTAAAAACGAAAGCTCCATTTCAGTAGACTTACTGGCATGTCAAAAGATTCCTGCGACATGAAATATCGGCTCATCGGCGACTCTGATGTGATCCTGACAATTGACAGCGTCGTTATATAACAAAATAAGTTTTAATTTATCACTTACGGCTTACCAGTTATACAAAAGTCATCCGGAATGAAGAAGACTACTGAGGACACTCAGGATATGTATTTCATTTGTCATAAAAATCTTAAACAAGTGGCATTTTAATCAAAATCGTTAGCGCCATTTTTAAGAAAATTAAAACTTTCGAAAAAATGTGCCATCTAAGGGGCTTAGCTAGGGCGAGAGATTTTTTTAAAAACCTTTATTTTGCATCCTTGGGAAATGCTGATTATTTAACCTACTTTTCTTTTAGTGTGATACAGTACACAGACAAACACACACACACACAAACACACACAAATATGTTTTACTTTCTCTACTGGTAAGTAGGGGAAGTATTGTATTCCACCCAGAAATTCGATGTCAAGATTTTACCGAAAATATATGTTTTGAGACCCCCTGAATCCAAAAAAGCATTTTTAGAAAAAAATCCATGTGTGTGTGTGTGTGTGTGTGCGCGCGCGCGCGCGTGTATGTGTGTGTGTTAGTCTATCAGTCTGTGGACAGCATAACTCCAAAACAAAAAGTCGGTTAAAAACCAAGGTTGGTATTTATGTTTGATGTCTTTAAAGGATGCGACATGGAGATTTTGAAGAAAGTTGCTCCACCCTAAAATACCCTTTATATGGAAAGTTTTTCGAAAATTTAGATTTTCTTGAAAACGGCTCTAACGATTTTGATTAAAATGCCATGTGTTTGAGACATTTTTAGGCAAATGAAATATATATTTTGAATTTTCTTCCTATAGCCTATGTAGTCTTGTTTACTCTGGATGACTTTTGAATAACTCGTAAACCGAAAGAGATAGACAAAATCTTACTGTACCAAGAATGCAGATCTCACTAAAACACACAATTTATGTGTATTTTTTTTTTTTTTTGAGTGAACCGTCTCGGAGATATTCCTTGTTATTTGTGTCAGTTTTGGAAAAACTTTCATGAAATGGAACATCGTTGTTTAGTTTTTTGTATTGTAACCGTGCAAGGAGAACGCGATCTCAAAGCATTAAAAGATTTGACTATCGCTCAAAAACTACTGCATTTCCATATTCCCCTTGCACCTACACGGAAAAAAGCAGTAAGATAATTTGTACAAATGTTTATCTCAACTAACACGAAGAAGATATAGGAATAAAAGCTTGTAAGAATGGTTAGTACAAGAGTAGAGAAAGTCATATGAGTGCAACGCATCAGATTTTTTTCTAAAAATGGCCTCAAAGTATAAAATTTCGTTGCCGTATTTTTGGACTATGCACCTGGTAAAGAAACCCGAAAATCATCGTAAATAGTGGTTAAAAGGTAGAGGAGTTTTACTAGAATATCACTATGGTTTCCGAAGGGAATATGATACCATATACAACCCTACTGTTGAGTAGATTTTCCGGGCTTGTGGGCCGTGGTGGAGTCGGCCCACAAGCCCGGAAAATCTACTTAACATAGTTGATAATGCCAGCCGTGAAAGCCTCAGCACTTATATAACCCTACTGTTGTTATCTTTGACATTTATTCTGCATACGCAGAGAAGTGTGTAGTTTTGTATATTCAAGGCGCATATGGTGATGTCGATCCAGTGGAATTTTGTTACCTCGACCTAAGATGGACTGAGAGGCTGTTGCGTTTCCGAAATGTCGAGTTTTACGGATTAATGTGTCTGCTATTCACAGGTCATAACATAATACTGCTGAAAAAATATTCATGAGTATACAGTACGAACTGTGTGGACCAAGAAATGTGCAGAACGACTTACCAAAGGTAAGGAAGTGTACTGTCTTGTGTTTGTTTGCCTCAATACGCCGGATGATGTGTTTCAAAACTGCAACAGCAATTGAGTAAGACAATGATCACAATATGATGACTTTCTGGGAATTGGATTAATTACTCTCCAAACGAATCTTACATGGTTGATTTTTCTCAGATTTGAAGTGACGGCATTCCACTCATAAAGATGGCATAGAACACTCTTTTGTGAGTGTTATTATTCATGCATTGCATGGTGGTTCTCATTGCAGTAAAATTAAGTAACTTCTGCACTAATCAGTGCTAGAGTATGTCTACCCATTAACATAAGAACATTTCTGAATAAAAAGATTTACTTGTTTGCAATACACTGGTTAATTATATTCATAAGATAAAAATGCTTTCGTGGTCACAAGGGAATTGTCAGAAAATGGAATGCCTGTTTTTACATACAGATTACTTTCATAACAAACTGGCTGTCATATAAAATTGTCTCATATGTTCATTCGTTTTGCTCAGAAATTCCATCTATTGCGAATGTAAACCCTGAACCCTTTGTACACTTAAGTTATCATGATTGCCTAACCATTCCTAGATGTCAACATTCGCTATTGGATACATTAGTGTGTGTTTGTAACCAACGTTGGATGGAACAGCGTGAACTTGTGCTTACAAACTACGGAAAGCAAAACAGCACATTCCCTACATATTATGCTGTTTTACTACCGCAAGAACAAAAACGCCACATAATGGTGGCAGAAAATCTGTAGTATCTACGAGGAAGATGCAGTAACGAATTGAGCATGCCAAAAGTGGTTTTGTCGATTTCTGGGAATTATTTCTCCTTAAAACAGAAAGTTTAACAACTACTCTCTCGTAGCTGTGCATGTGCATTGGTGTTGCGGTATAAAATATAACCAAATGCCAAATAGGTAAATGAAAAATAAAGATTACCCGCACATACACACACACGCACACATACACAAATAGCCTCACCTGTTGCTATTTATGGTATGCTCACTGCCTTCTTTATCATTTTGTCCCCAATGGAAGTGCACCTCTGACAAAACATACTCTTCTTTGAGTGGACCACCCTGCACAGTATATGAAGTTCTTGCTGAATCTTCCACTGTAATTTTCACTGAAGAACAGAAAAACAAACACCCATGAGTTTAGGTACACTTACAGATTTATATTTTCAATAAGAACTTGATGTGTAACATTCACATGCCTATTTTTTAAAGAAAATCTGATGTGTTACACATGACTTTCTCTACTCTTGTACTAATCATTCTTACAAACTCTTATCTCTATATCTTCTTCGTGTTAGTTGAGATAAACATTGGCAGAAATTATCTTACCCCTTATTCCCTGTAGATGCAAGGAAAATGTGGGAATACAGTAGGTATTGAGCATTAGTCAAATTTTTTAAAGCTTTCAAATTCCGTTCTCTTTGCACTGTTAACATAATATAAGAAAATGAATAACGATGTTCCATTTGACAGAAGTATAAGTTCTACAAAACTACACATAACAAGGAATATCTCCGAAATGGTTGTCTACAAAAAATATACTTAGACATAAATTGCGTGTTTTAGCAAGATCTAAATTTTTTGTATTGTAAGATTTGGTCTAACTCTTACGGTTTACCAGTTATGCTAAAGTAGGTTTAAGGACGCTCAACTGCATGGTCATCAGCGTCCTAAAAAATCATTTCATGCCAAAAGCCAGATATAAACCTCAGTCAAAAATAAAATATCTAGCAACAAAGAAAAGATATACATAAATATAAAAATCTGATGTGCTGTACTCACATGACCTTCTCTACTCTTGTACTAACCATTCTTACAAACTCATTCCAATATCTTCTTCGCGTTATTTGAGATAAACATTTGTACACATTATCTTATTACTTACTTCCTTGTAGGTGCAAGGGGAATAAGGGAACACAGTAGGCTTTGAGCGATAGTCAAATCTTTTAAAGCCTTGAGGTTCTCTTTGCACGCTTAACATAAAAAAAATGAACAACGATGTTCCATTCCACGAAAGTATTAAGTTTTCCGAAACTGGTACAAATAACATGGAATATCTCTGAAATGTTTCACTCTACAAAAAAAAATTATTCAGACACAAATTGTGTATTTTAGCGAGATCTACATTTATGTACAGTCCTGTGAAGCATTAAGATCAGAAGAAACTACAGTTCAAAAGTATTGGAAAGCACGAATGCTAATGGCTTCATTGCCAAATGCAAGGCACTAGAAAACAACATTTATGTAGAGTAAGATATTGTCTATCTAATTACGGTTACCTAGTTATTCAAAAGTCATCCAGAGTAAACAGGACTCCATAGACTATAGCCAGAAAATGCAAGATATAAATTTCATGTGCCCTAAAAATATCTCAAACATATGGCATTTTAACCAAAATCGTCAGAGCCATTTTCAATAAAATCAACATTTTCGAACAATTTTTCCATGTAAATGGTAGTTTAGGGTGGGGCTATTTTCTTCAAAATCTTCGTATCGCATCCTTGAATGACATGAAACTTAAATAACAATTTTGGTTTTCAACTGAGTTTTCATTTTTGAGTTATGCTGTCCCCAGACTGACAGAGACACACAGACTGACAGACACAAAGACTGACACACATACGGACCTTTTTCTAAAAATGCTTTTTTTTAGATTCAGGGGGTCTCAAAGAGCATATTTCCGGTGAAATCTCGACATCTAATTTTTGGGTGGAATACAATACTTCCTTCTACTTACCAGTAGCGAAAGCAGAGTGGCAATAGCTAGGTATAAAACAATTTGATAAATATGTCAAAAAGTATAAAAAGGAGATATCGAAATTTTAAATCCTCAAACTTATATTACACTCCGCTAAAAACTTAAAAATTCTCTCGACCGCTGTTTTGTCGTCCGCTAAGACCTCTGCAAGTCTGCCAGGCAGCTTTAAAGAGTCCCGAAGGTGCACTAGAGAGGAACATTCTAGCACCACGTGACTCACTGACAAAAGGTTATCACACAGTGGACATAGCGAGGCAGGATGCCGTTTAAATAGGTAACCATGCGAAAAATTCCAGTGGCCAATTCTCTCCTCGCGACGAGATATGCGACAGGAAGTTGCCCAGTTTATCGGAAGTCCTTTCACCTCTCTTAGCATGACCGTACACCGGAAGTTCACGATGCCTATTTCAAGTATCCGCATGTATTTTTTTTTTTTTTTTTTTTTTTTTGAATTTTTGTCAGACTACACCGACCGACTATATATTTACACCGATGGATCAAAGGGCATCAACGGTGTAGGATGTGCTTATGTTTATGGAACCGAACCACATACATTCGGTTTTCCTGACAGCACCATATTTATTGCACAGCCGTATGCAATTTATGGAGCCGCTTTGTATGTGCACCGTCATAAATTAGGTGACTTCCTGATTTTGAGTGATTCCAGTAGTGTACTTCAGAGCCTTCGTGAGCTATACAACCCCGGCCCTATTGTACAACGCACACAGGATGCCCTCAAATGTTTTACACGCTTCTGGGGTTAACGTGGTGTGTGCATGGATTCCTGGTCACATAGGTTTACCGGAGAATGCAAAAGACTTTCAGAGTAAATAGACTACATAGACTATAGCCAGAAAATTCAAGATATACATTTCATTGGTCATAAAAAATCTTCAAATATATAGCATTTTAATCAAAATCGTTAGAGCCATTTTCAAGAAAATAAACATTTTCGAAAAAATTTTCTATGTAAAGGGAAGTTTAGGGTGAAGCAATTATCTTCAGAATCTTTGAATCGCGTCGTTAAGACATTAAACATAAATGCCAACTTTGGTTTTTAACCGGCTTTTTGTTTTCGAGTTATTGTGTCCATACACTGCCAGACACGCACACACGGAACTTTTTCTAAAATTCTGATGGGCTGCACTCACATAATTTACTCTACTCTTGTACTAATTGCAACTTGTACTTATTACAAACTCTTATTCTTCTATATTCATCGTGTTAGTTGAAATAATTATTTGCAGAGATTATCTTATAGCTTATTTCCTTGTAGGTGCAAGAGGAATATGGAAATGCAGTAGGCTTTGAGACATAGTGAAATGTTTTAAAGTTTCAAATTCCGCTCTTTAAACTTCCGTTCGCTCACGGTTTAACATATAAAAATGAATAACGATGTTCCATTTGACAGAAGAATAAGTTCTCCAAAACTCGCACAAATAGCAAGCAATATCTCACTCAATAAAAAAATTGTTTAGACCTAAATAATTGCATGTTTTAGCAAGATCCACATTTTTGTACAGTGAGATTTGGTCTATCTCTTTCGGTTTACCAGTTATACAAAAGTCATCCAGTGTAAATAGGACTTCATGGGCTATAGCCAGAAAATTCAAGATTCATTTGCCATAAAAATATCTTATACATATGGCATTTTAATTAAAATCGTTTGAGCCATTTTCAAGAAAATCCAAATTTTTGGAAAATTTTTCATGTAAGGGGTAGTTTAGGATGGAGCTATTTTCTGCAAAATCTTCGTGTTGCATTCTTGAAAGACATTCAACTTAAGTACCAACTTTTGTTTTTAACCGAGTTTTCGTTTATGAGTTATGCTGTTCACAGACTGACAGACACACACACACGCACACATACACACAGAAACACACACACACACCTTTTATTAAAATGCTCTTTTTTGGATTCAGGGGGTCTCAAAACATATATTTCCGGTGAAATTTCGACATCGAGTTTTTTGGTAGAATACAATACTTCCTCTACTTAGTAGTAGAGGAAGTAAAACTGTTTTTTTATTCAGGGGGCCTCAAAGCATATATTTCCGGTGAAATCTGGACATCGAATTTTTGGAGTACAATACTTCCTTTACTTTACTAAACGTATTAGACAAGGTAAAACTAGTATTTTGGCAAAGAAAGGAGCCCAAATTAAACAAACAAAACTATTGCAAAATTTCCTTATGAATCAATCAAACGCATTGTAAAAGGAAGAATAAACAAAAACTATATACATAAAATAACACAAGGCAGTAAAAATTCAAAGTAGCTACAAATTGCACAAAATCCTAAAATAATTCCAAAATTACCAAGAAAAGTAGCAGTTGCCAGCTTTCCTTTTATAAATGGACATGATTGTCGGGAAAACTATATTTATTGGATTGGGCTTTTAACCTCACCAAGCTGCCTACTGTGTACCAGAGAAGAAATAATGAATATGGAGCATCCAGAATCATGCCAAGCTTTGAAGATATGTCCTGACATTGCCACCAAAAATCCAAATACTGGGTCGCTAGAAGGAGAATGACTTCAGTGTCATTTCCTGAGCATTAGTCTCTCTCTCTCTCTCTCTCTCTCACACACACACACACACACACACACACACACACACACACACACACACACACACACACACACACACACATTTCAAAACATTCCCGGTTTTCTACTAACAATATGATTGTATCTAGTAGTACCCTCAAATTACTACCAGATGACAGCATTAGTTCACTTTGCATAAAAGTGGGCATTCTTTGTTTTCTTCGAAACACTGGTCTACAAAAATAAACTTTTTCTCTTTCACAAGAATTAAAATATTGTAAATGTCAACATAATGTAATATGTGTATGTATAATTGTAAGTTAATATCCACAATGTATTACTATGTATGGTCGTGATAAGACCATGCTGTCAAAACGACCTTAAATAAATATTTACAAAAAAAAAAAAAAAAAAAAAAAAAAAAAAAAAAAAAGAATTACACTATCAGCTTCTAGAAGAATTCTTTTGTGCTGAATTCAAATATAATTACAGTTTGTCCGCATCGGGCAGGAGTTTTGTGTGACATTCATGTGAATTTTTATAATATTCTAAAAAATCCGTAACTAGCTATCTAACTCAAAATTATAACTACTGATTCTGACTTACCTAGAAAGTGGTAGATAGTGATTTTCGGGTATATTTTGCATCTGGAACGTCTCTCATTTTAGTCCAACAGTAGTCAGCCAGCATATTGGAACTCCACTTGCCTTGGTACCTCTTCTCTATCGTAGAAATTTGCTGATGAAAACGCTCACCGTGTTCATCGCTGACAGCTCCAAGGTTTTCGGGGAAGAAGTCCAAGTGAGAGTCCAAGAAGTGAATTTTTAAAGACATGTTGCATCCCATAGCTTTATAAGAATGCAGAAGATCAGCCACTATGTCACGATCGTTTTCTGCTTTATGGTTTCCAAGAAAATTGCAACATAAACTTTTGAAAGACTGCCAGGCTGCTCTCTCCAGTGGGTTTAACAGTCCCTCGAAATGTTCATCAGCCATTAATGATCGGATTTGTGGTCCTATAAAAACTCCTTCTTTCAATTTAGCATCACTGACTTTGGGGAATTTCGATTTCAAGTACAAGAATCCATCAGAAAGTTTATCCATAGCTTTGACGAAATTTTTCATAACTCCTAACTTAATATGCAATGGAGGTAAAAATATTTTTGCAGGATTCACTAAAGGGACACATGCCACATTTTTCTGGCCAGGGAGAAGAGATTCACGTTTTGGACATGACTTTCTAACGTAGTGAGACTTCTTATCTCTGCTGTCCCACTCGCACAAAAAACAGCAAAATTTGGTGAACCCAAGTTGCAAACCAAGCAATGAGGCAATGACCTTTAAATCACCACTGATATTCCATTCATATTTTCCATATTGTATTTTCTCTAAAATTAGTTTCATATTTTGATATGTCTCTTTCATAGCGGCATGCGCTACTGGTATTGATGGAAGTTCATTGCCAATATGTAGCAGCACAGCCTTCAAACTTACTTTAGAGGAGTCTATGAACAATCGCCACTCATCTGGTCGGTGTTGATGCCCAAGAGTTTCCATAAGTGAACAAATATTATTACAAAACACAACACTATATTCTTCAGAGAAGTATTCTTTGAAAACACTATGGCGGCTACGGTAACTACTTATTCTTACATCTTTTTGGAGTAAATTCCACCCTTTGAGTCTGGAAGTTAAAACTTCAGCTTGCAGTTTAGACAGATTTAAATCCCGAATCAGGTCATTAAGGTCTTGCTGATTGGGAAAGTATGGTTCTGATGAACAGCTACTGGCTTCATATGTAAGATCATTTTTATTTTCATCTGAATCATTTTGAGTTTCAGTTAGGTCAGAATCAGAGTTATCACTTAAGGTTATATCTACATATACTGGTACGGGGAACTCTCCACTGTGTAAGACAGGTCTCAATGCAGATTGCAAATTCGGATACTTAACTGTATATTTTGTTTTAGATGTGATTCCTTTAATATTTGTCAAACAAAAATAACAGTCAGTTGAATGATCCTTCGGTTCCCTCCAAATCATGGGAATTGCAAATGGCATATGATGTGTACCATTTTTCCACCCAGTCAGCAGTCTAACACACGAAACACAGCATGTATTTGGGGCCAAGCTCTTATCAAAATCACCAACTTGACAGCCAAAGTAAAGATGATAACACTTCTTTACAAGTGGGGTCATATTTCGCCTCTGAGACTTGAAGGTCAGCTCACCACAAATATAGCAGAAATTATCTGCATGATTTACACACTTTCTTGGCATGATGAAAACATTAAGCACTGAAATACAACATGCACAACATACACAATACACTTCTAAACAGAAAGGAAGGAAATATTTCACTGGCGAACAATGTCACAGTCAGCTCAATACTGACACATCACAATGCCAGACAGGTCTGAGCATGTCTAAACATGAATGAACCTGCACAGTCTTGTTTTGTGGTGCTTCAGCGTGATATTACAAATAATTTCAATAAATACGGCTTGAGTAAAATAGCTACATATGAGGTAAAGGTTCCTATGACAGGTCAAAGAAAACGCTAAAATCATATTTTGAAAAGTAGCTTTCACAGAAAAACTATGCCTGATGGGAAAATTCTGACTACATATCTGAATTCAGGATGAAAAAATACACTAGATTCACTATTCAGATTTCTTGTGAAAAAAATCTTGTCGACCAGTGAAACCCTTCTCATAAGGTATTGGAATATGCCATAGATTTATAACAAGACATTCTGTCAAAAAGTCCCGATAAAGCGCTCACATGGGAGCTACGCTTGCAAAAGTGAATTACCTACACAGGCACATAGGTTTACCAAAAGCTTTTGTATCTGAATTGTCTTCGTGAATGGCTCTTTATAATCCATTTAGACAGTGTTTATCAGGTTATACGAATTATTTGCCTGGGTTACCTGACTGTTTTTACGAAGAGAGTAAAAATGCAGCTAATTATTTTACGTTCACGTAAAGGGAACATGAGAATATATTTTTATTTTTACTTTCTCTGTTCCATTTAGTAGAGGAAGTGTTGTATTCCACCCAAAAATTTGATGTGAATATTTCACTGGAAATATATGTTTTGAGGCACCTTGAATCCAAGAAAAGCATTTTTAGAAAAAGGCTCTTGTGTGTGTGTGTGTGTGTGTGTGTGTGTGTGTGTGTGTGTGTGTGTGTGTGTGTGTGTGTGTGTGTGTGTGTGTGTGTGTGTGTGTGTGTGTGTGTGTGTGTGTGTGGTGTGTGTCAGTCTCTGTACAGCATAACTCAAAAAGAAAATTAGTTTAAAACCCAAAGTTGGTATTTAAATTTAATGGATGCGACACGAAGATTTTGAAGAAAATTCCTCCACCCTAAACTACCCTTTGCGTGGAAAATTTTTCAAAAGTTTTGATTTTCTTGAAATTGGCTCTAGCGATTTTAATGATGACATTAATTATTATATTATAATTTTCTCCACTGGTAAGTAGAGGAAGTTTGTGTTCCACCCAAAAATTTGATGTCGAGATTTCACCGGAAATATATGTTTTGAGATCCCCTGAATCCAAAGGAGGTACGTATTTTTAGAAAATGTCGTGTGTGTATTTGTCCGTCAATCTGTGTGTCTGTCTGTCAGTCTATCAACCTGTGGACAGTGTTACTCAAAAACGAAAAGTCGATTAAAAAGCAAAGTTGGTATTTAAGTTTAATGTCTTTCAGCGACGTGACACGAAGATTTTGAAGAAAACTACCCTTTACATCGAAAAGTTTTGAAAAATTTTGATTTTCATGAAAATGACTAACGATTTCGATTAAAACGCCATGTGTGTAAGATATTTTTATGACAAATGAAACGTATATTTTGAATTTTAAGGCTATAGCCTATGTAGTCCTGTTTGATCTGGATGACTTTTGAATAACTTGTAAATCTTAAGAGATAGACAAAATCTTACTATACAAAAATATAGATCTTGCTATAACACACATTTTACGTCCAAATACATTTTTTTTGTAATGTGAACCATTTTGGAGATATTCCTTGTTATTTGTGCCAGTTTCGGAAAACAAAACAATGAAATGGAATATCGTTGTTCATTTTTCATATTTTAAGCGTGCAAAGAGATCGAAATTTGGAAACTTTAAAAGATTTGACAATCGCTCAAAGCCTACTGTATTCCCGTATTCTCCGAGGAAATAATAAAATAATTTCTGCAAATGGTTTTCGCATCTAACACGAAGAAGATATAGGAAAAAGTTTTTGTAAGAATGGTTAGTACAAGAGTAGAGAAAGTCATGTGAGTGTAACAAATTAGATGTTTTTATATGATAACCGTGCAAAGAGAACGGAACATCAAAGCTTTAAAAGGTTTGATTAATTATCGCTCAAAGCTACAGCAAAATTGGCAACAAGGTAGCTTCTGCAAATGTTTATCTCGACAGACATGGAGAAGATAGAGGAATAAGTGTTTGTAAGAATAGTTGGTACTAGAGCAGAGAAAGTCATGTGAGTGCAACACATATTTATCGACCCACTTCCCTGTTTTTGGACATGGCCTTGTGCTATAGTAGCGTTGCGCTTGCAAACTTTCGTTTCACAACTGCAGAGCTGCCAACATATGAATAATAAAGCCTCCAATCCTCTTGGCAGCACTTATCATTATTTCTCTGGCTTTTCGACAGGTGGTGTTCAAATTTCTCTAGAACTTTTACTAGCAAGTAAAATCCCGAGTTTAATTATCAACTACTGGTCGTAGTTCACTGATCATAATTCACTATATAAGATTAAGAGTAGTAAAACAAAGCCAAAATTATTTTGTTGTTAGCTAATGCTGGATTTCTGACAATGAAGTCATTAATCCTCTTGCTCCCCAATATTTTTCTCTGATGGATGGGGCACTAGAAGTGGACGGGCATATTTGAAGGTGGTCTCAGTCCATTTCCTCTTGCAGATCACATAGAGGACAGAGTGGTGAAAAATATATCCCAATTCTGTTTAAATGTTTTGCCAGACAATCATGTCCTGTAATCAACCTGAAGGTTGCAACTGCTGTTTTTCGAGGATACTCAGGAATCACTGTTTGAATGTTTGGTAGTTCCCATCTTTTATTCTTTGATTTTTCATAGTAATATTTTGCAATAATGTTTTTGAATTCAGAGTTGACTAATCTTTTAGCTGCATAAAATGGTAAATTAACTATAGATTTTTGTACACCGCTGGTACCCTTTTTTGCAAGAAAATCAGCTTTCTCATTACCACTCAGTCCACAGTGAGCCGGTATCCATTGGAAGACTAGGTGTTTTTGAAGTGCTGTTAGATGGCTAAGCATCTTCCAACATTCTATAAAAGTTTGGTTTTTTGGTGACAACTTGGAAGTAATCGCTATAATTGCTGCGCTGGAATCTGAGAGAATAACTGCTTGCTGAAAATGTGAAATTCTGTACAAAAGATTTTGTAGGGCCATTCAAATTGCTTCAATTTCTCCATCAAAGTTAGTAGTTCCATAACTTAAAGATTTGTAATAGGAAAAGAGGTGACATGTGACTCCAGCACCTGCTCCATCTTGGTTTGATATCAATGATCCATCAGTATAAATATGGAGCCACTCATGTTCTGGAAATCTAGTATGGATTGTCTCTAATGCCAATAATTTTAGAACACTACTTGGAGTATCACTTTTTTTAACTTCTTCTGTCAGGTGTAAATAATATGTGATGTCTAGTGTATGTGTCGGATTGACTTTAGATATGAAGTTTTCCTTTGAATTAGGAAGGTGTACATCCTTCTTGATGTCTTTAATTTTGGAAAGAAAGCTCTCCTGAGTCTTTAGTGTATGTGTAAAATGTCTCTTGTGCCATGTATTGAATGGGAGTCTGATCAACTTTTCGTGTTGAATACAGTCTGCCAGCCGGCAGTGAAGTGAACGGACCTGTGCTTACGTTGTGTGTGTCTGCTCTGCAGGGCAACGCTCGACAGTCAAATAAGTGCATTTGCAGTCAAATCTTCACCGTCTCAAACGTGAGTATTTGAACCTATACTTAGTTTTTACTAAGTATAGACCTTAGTAACAGTACACAGACACAAAAAGTGGAACTTTACCAGCGAATAAACACGCTAAAAATTCAATTTCCACATGACGCACCCAGGCCGTCTGCCTACGAAATACACAAATTGATCATTAACACCATGCACCTTACGGCAGATCAGGTGGATACGCTTCAACTACACAGCAGAGATTTTGTGATTTACCTGAAACTGATTTCCGTCACAATATACAACAAAATTTTACACGAGCACCAGGGCTGTAAACAGTTCCAGTACGACTCCGGGGCTGTAGCACAACTTTTCATCAGTGTTGCGGACCTCCAGAGTGTGATCGTACGTGTGTTTAACATACTACCTGAAGTACCATATTCCATAATCACCGGTGCTCTCGGTCAATTCGGCCGAATTCACGACATCCGTATGGAACAATGGAATCCTCAACAGTTACTGCCCGTAAAGAATGGCGTAAGAGCCGTCAAAATGGACATAAAACGCCACATACCCGTTTCCTTGAGAATCGGCTTACACGCAGCGTCGATCAGTTATCCCGGGCAACTTAAAGTGTGTTTTACCTGTGGGGAGACCGGACATTTGAAACAAGATTGCAAGCAAGTCCCTACGGCCTTACCCCTTAAACCGCACAACAAACCTCGCTTGCTTAGTGAGGTTGTGGGACACACAGTTGCGGCTCCCCTGGTTCCCACGTCAGCCACTGCACGTCCGCTGGCCGAAGAACTGCCCGACTCAGATACTCGAACATTGGAGCACCACAATGACGAACGCCTGGAGGTTCACGCTCCATCCGCCACAGATAACGCAGCTATGGACCGAAGTACCAACAGCGAAAATAACACTACTGCTCCTCTTCTGACTTCAGAAGGTGGCGAACAGGGGGAACCAAATGCCAAGAAGTTAAGAACAGAAAACGTTCCTGACAATTCAATGGAGACACAGCTGGAACCAACTCCAAATACCGTGGCTATACGGAGGCCGCAATCTCGAGATCCTCGCATCAACCGACACAGCGTTTCTGATGATCCCCAACAGGACATGATTGCAAAGCAATCATCCTAGACGCTGCAGGTAGATGTAACGACACGCAGTATGCGCACAGCGGAGAATCAGCTCATTACAACTAGTGCATGGAGTCAAGATGGCATGGAAGCTCACACACATAGTGCACAGGTGTCAGCGTCAGAGGACCCTGTGGATGATCGAGACCCAGTGACATTCAAAACGATGGCTGTGCATAATAAACCCCGGGGACACCCTTACAAGAAGGAAAGGCACAAATCACCGGACGCGGTTTCAACAGACTAACTGCGTTAAACTTTCCGCAATACCATCGGTTGTGACTAAATTCCAATGGGTCCGTTTCTGCTACTTTGTTGTTGTTACGCCATCATGTCCTTAGTGCAAAACTATGCTACGTTAAACATCAACTGTCTGCGAAGCCTCCCAAAACAACGCCTACTCACGCAGTTCCTGTACGATAATGACATAGATGTCTTGTTTTTACAAGAAGTTAATGTCGAGATGTTCAAATTCATAGGACCCAATTACACATCGATCATCAACCTTGGTGATGCCAATAGAGGGACAGCGATAATACACCGAAGTGGCCTTCCCATCAAGTTTATAGAAAAGCACCCGAGTGGTAGGATACTCTTGATGATGACTACCAATGGATCCTTATTTATTAATGTCTATCTGCCATCCGGAACCAACAACAGGACGGAACGTGAACATATGATTGCACATGAGCTACCATTTTATCTCCGGCATAGGTACAACACAGTGATATTAGGTGGGGATTTCAACACCGTTTTGCACGCGAAGGACCAGCGAGGCACACACGCCATCACCTAACTTACAACGCTTGTGTAGTGAATTGCAGCTAGTGGATGCTTGGGAACTCATTCACAATCTCACGGTACAATTTACCTTTCATAGGGGCGTCTCTGCGTCACGCATTGACAGATTTTATGTCAATCACCACAGTAGTAGCAAGGTATTAAACGCTATAGTGCGGGCTACTGCAATTAGCGATCACCAGGCTCTGATAATCAAGATGACAGTTGAGCAGAAAATCCCTGCACCAGGAAGAGGTTATTGGAAGCTAAACACGTCCCTGCTTTCAGATGCGGCAATAAGAGCTGATTTTGCTTCCCGATGGGAGATAGCAAAACGACGAGCGACTTCCAGCAACTTGACCGCACTACAAAAATGGCTCCGGATTTACAAACCAACCATTCGCTCCTTTTTTAAAAATGTTAGTTACTATAAATCCCAGGAGCACAGAAATATGCGCGAGTATCACCAGCAGCTATTAGAGGAACTCTTGGTGAAACAGCGACAAGGCTTTCCAGTAGCAGAAGAGATACAAAATGTAAAGCAACTTCTCCGATTTACACTTCGGTTGATGGATGGTGTTAAGATACGCTCCTGCACACGATCCGTTGCTGAAGATGAAAAAGGGTCCCTTTATCATACTGCAACTGAAAAGCACAGGGGAATCACACGCTACATCCACTCTTTGGTATCCTCTGACGGCGCACAACTAACCTCTTCTAAAGACATCCTACATCAGGCGGAGGCATATTTTGCCACACTGTTCGATACTCGGCCTACAGTGGTGGATGCACAGGACTCTCTTTTGGCTCATGTTAACGCTGTAGTTCCGGAGGAGGCAAACACCGCTCTCACCAGTCCCTTAACGTCTGAGGAGATAGTGACTGCACTAACCACTGCCAGTTCCAAATCGGCTCTTGGTCCGGATGGTATTGGCTACGAGTTTTACAAACTCTACTGGGAATTCATTCAGCCGCCCCTTCTATGTCTTTACGAAGAACTACTACATACACCAGGTGATCCAATGAGCTTCAATGAAGGAACAGTTGGCTTAATTCTCAAAAAGTCTGCACCGAACTCGCTAGATGAGTATCGGCCTATCACATTATTAAACGCTGACTACAAGCTGTTCGCCAAAATCCTAGGGAACCGACTTCGTCCAGTTCTGAGTGAGCTTATCGGCAAAGAACAAAAATGTGGTGTGCCAGGCCGATTGATCACTGAAAACCTCCACCTCATTCGTGATAGGATTTTACACTTTGACGCTCATTCACATGAAACTGCCAGTATTCTATCTCTTGACCTTCATAAGGCATTTGACAATATTGATCGTGCCTACCTGTTTAGAACGCTACACAAAATGGGGCTACCGCAGCAACTTCTACAAGCCCTCTCATTCTTGTATTCTAACGCCCATTCCCGAGTGCAGATTAATGGATTTTTTACCGATCCAGTGCCATTACGAAGTGGTATTCGACAAGGTTGTCCGGTTTCCACGTTGATGTATGCGGTTTGTACAGAGCCGCTGATTCGTATGCTTCATAACAACTGCAAACGGTATTCTCATCCTGCTGACTTGATTAACACCTTAGCGTATGCGGATGACATGGTGGTGTTGCTTCGTGACCCCCAACATTTGAAATGTGTGAAACAGGTGCTCCTATGTTACGCCAGAGCTTCATCGGCCCATATTAATTTTAACAAATCCAAATTGTTGCCGCTTGGAAAGTGGCCCTCAGGCACTACGCTGGAAGATGTGCCCATAGCCCACACTGTGAAAATTCTCGACATACACTTCCATTCCTATGTGGTACAGATGCTGGAATTGAACTGGAAACCCATTCTCAACACTGTTCGGTACCTGCTCTCGGGACATCTCACACGAGATCTTAATCTTATACAAAAGGTCTGGAATGTGAATCTGTTCATTCTTTCGAAACTATGGTATATTGCACAAGTACTACCATTACCGGAGGATATTGCACAACGAATTGAATTGGGTATCACCTATTACCTTTGGACGGGACACGTTTATAGGATTGCCAGGGCTCAATTATGGAAACCACCTGCAAAAGGAGGACTCGGCCTCATCACCGTCAGCTACAAATGCAAGGCGTTATTTCTGAAAACCTCTCTGCGATCTACGACCTCCACCGATGTCCCGAACCCTGTTGCAGTGATTTCTGCCAAATTACATCCCATTTTTAGGAGACTAAAAAGCTATCTCACGAAACTGCCGGCAGAGTTTTTACGTGACCTGGACTCGTTGTCGACTAAGGCTCTTTACCATCATCTCCTAGAAAGTAATACAGTTACGCCGTACATCATGTCCAAATATCCAAATAGGCAGTGGGCTAGAATATGGGCCAATTTTCACCTGCCCCAGATTCCCTCAGATTGGAAGACCGTAGCATACAAAGTAGTGAACGCGTCATTCCTACCGAGGCAAAGAAATATCAGCACAACATTTCGTCCACGCCATGGTGTGCTCAGTGTGGCAATATGGACACGCTGCGGCATCGGTTGTTGACCTGTCGGCGTGACATATGGACGTGGATGTCTGCGATCATTCACAGAGTCTACCACAGCGACAACCCCAATGATCTTGACAGAATGGTGCTCTTCCTGGACATCCCTACTACTGGTAAACGATCTCTCTTAGGTTGGTTGACAATGGGATATCTTTATTACATACTGACTACACCCCATCCATCCACAGCTAGCTTGCAGAGTTTCTTAAGAATGGCACGTCCAGAACATTCCTATCTTGGAATGGATGTTGACCGACTACTTTCATAGCTCTACTCTGCACATGGCTACAACTTACAGTGTTCGACCGTAGTATCAGATGGACATAAAAAAAAAATAAAAAAAACTATGTAGTACTATTATATTCCCTTAGATACTATAACATACAACCTGTTACCAACCAATTTTTATTTTTTATATATATATTTTTTTATTATTATTAATCTTGTTATGCAATAAGAGATTCATTATTGTGTTGACAGTGGCAATGTATTAGTTTCTAAAAGGCAATAAATTGTTAAAAAAAAAAAAAAAATAAGAGCCGCTTTTTCTATTTCATATTGAATGGGGTATTGGTTGGTTAGTATTTCCATAGCTGCTATTAGTGTGGTTTTGATAGCAACTGTAATTAATCTCAGACTTTGGTAATAACGGGTATTCAACAGAGGGAGAAGAAGAAATAGGAGAAAAAAGGAGAAGATGAAGAAGAAAAGACCTCGACAATCTAGCGGATTTCAATACCTCAATTATGTTGACACTAGGCTTTGCGCATGCGCAATTATGACAATATGACGCAGTTACCTGAAAAGGTCATCATTTTCCTATAAAAGAAAGCGTCCTTAAAAGGGCGGATGGACGAGTCACAGGCCTTGAAAGTGAGCAATGTAGTATAATAATGTGTACAGATGAGATCATTCACAGTGGTTCGTATCATGTGCAGTGCAATACAATTGTTAGTGACTTGGGTGACTATGCATCAACTGCCTACTGCGTGCGGCCCAAGTAATTTGTTTTATACCTAACAAATATTTTCATAGCTTTTAAAAATTCACAATCACAAAATCACAAATTTTCAAGGCCTCTGTATGAGGTTAGGAGCTTGTATAGGGATATAAAGTTGTACCTTTTAGACCGTGCGATATTTTACGAATTTCAAAACCTTCTATTTAAATTACTCCTTTCATTTTATGTTAAAAATTATATTGTTAGTGAATAAAACACGAGCAGTGTTCGTATTTATGGAGTTGTATTTTTTTATTTGAAGTTCAAAAACCATGGGGCCTCCTATTTATTGATGAATATATCATATACATTGCTAAAATTGTGATCATGCTTTTGAATTTTATAAGTGCCTTACTTAAATTCAAACTAACTTAGTAACGTTTTCTATTTTTTTTCCAAAATAAAAACACTGAAAGTGAAGGGAAATTATATAATCAGCCTGAAGTCTATGTTATGTCTTGTAGGTCCTGGAATCCATCCACCCACTATTTTTAGGACGTTCTCTTTTATACGAAAATAATTGGTTAAGGACAACAAAGATGGGCATCTTCCCGCTACTGAGTATGCGTAATTGGTACTGCCAACCTAAATGAGATGACATTCGCTGGATTGGTGATGTTTTTGTTTTTGTTCTTTCTTTTCGTCTTTTTTCTTTTGTTTTATCAATGGAATCAGCTACACAAAAATATTTAGCTCCTCTTTTTATAAAAACATCTCTAGGTTACGTCTTATGGCTTAGAACCCTCAAAAAATTGCGGTGTCTGTTAGTCATAATTAGGTTGGCAGCTGTGCATTTGCAAAAGAGCTTCAGGAAGCGAGTGACATCGGTAGGGAAACTCGGAAATCACGGAAATCATGTTGGGATGACAATTTGTCGCTATCTTCCCATAGTTCTTCTTCTTCGGGTTACCATCCCCATATGGAGGGAGGACTTATCCCCTAGGACTTATGTACAAGTGAGTGCCTAGGGTCAGACGCCTGTCGGAGAGCAGAGGAACCTATGGACCGAACAGAGTGAAGACTTGGAAGCGCGTGGTCAACCAAGCATCAGGTATGAGAGTGAGGAAGAGGTTGATATGAAATGCAGGCAAATCAATGAATGGAAAGGTTATTACCGAGCAGTTGTGGAATGATTTGCGGGGAAAACAGGAGAACCCTGAGAAAACCTGTCCAGACGCCGCTTCGTCCACCACAAATTCCACATGCGGGTCCCTGGGACCGAACCCGGGCCGCTAAAACTCAAAATAGTTTGGCTGACCCTAGTTCATGGATTTTGGAGAGAAATGATTACAGTCACGACTGTAAATTAAAATATTTAAGTTACTTTTAAGCTCATTTTGTTTCTTTTAGATAAGAAACTTTGTCAACGTTTCTGAATGGAAGTTTGTTTTATAGCTCTAACTCTGGTAGCCAACAAATTCCATACTTCTGGACTTGACTTCCTGAATTTAATAACTACTGGTCATATAGTAGGCACAGCTTATTGAGATACCCCAAAAAACAACCTTGACGTTTTTCCCCTATTATGGTGCAGTCTGGTTATATATGGTGATATTCCATCCGTTAGGTTGTATTAGTACCTCCAACTGTTCGTGACATATAACCATGGTAAAGTTACGGCCATAGCTGGTGTTATTGCGTCTGTTATGTTACCACACAAGTCGTTGTTTATGGAAAGGCCAACCGATAGATTTCAAAACAAGATTCCGTTTAGACGTAGTATTAATTAATCACTCTGCTCGTGTTTGAATGGTTTTGTCTTGAATTCTTTTAGAGCAATATATGTAGTTATAGTTACTGTTGTTATTTTTGTGTTCGCTACACAGTAATGCATTAAATATATATTACGATATTTAGCGCCCGGAAGTGATTTCATCCAAAGATGCTATTGCAGAACAATATTTGCCGAAGGTTAATACGTTCTTTGTTGTGTGGTAACGATGTTCAAGTATTATTATCATTTTAAAGTACGTTATTTTAACCCCGTGATATTTGAGGTTAGAAATGCCTTTATTATGCACATTGGCAGGGCTGCTTTTTGGAATTCTTTCGTCAGCTGTTTAGTGTAATGTCGGCCATCTTGAACTCTGCCGATAAACAGAGTCCACTACACCAATATACTCATGATCATGATTCACTGTTTATATAAACTTACGTGTCTCAATCACGGGAGGTTAAGTGAAGGTTAATATACATATGTATATAATGGGTTCTCAATGTGACTGTCGTTTCATGAATAAATTTCATTTAGATAGGTAATATCCATCGTATTGTGGGAAGATGGCCCAGTTTATTTTCTTTAGCTAATTATTTTTGTACAATTTGACGTCTTGAAAAGGGTGGACAGCCTCTAAAATGGACAATATCAACTCCAAACAATAATTACGTTATTATATTTAATTTTTACCACTATTTTAATACACGGCTACAACTGCTAAAGTATATATGTACAGCTGTTTCCTTATTTATGGTTACTATATTACTAGGTGAACATACTGGTGAGTTGTGATTCACACTAACCCAAACGGAATAACGCGAGGCTGAATCTCTTCCAGCCTTTAAGTGATAGACAAAAAGCCTTTTGCACAATGATTTCAGGAAAACCCGTTATACATAAAAATTAATTCAGGGTGCTAAAAACACATTATACTTACCAGTGTGACCAGTGTTAGTAAAATGTGCTGTAGAGGCTGGGCTATAAGACAGCCGTAGAGGTTTGAAGTCAGAACCACAATCTATGGTGTTTCCAACTTTGATATCCACCGGCGATTGTGCTTTTCCAGTATCACACACATCTTTCACTGTGTTTCCAGGAGTTCCACAGGAGAGAAACAGCAGCAATAATGATGTAAACACTCTGTTCCCGGACATCTCACTCATGCGTGGCATGTGCACATTTGACATTCACTATCCAATACACTCTGGATTGGAAGGCCCCAAAAGAAGCCACGAGATATTGTTTTTCTTGCCTCACAGCCGTTTCTGCTGCTTAGCTTCCTGTCATGAACTGTTACTGAACGACTTTTAATTTATTCATGTACACATTTGTCTTGTTGGCGTTGGTAAATCACTGGATTGTATATCTTCTCAATCGTTGAAACACATACACATCCTCGTTATATTTATACGTACCTTACATCCTCTAAGAAAATTATTGGAGTTTAAACAACGGTGAAAATGAATGTTGTCATAGTACAAACAAAAGAATGCTTATTTACATATATACCACAGACGTTCTGTGCCACAGACCATACCTAATGAGGTGTACAAACAGTACGATTCTAAAATCTGTTGTTGTTGTTTTCTAGTGCCTTGCATCTGGCAATGACGTGCTTTCCAATACTTTTGAACTGTAGTCTCTTCTGATCTTAATGTTTCACAGGTCTTCAAGTGGTCTTCGTTCATTTCTGCTGGATCGTTACACAAGACACATATTGGTGAGGCTGAGATACCTATTCTGTAGAGATGACTTGCTAAGCAGTCGTGATTTGTCAATAGTCGGAAGGCTGCAACCGCTGTTTTCCTTGGTCTCTGGGGGATTATATCTGGGTTGGAAAGTAGTGTAATCCATTTTTTATCTTTGGCATTTGTTTCTATTTCTTGTAGGTATGAATGAGAAAATTTTTTATGATCAAGCGTTTTATTGAGGAATATGAGAAATTGAATTTAGACTTTTGTTTTATTGTTGTGCCTTTCTTTGCAAGTGAGTCTGCAGCTTCATTCCCCATGACTCCACAGTGTGCTGGAATCCATTGGAAATGAACAGTCTTATTAACTCTTTGGAATTGTGTTAACATTTTGTAGCATTCTCTAATTTTTGTTGACTTCTTTGTAGTATTTGAACATATTCCCTGAATTGCAGCTTTAGAATCTGAAAGAATTACTGCCTTGTTAAATTTATTTAAGGGAAGATTTAATCATTGTCGGAGAGCAATGTGTATAGCCTCTATTTCTCCATCATAATTTGTTGTGTCTCTGCCAACAGAATGATAAAAAGGAAAAATGTGAACACGTAACTCCAGCTCCAGTAAGGTTTTCCGTGGAGGATCCATCAGTATATATGTGCAGCCATTCTTCTGTGGGATACCTAGTATTGATTGTGTCCAGAGCTAGAAGTTTTTGTATTTCTTTTGGTGTGTCTGATTTACTTATTTCCTCTATTAATTCCAAACTGAAGGTAGGTTGCAATAATTCCAACGGATTTTCTCTTATAAGTAGATTTTCTCTGGTGTTAGGAATGTTCAATTTGGATTTAATCTGTGTTACCTTTTCTAGGAAACTACTATGAGTTTTAAAGATTGAAGGGGAGAGGTTCTCTTCTGTCCATTTAGAGTTTGGCAGTCGTAACATTTTCTCGTGTTGGAGCAATGCTTGTTCTTCTATTTTTGTTGTTATTGTTGGGGTCCGTGTTAAGGTAAGCATGGCATCAATAGGTGTGGATTTATCTGCTCCAGTGATTAGGCGAATAGCCTGATTTTGTATTTGTTCAAGTTTATTGATGTTGGCATTTGCTGCTGTTATTAAAGCTTCAGAACAGTACAAGAGGTTTGGTTTAACGTATATTTTGCATGTTGCGATTCTAAAATCTTAAAGGACATAATTAAAATCATGACATTTTAGAAAAATCACCAGTAATAATGCTAGAAGATAAAAGAATAAGTTCTCAAACCTACACCTAAGTTGTGAAATGGACTGATGTTATAACTAGCTTTGATAGCAGGTTTCCCTAAAGGGATTCAACCTAAAAGCTTTTAAGCGCTTCCTATATCCTGAGTTAAGTATCGATCTTTATATTTTCATTTAAGTGACTATCTCACTAGAGTAGCACCTGCTCCTAGTGGCGCATAACCTCAAAAATCTGGTACCTACCTCTCCCGTTCTATTTTTGCTTTCTCTACTACGTATAGTAAAGTAGAAGAAGTATTGTATTCCACCCTAACATTCGATGTCGAGATTTCTCTAGAAATATATGTTTTTGAGGCCTCCCTGAAAAAAAAAAAAAAAGGTTCAGAAAAAAGTCCGTGTGCGTGTCTGTCAGTCTGTGGACAGCATAACTCAAAAACGAAAAGTTGGTTAGAAACCAAATTTGGCATTTATGTTTAACGTCTTTCAAGGATGCGACACAAAGATTTTGAAGAAAATTCCTCCACCCTAAACTACCCTCTACATGGAAAATTTTCCGAAAGTTTTCATTTTCTTGAAATTGGCTCTAACCATTTTGACATTTAAGATATTTTTATGATAAATGAAATGTATATCCTGAATTTTCTGGTTATAGCCCATGTAGTCCCACTTACTCTGGAAGACTTTTGCATAAATGGTAAACTGTAAGAGATACATCAAATCTTACTGTTTAAAAATGGAGATATTGCTAAAACACAATTTATGTCCAAATAAATTTGTTGTAGAGTGAACCATTTCGGAGATGTTTGTTATTTGTGTGAGTTTTGGAAAACTTAAAACTTTCGTCAAATGGAACATCGTGATTAATTTTTTTTATATCTTAGCCGTACAAATATAGATTCGACTCGCTCAAACCTTACTGTAACCTTATTCCCCTTGCAGCTACAAGAAAACAAGCAATAAGCAATAACATAATTTCCGAAAATGTTTATCTCAACTAACACGAATAACATAATGGAATAGGAGAGGTAGAACTGGAACTGAAAAATTGAATGCCGCAGCCGGGACTTTTTTCAGTTCCAGTTCTGCCTCTCAAACATTGTCCATGCACGGTTTGTGTGTTTAAAAACACCAATAGTAAGTTAGTTCGCATAAATAAATAATAAAGGAATAGGAGTTTGTAAGAACTCTACAAGAGTAGAGAAAGTCATGTGAGTGCAACACATCAGATTTTTTAAAAATGTTAACCGTGCAAAGAGAACAGAATGTCAAAGGTTTGAAAGATTTTAATACCGCTCAAAGTCTACTGTATTTCTGTATATTACAGGGAATGGTTGTATGAATATTACATGTGATAAATTATAATCTTGAGCAAGTTTAGATTGTGTATTTTGTATAAAATTTAGTTTCATTTTGTTGTGTGCTATATGTTTATGTAGTGTTTAGGTTTTTATAACTTGTAGAATTATGTTGTAAATATTTTTGAAAAGTTAAAATAAGTATCTAGAATGTCAGCTCTGGTTTAAGTAATTAGGTGCCAGGGTTTATTTTTGCAGGTTTTTATTTATTGATTTATTCTTCGGCCATAGCATTCTAATTGAATGCAGCAGGACCGAATGCACTATGCCATGCCGCCGATGTTGCAAGTATGGACACTCGGCTGACGGGTGCACGGTACCACCCGGGTGCCACTATTACGGCGTAGCAGCGGTCATTCCACCTGACAGCAGCACAACCTCACCCGGCGGCGTCGGAGGTTTTTTCACTTTCTTTTGTTAACCTCCTCCAACGTAATGTCATATCGGACGGTGGATAAATGAAACGGGTGAAATGATGCTCAGCTGAGTCCGAGGTCCACAGAGCTTTAAGTTATCCGACATTGGTCTTCTTAAGATAAGGGAAAACCATGGGAAAAGCCTTATCCTCACCCTAAGCGAGATTCGAACTCGTGACCTCTTGAACGTAAAGGAGACACATCCGTGTTGTGACAGTCCGGGGCATACCAGTCTTCCGTAGCTGTAGTCTGCGGTTGCCTAGAAGTGTATTTCCACTTTTCGCCATCTAATGATGATTTCTATCAGCATCACCAGCTGAATTGATGGCTGGTAGCAGGTGCGCTTTTCACTTGGAGCTGATCCCTTGCGGTTGGTTGCGGAATTTACCTGACTATACCTATCTTGTGGAGGGTGCCAAGAGAGGTGATGCCACCGCGGTGGAGCCTCTCGACGAGAACCATACCACGTCTGGGTCCTTTTCTGGTAGAATGAGGTTGATTCAATAAGGGATGGTGGTAATGCGGTGGTTTTGTTGGGAGGGACCTTTTTACCTTGGTTTGGGAGTCATTGGGAGGTTATCCTCCCCCAGTGGGAGGCGCCCTCAACTTTTGTCGTCAGGTAAGGAGTAGGTTTCTTTTCTTTCTCTCTCTTTTTTCCCTTTTTTTTACTTGTTTGTTATTCAATTTGTGCCAAGCACAAGTCTAGGGCGTTTGTACGGTTCCTGGGAGTGAATGTCGTACTCTTCGACGCCACGGATAAGGGTACTGAAGTTGTGCAGAAGGCAACTGTAGACTTTTTGAGAATTGGATAGAATGTGATCAATTAGGGCTGGGATAGAAGGGTCACGATATATGTCTGTTTGGTATGTACCAGTGTGTGTCTACAGCGGTACGAAGAAAGCGATACGTTTAAGTTGTGATTGGTCAAGGCCTAAGACTAGACATACGTAGGTGAGGGCAGGGTGACGTATCTGCTTGTATAGGAGAACTTGATTTACTCTTGTAAAGTGGATATATCATTGCCACTCTACGATGATCTTGCTGGTTATATCCTCCATGTGGGGTTTCCAAGTTAATGTATGGTCCAAGGTGACTCCAAGATATTTTGCTTGGTTGGACCAGTTCACTCTACCTCCAGCTATTTGAATCTCAGGAGAATCATCTTGTAACAGCCTTCTAGTAAAGGTGACTGCCTGTAATTTCGCTGAGTTGATCTTTAAACGTCAAGCGGTGAACCATGCTGTTTGGGCGTCAGCGTAGCTGTGGAGCCTGCTAGCTGCTATTCGATGTTTAAAAGAGGCAGTGGCAATAGTGGTGTCATCTGAAAACTGTTAGAGTGAACACCTCGGGTAGGATGGCAATGAATTAGTGTAAACCAGGAAGAGAAGCGGGCCCAGCACACTTCTTTGAGGGACCCCTGTATGAATAGGCCGGGTACTGATGAAACTTCATCTTTGCAGATCATGAATGTTCTGTTTTGGAGATAGTAGTGAATGAGATGGGTAATGTGAGGAAGGATGTTAAATTGGATTAGACGGTACAGGAGCTCCTCTTGCCAGACGGGGTCAAAGGCGCGTGTGATGTCCAGAAAAACTGCTACAACAAAGTTAACATTGTTGAATCCTGTGATGGTGTCATCCATAGCCGGAGTAGCTAATGGACGGTGGAGTGCCGTCGACGAAAGCCAAACTGCTCCATCAACGTTCACTCTAAAAGCGTGAAAGTGTTATGAGTTGGGTATCAATGAGTTATGATAAGCCAAAGCAGTTCTTCCTAGTTTAAACTGAAATTCATATAGTAATGTATAAAAGTCTGGGTGCACTTCAACTATGCGCATCATCGGCGCTTCTGTGAGATTGCATGGACATGTTGTTATGCTGTATGATAGGATGGATCTCAAGCGAGCATTTCCATGCTAAGATTTTCTATTACCTTAAAGTTTATTTATGAGATAGAGAATGCCTTTAAAGAGTACATTACACATTTGATCTTTGCATGCAGAGCGCTGTTACGGGAAGATCATTGTCACAAACATATTCAATAAGCCCTGAATTTTGTATTGGTAGCAGTGAGTACCATCCTTACAGAAAAATTTCAGGTCAGGAAGCTCTGCAGTCACTGGATCCCCCACTTCGTTGTAGGTACAATGGGTATAGGAGAATACAGCAGGATTAAACAATAATCTATTAAACTTTTAAGAACTAGTCGGTTTGAGATGTCTTAGCATGTCTGGGACATAAAACATGAATAAAGACCTCCCATTTGAGAACAGGATGAAAAATGGAAAATTCAAATAGCAAGGAATTTCTGGGAATAATTAATTTCACAGTAAAGGTGTGGCTACTGCAAAAAATCAAATTTCAGTTTGAGTATTCTTAAAATAAATAGCGTGAGGAAGTTGCATTGGTATCATCTTTCTTTCTTGCTTCCTTCCTTCCCTCCTTCCTTCCCTCCTCCCCCCTACCCTCCCTCCTTCCTTTCCTCCCTCATTCCCACCTACTCACCCACCTACGTACCTACCTACCCAGCCACCCACCCCACTCTTTCTTTCTTTCTTTCTTTCCTTCTTCCCTTCTTTCCTTCTATCCTTCTATCCTTCTTTCCTTCTATCCTTCTTTCCTTCTTTCCATCTCTCCTTCGCTCCTTCTCTCCTCCTCCCCTCCTCTCCTCCTCTCCTTCTCTCTTTCTCTCTTTCTCTCTTCCTCTCTTCCTCTCTCTTTCTCAGTTTCTCTCTTTCTCTCTCTTTCACTCTTTCTCTCTCTTTCTATCTTTCTCTCTCTCTTTCTCTCTTTCTCTCTGCCTCTGTCTCTCTTTCTCTCTCATTCTCTCACCTTTCTCTCTCCTTTCCCTCTCCTTTCCCCTCCCTTCCCCCTCCCTTCCCCCACCCTTCCCTCCCTCCTTTCCTCCCTCCTTTCTTCCCTCCTTTCCTCCCTCCTTTCCTCGCTCCTTTCCTCCTTCCTTCCCTTCCTCCTTTCCTTCCTCCTTTCCTCCCTCCTTTCCTCCCTCCTTTCCTCCCTCGTTTCCTCCCGCCTTTCCTCCCGCCTTTCCTCCCTCTTTTCCTCCCTCTTCCCTCCCTCTTCCCTCCCTCTTCTCCCACTCTTCTCCGCCTCCTCTCCCCCTCTTCTCCCCCTCCTTTCTCCCTCCTCTCTCCCCTCTCTCTCTTCTCTCTCTTCTCTCTCTCTTCTCTCTCTTCTCTCTCTCTTTCTCTCTTTCTCTCTTTCTTTCTTTCTTTCTCTCTTTCCGTCTCTCCTTCCTTCCCTCCTTACTTCCCTCCCTCCCTTCCTCCCTTGTTTCCTCTCTTTCTCTCTTTCTCTCTCTGTCTTTCTTTCTTCTTTTTAACTTCTTTTACTGAAAATCATGTTCCTTGTTGATATCCTTTGCTTGCTTTGCGCAGGTACATTGCTTGGAACATATGGTACCTTAATAAAACTTGTTAGAGCCATTTTACAGAAAATTAAAATGTTGAAAAATGTTCCATGCATTGGATAGCCTAGAGTGGGGGAATTTTCTTGAAAATCTTTTCCTTCGCTTCCTTGGAATATGCTGAACTTAAATATTTAACCGACTTCTTGTTTTTGAGTTATGCTGTCCACAGACACACTGACACACAGACATACACACGGACATTTTTCCAAAAATGCTCTTTTTGGATTCAGGGGGTCTCAAAACATATATTTCCGGTGAAATCTCGACATCGAATTTTTGGGTGGAATACAATACTTCCCCCTACTTACCATTAGAGAAGGTAAAAATGTTGGTCTTGCTAAAGCACAAAATTGTCTGAATACATTTTTTTGTAGGGTGAACCATTTCGGAGGTATATGTGAGCTTTGGTGAACCTACTTGTGTCAAATGGAACATCGTTATTCATTTTTATGTGTTAAACCTAAGAGAACGGAACTTGAAAGAACGGAATGTGAAAGCTTTAAAAGATTTGACTATCACTCAAAGCTTACTGTATTCTCATGTTCCCCTTGCACCTACAAGGAAATAAGCAATAAGATAATTTCTGCAAATGTTTATCTCAAGCAATACGAAGAAATACAGGAATTAGAGTTTATAAGAATGGTTTGTACAAGAGTAGAGAAAGTCATGTGAGTGCAACACATCAGATTTTTCTTAATACTTTTTTATTATTTGAACAAATGAATTCAGCGTACGTTGCCCCTATTTTCACAGTCAGAATAATTTCAGAGGGCCTCCACAAAGTACTGCTTCATAAGTGACAGTAAAATGTTTTATCAAAGCTGGTGGCCATGTGAGGGCTTTGAAATTCCATTCTCATTGCATGGTCAAGAAAAATAAACGTTACCATCAGTTTTTATAGGTTTCCTGAATACCGTATCCAGTTGTTATAGGTTTTATGAATTCCGTAGCCAGTTCTTATTATTGTAGGCCTTGTAAACACCAATACCTTAGTCAGTTCTTGGGTTTATAGGTTTTCTGAATGGCATATCCAGTTTCTGTGCTTATAGGTTTTCTGATTGCCATAGCTAGTTGTTGTGGTTATAGGTTTCCTGAATACCATAGTCAGTTCTTGTGCTTACAGGTTTTCTGATTACCATAGTTGTTGTGGTTATAGGTTTTCTGAATACCATAGTCAGTTCTTGTGCTTACAGGTTTTCTGATTACCATAGTTGTTGTGGTTATAGGTTTTCTGAATACCATAGTCAGTTCTTGTTCTTACAGGTTTTCTGATTACCATAGTTGTTGTGGTTATAGGTTTTCTGAATACCATAGTCAGTTCTTGTGCTTACAGGTTTTCTGATTACCATAGTTGTTGTGGTTATAGGTTTTCTGAATACCATAGTCAGTTCTTGTGCTTACAGGTTTTCTGATTACCATAGTTGTTGTGGTTATAGGTTTTCTGAATACCATAGTCAGTTCTTGTTCTTATAGGTTTTCTGATATGTTTAGTTTGCTTTATTTCAAAATGTACAATTAGGACCTAAGAATAAGCTTTTACTTGAAATAATAACACAAATTTCTTTGGGCCTTAAGATTAAACATTAGTTTTATGTAGTTTGCTTCTCTTAAATGCCAAGAGAAGCGACTCCTACACAATGCAGTGTCGAATCACCCTGCCGTTGAGGGGGTAAGTCTTCCGGAAATTTGGAGTGATGTCTCTTCCTTGAGCCTGCAGTTTTCTAAATACTTCCAGCTGCAATGAAATTGAAAATTCATATAACATCTAGAGTAAGATTCAGATGATATTCCTAAGAAATTCAGTTCAGTATATTACCTGTCTACTGGATATTTTTAGGGGATTCTTGAACACGATCCAGGATACATTTTCGGTACAAGGTGATGTAGTAAGTGAACCGTCATATGCAAAGTAATCTTTGCCTTTAGAAGCACCTTCCAGAATCCAGTCCAGTGCATCTTCAGTGTTCAACGCTACTGTAGTGTTCCTCTTTGTAAGATTTGTCACCACTTCAATCAAAGGCCTTAGAGCCTTGTTTTCTGGACTTCGTGCCTGCAATATTAATCAAGATTGTACGACATGAAATTCAAGGCTTGCTGATAATATATACTATAGAAGGTGGTTTATGTGACGATACATTTACTTGAATATAGCGTAAAGTATAAGAGTAACACAACAGTTGTACTTTTGGTGTATATATAGAATTATTGAAGAAAAGGGCTCTAGAGTTTGGGCTTGAATAGGCATCTTCTCTTTTGCTTAAATTAATTTGATTTAGCTAGTTCAGCTGGCTTTATACATTGCTTCATTTTGTTTACAATGTGGCAACATAGGCTGGAAAAAGAAAGGTTGTGATTTTATTGTAGTTAGGAAGTATAGGCCATTCTTTAATACTTTCTATGTCTGAAAAGGAACCCATTGATATAATAATAACGAAAATAATGATATGCAACTAAGACGTCCTTATGCGACTTAAATATTCAATCAATATGTAATAACCGATGTCACCAAGTTTCCCATGTTTACAGATGCACTCATTTGGTCATTACCTCTCACGATCAATAGCGGAAAAAATACTGAAAGAAGAGCGTGCACTGTTATCTCCTGAGTCCTGAAATTTGATTTATTCAAGATTTCAAATACTAGCGATTGATACGGATGACTAGGCTGTGTTGGTTGAGCCCCACGTGATTGGGCGCAATCTCGATTGAGTAACCTGTCAGCAGGACTGTTTTTACTTGTACGTCGTTTCTGGAGTCCTGAATTCGATGCGACGGATGTTGTTTTTCTCGGCTCCGGCTGGCTGTCTCTTTCTCGATGTTCTTGTGAGCTAAATACTCATTCCCCGGTAAAGGGGAGTGGTCTAGGGAGTGGATGCGGGAGATGGAAACCTTGATTTCAAAATATTGCACATCTACTTATTCGAGGCACTTTGATATATACACCTCCTTCGTTCACAGAAACACCTTAACGCTGAAATAATAACGCTGAATAACTGTTCTTATCTCCTCTCTTACCGGAAGTCGTCGATGTTGAATAGTTAAAATATCACCGGTTACTTGTCACTAACGTGAATATATGCATTCGTCACTGAACTGCTTCGGCTCGCTATAGAATTTTGGCGCGTACTTATGCGGCGATTTTAGCGTGCACACACGTCTGAGGTTTTCGAAGAACTTCCACGATTTTCTTCCTACTCCTCTATGTATGGGGTCGTACCTTCCCGACCTGATTAGCTTTTATTGGTTGCTTAGCACATGCCGTGAACGAAATTTTGAGCTCACAATTTGTCCTCGTTGGGTGAGCTAAATCCCCACTTCCAATTTTCAGCGCGAAAATATATGGTAAGTATTCTCTGTCTTCCTCTGTTCGTCAAGCCAAATTACTACACTAAAGATGAATAGACATTTCCCCTCGTACTTATTACAATGGACTTTGACCACAAAGTATAATAAAAACTCACTGCTCACTCCCTAGCCACACACTTTTAAGCATCAATAACATTTCCTTCGGGGTAGCTTCCAAAGTCAAGTATTACAATACAGAGGATTTTACAGGTATTAATTCCTAAGTAATCCCTAAGTATTTACAAATTACATACCTAACTAATATAGATTGTCCTAATACTATGTATATGCATGTATTAACTGTGTTCATGACACTAATTGTATGTACATTAAGATGTTTATATTTACTTCATAAATTAGCCTTGTTTTGGTGCGAATTACAGGACATTTCCGTCTCACGATAGAGCAAAATTTCACCAGGCATGTGATTTTTGAAATCTGTAGAACTTTGAAGTTAAACATCTCTGTGTTATTTTTATTATAGAATAAACATCAATAATATTGGTGTGTAGACCAATTTGGCAATGAAAGAAGTTTTGAAACCAACATCATTGAGTAAGTTTTGAGAGCAGAATGATAACTGGAAGTAAGTATCCTTTGAGAAGAACCTCAAACAGCCATAAACATTATTTGTTTATGCCAACAAGTTTACTGTTGGTGTTTTTAAACACTCAAACCATGTGTGGGCAATGTTTAAGAATTGTAATTGTAAGTCGCTCTTGGGGTATTTATCTCTGATGTGAGATTCCCTTGTGGTTAGCCGGGAAAAAGTACGAATCAGCTGGGGAATTTAATGTCACACTGGCAAGTTGGCCATCGTAGCTTAATGGTTAGTGCAGCTGCTCGATAAGCGGAACATCCGTGGTTCAAATCCCGGCTATGGCATTGAATTTTTCAGTTTCTGGTTCTTAAGCCATAAACAATTTTTAATTTTATAACTTAATTTTTACAATTTTCATTAACATTTGATGACTTCATATGCAACTCTAAAGGGAAATTAGATTCTCAGATCATTTGGTTATTCTACTGTTTCGAAAATTGCGACGTCAGCACCTGCACTGCAGACTGAGTAAGAATGTTATAAAATTTCAGCTAACAAATTATTTGCCAATTAGCTCCAAAGTGGGATAACCTAGAAAGATTACCAACAAGCCTGTAGCTTCTCTGGTTTACAAGAACCCCGCTGGGTAACTTCTCTTGACTGATCAATTCGCCCCTTTAGGAACAACGTAACATACGCAGCACAGTAATGCGTTTGCAATATTTTGCAACTGATTCCTGGAAACCGCAGTAGATTTCCACAGTTCCCAAGTTTGCAAAAATCTTAGCGTAATCGAGCCCTATCCACAGTAGGTTGAGTAATACGGTAGGTATCGCGCGCAGGTTTTTCTGTAGTACACGCTCTCTGTGACGTCATATGGTATATGTCTATCTGTAGGGACTCACATCGTTATCACACTGCCTGAAGTTATAGATGCAGATTTTGCGTATCAAGTAAATCGCTAATAAAACATATAGGTTTGCTCAGCTCTGACCATTATATTTAAATTATTGACGGTAAAGGAGTAATTGCTTAAAATATAAAATGACGCAGTTAGCTACTGCTCATTTTGTTCAATTAGTATTCCCTCGAAAGCGACGAAAGTCACGGTTTATCTGCAGCAAAGTAGCTTGTGTATGTCGCACACACTGAAGCAATTTCATCTGGCTTTGATTTTTACTTTCTCTACTGGTAAGTAGGGGAAGTATTGTATTCCACCCAAAAATTAGATGTCGAGATTTCACCGGAAATATATGTTTTGAGAACCCCTGAACCAAAAAAAGCATTTTTAGAAAAAGGTCCGTGTGTGTCTGTCTGTGGACAGCATAACTCAAAAACGAAAAGTAGGTTAAAAACCAAAGTTGGTATTTAAGTTTAATGTCTTTCAAGGATCCGACAGGAAGATTTTGAACACAATAGCCCCACCCTAAACTACCCTTTAGATGGAAAATTTTTCGAAAATTTTGATTTTCTTGAAAAATGGCTGTATCGATTTTGATTAAAATGTCATAAGTTTGAGATATTTTTATGACAAATGAAATGTATATCTTGAATTTTCTGGCTATAGACCCTGTAGTCATATTTACTCACGACGACTTTTGCATAACTGGTAAACCGTTAGAGATAGACCAAATCATACTATACAAAAATGTAGATCTTGCTAAGATACACAATTTATGTGCAAATAAATTTTCTTGTAAGGTGAACCATTTCGGAGATATTCCTTTTTATGTGTGTGAGTTTCGGAAAGCTCAAAACTTTCGTGAAATGGAACATCGTTGTTCTTTGTTTTGCATGCTAAGTGTGCAAAGAGAACGGAATCTCAAAGCTTTAAAAGATTTGACTATCGCACAAAACCTACTCTATTCTAATATTCCCCTTGTACCAACAAGGAAATAAGCAATAAGATAATTTGTACAAATGTTTATCTCAACTAACACGAAGATATAGGAATAAGAGTTTGTAAGAATGGTTAGTACAAGAGTGGAGAAAGTCATGTGAATGCAGGACATCCGATTTTTTAATCTATATGCTACATAGCCTGCCAACATTTCTTAAAGTTGCACACGTTAGGAAGCTGTGCCTGTGTCAGTATTTGTTCAATAAGATGATTAACACAGGAAAAAGAACTCATTATCCTCATATTTCTGCTGGTCTCTCGTCTAAATGCCTTTGTTCTTCCCCTACTTCTTCTTCCGCCTCTTTATCGTCACTTTTGTTGCACTTAATATAACCCCAATATTCCGTGCATAATTCTCCGACGTAATAGCTCGGAACAATTGCGTCCAAGAAGCTAGGATTTTATTCTCTGACTCACGGCAGTTGGTAAGGGATAATCATGAAATCTGTCTAGGTCCCTGATTTGAGAAAAACAACTCTTAATTACGTCTTGATTGCATTTTGATTACAAAATATATACTGCTACTGAACGTAGGAGACTCACATCAAAGCCTTCATTTAAATATTTCAGCATTTTAAAACGATTCCACTAGCCATACTGTCAATAGTCCTCACAAAAATTGTTATTTCAATCTGAGCAAGTGGCTAGCCGGTTAGTGACTTCTACAAGTGATGTCATTAGTACGGAAGTCTACTGTGCATCTAGCTGGTGATACCTAGCGTATTACTCAACATACTATGGCCCTATTGTTTCGCCTTCTAACACATAACATAGTACTAAGGAAACCTAAGTAAGAACATTTTTAACACATAATTATTTTATTTGTACACTCATGGAAAAATTATTTAGTGCACTAGGAGAGCAGAATATTTTAAGTCCCACGTCGTTTTGCAGCACAGTTTACAAAATTCGATATTTTCAAGATGCAGCTGAGCTCATTTATAATCTCTATTCAATATGTTATCATCTACCGGGCACACAAATAGACTATCTTGAATCACCACTCGCATTTATATACATACTCGCAAATACAAATGCGAGTTGTTACTCAGAACAGTCTATTCGTGCGTGCGCCAGCTGATAAATATCAATAAACGTTGCTGCATGTTGGAAATATCGACGTCATAAACCGTGCTGCAACACAACTTCTCTCCTGATGCGCTCATCATGGCTGTACCAAACACTCTAGAACCCACCTTCTTAGGTACCGATTACATAACACTTCATATTATTTATCCAACTTACTAACAGCTACGCCCATTAGTTAATGCAGATAATATACAATTAAATGTTTAATTACCTGAAGAAAGAAGGCGATTACTGTCAAGCCATCGTCGTATTCTAAGGCCGCTTCAAATGTGCCATATATCTTCTTATAGTGGAGGACATGAACTTCCATAGAATACCTAAAGAATAAGTGTTTAGTGAAGAAATAGTGAAAATGAGTGAAGCTGAAATATTCTACAATTACTCTACATTTTACAGCTTCATTTAAGTATACATCCTGGTTGACTTATGCTTTCAGAGCAATTTTCACTTTCTTGACTCAATTAAAAGCGTCATATATCTTAAACAATTGGGTTTCACAAACTTACAGCAGCTATGGAAGCATAAAAGCTTCACCCTGAAAAATAAAAGTTAATATACCTTCACGAATGTTGGTAAAAA
>CM060972.1:28863921-28878921 GCA_030765045.1 Tenodera sinensis
TAGTTGTATCGCTTATTTAGTTCTTTTAAATGATTGAAACAGAGAAAGAATCATATGGACGTAAATTTGTTTATTTCAATGGGACAAATTCACAGCAACGTGAATCAATAAAGTGATATATTTACTGTCATCGAACTTTTAAGATCATATTGGCTTTTTTTTTTACTTTCCCTACTACGTATGGTAGAGGAAGTATTGCAATCCATCCATACATTCGATGTCGAGATTTCACCTCTGAATCAAAAAAAGCATTTTTAGAAAAAGGACCGTGTGTGTGTCTGTGTGTGTGTGTGTGTGTGTGTGTGTATGTGTGTCCTTCTGTGTGTCTGTGGATAGCATAACTCAAAACCGAAAAGTAGGTTAAAAACCAAAGTTGGTATTTAAGTTTAATGCCTTTTAGGGATTCGACACGAAGATTTTGAAGAAAATAGCCTCACCCTAAACTACCCTTTGCATGGAAGATTTTTGGAAAATTTTGATTTTCTTGAAAATGGCTCAAAAGATTTTGATGAAAATGTCATAAGTTTGAGATATTTGTATGACAAATGAAATGTATATCTTGAATTTTCTGGCTATAGCCCCTCTAGTCGTGTTTATTCTGGAAGACTTTTGCATAACTGGTAAACCGTTAGAGATAGACCTAATCATACAATACAAAAATGAAGATCTTGCTAAAATACATCATTTATGTCCAAATAAACTTTCTTGTTGGTTGAACCATTTCGGAGATATTACTTGTTATCTGTGTGAGTTTCGGAAAACTTTCGTGAAATGGAATATTGTTGTTCATTTTTTTTTTTTGTATGTTAAGTGCGCAAAGAGAACGGAATCTCAAACCTTTAAAACATTTGACTATCGCACAAAGCCTACTGTATTCCAATATTCCCCTTGCACCTACAAGGAAATAAGCAATACGATTTTTTATACAAATGTTTATCTCACCTAACACAAAGAAGATATAGGAATAAGAGTTTGTAATAATGGTTAGTACAAGAGTAGAGAAAGTCTTGTGAGTGCAACACATCAGATTTTTTTTATTTGTAATGTTCTTATGAAGCACATATTAGAAGGAATGTAATAAAATCCTTTCCACCCGGTATATGATTAAAAAATATAATTCGTGTTTTGAATTTTATATGTATTTTACCTTAATATTAATTATTATTAATTATAAAGCTTTACAATAATTAATTTTGCACTTTCTAATTATTGATATCCTAATATGTTTATGTGTTCCTTTAGGTAACTCCATAACTCGAGAAGTCTAACTTACGGGTTTTGGAGAGAAGGTTACTGCATAGTCAAGACCTAGATTGAGGGAGTTGCACAATGACTTGAGTGACCTTAATTTTTTTACCTGCTATACATAGTTATCAGTGCAAGGCCATGAAGAGACTGCGCTCAATGAGCACCAGTTGCCCAGGCCTGGTCAAGACTATGATTAAAAATTCACACCTGCATTATAGCAGGCAATAACTCCAAAATGGTTCTCTCTACAAAAAAGTTCATTTGGACATAGATTGTGTGTTTTTACGAAATGTACATTTCTTTATATAGTAAGATTTGGTCTATCTCTTACAATTTACCAGTTATGCAAAAATCATCAAGAGTAAAGAGGACTAAGTGGGCTATAGCCAGAAAATTCAAAACATTTATTTCATTTGCTATAAAAATATCTTAATAAAAATCGTTAGAGCCATTTTCGAAAAAAATTCCGTTTAAAGGGTGGTTTGGAGTAGTTTGAAATTGTCTTTAAAATCTTCGTGTGGCATTCTTGAAAGACACTAAACTTAAACACCAACTTTAGTTTTTAACTAACTTTTCATTTTCGAGTTATGCTGCTTACACACGCGCGCGCGCGCACACACGCACACACAGACACACACGCACACAGAGAGCTTCTTAAAATGTTTCTTTTTATTCAGGGGGCCTCAAAACATATTTCCGCTGAAATTTCAACATCAAATTTTTAGGTGGATTACAGTAGTTCCCCTATTTACCATACCTAGTGGAGAAAGTAAATCTATTTAGACACCTTTAACAACGCTTTTAAATGATAAACGCTGCCAGTGTTTCGGAAAGGAAAGTTTACTCATGGTCATCCATTTAGTAGTGCTATTAGGAACAAATCTAAGTGCTGATGAGGTGTGATTCACACTAACCTAAAGGATCTACACGAGACTGGACCTCTTCCAGGCGCTTCCACTACAGATGTAAGCCTTTTGGACAATGATTTGAAGATATTCCTATATCTTCCACAGGGTGGGAGGGAAGTCATTACATTCCTTCTAATATGTGCTTCATAGAAGCGTTACAAAAAAAAAAATCTAATGGCATTTTATACTTTGATCAGCCAAATTGGATGCATAATTCCACAAGAATGGACGAAGATAACAGATTGTTACTTGTAAGATGCTTAGAGTAACTTATTTCTGACATAGCTTCGGTAGTAATTATGGGACATCACACAGGAATTTGAAACAATTAATCACTTAAAAGACGTGGAGGAATACTCTAAGGATCTTCTTCACACGTGTAGTAAGTCGACAACGTTGCGTTGAGGTTGGTCAGGGAGTTGAACTGGTTTGTGGATGAAAACAGTTCGGGCACGTTCGCTTTCGTTTAATGTTTTGTGAGCTAACGCTTGTGATTGGTCTACACTTGCGCAGTAAACACGGAAGGACAAGTAATAGTAATAATAATAATAATAATAATAATAATAATAATAATAATAATAATAATAATAATAATAATAATAATAATAATAATATCTAATAATAATAATAATAATAATAATAATAATAATAATAATAATAATAATAATAATAATAATAATAATAATAATAATAATAATAACAACAATAATAATAAATTGTTATTTAACGACGCTGTCAATTGCCTGGATCACATCAGCGTTGCCAGTGTGCCGGAATTTCGTCCCACAGGAGTTCTTTTACATTCCAGTAAATCTACTGACATGGAGCTGTCGTTTTAAGGCACAATGAAAAAGCATCGGTTTGGGCCGGATTTGAACCCGCGACCTTGGGATCAGTAGGCCAGCGTCTAACCAACTGAGCCACCCAGACCAACAGAGAAGGACAAGGCAGAGTATTTGTTTATGTTCTCAAGAAGCACCGTTACTATACTTGTTTATGTACTGAGGTAGGGAAAGCGCCACCCACATAATCTGCAGTGTTGCCAGCTTGTTTTCGACAAAACTAAAATATCTCAGTAGGAAATGGTCAGAGACAGAAACGTAGGATACAACATGTGCTCCAAATATTGATATCTACCACTAGTTTAAATTAATGTAATGACTTCTCTTCCATCCTGTATATATAGCAAAACAATTTAGGGTGCGAAAATCTAAATAATGGCTACTTACCAGTTGTGCCGCTATTAGTAACCACTGCTGCAGCAAATGGGCCATAATAATAAGATAGCACTAGAGGTTTGAAGTCAGAACCACACTCAATAGAGTCCCCACTTATGATATCCACCGGCGACTGTGCTTTTCCAAGACTACACATATTTCTGACTGGATTTCCTGGAGTCCCACAGAAGAGAAACAGAAGCAACAATGATCTCAACACTGTGTTCCCAGACATCTCATTCATTTGTGCCATGTGCACAGATGTCATTCACATATATCTAACATAATCAGGAAGTGGATGGACCACAAACAAGCTACGAGATATTCTTTTGTTCCTCACATCCGTTTGTTGGTGTGTTTCCTATGATGAGCTCTTACAAGCGACGTTTTGATGTATTTATGTCCTTTATCTATCTCGTAGCTTTGTCTTGCTGTCGTGGGTAAATCACTGGATAACATGTCACTCTCAATCTTGGAAATACAACTTCATGCTTACAATCATGCTTTACATTCTCTGAGAAAAAGTTGGGTAAAGATATTAGACTAAGAAATCCTGAACATTTGTATACCTATTATGTGCTGATGATGCTATTAAACATAAGAAAACTTGCAATTTTATACTATTTAAGCTAAGTGAGAGCAGACGGTACGATTTAAAAATCTTAAAACAGAAAATTAAGTAATGATTTTTTTAGGAAAACCACCAAGAAGATAAACAATAAATTCTATAAGGAATAACAAATGAATAGGCTGACCCCGTAGCTCAGTTGGTAGAGTACCTGCTGTGTAAGGGGTCCCGGTTCTATTCCCAGCAGAGGGTAGGAATTTCTCTCCAGCCTTAACCTCCCTAGAGTCTGTAAATAGGAGTGTGTGTGTGTGTGTGTGTGTATGTGTGTGTGTGTGTGTGTGTGTGTGTGTGAATGTTTAAAAATCCCTAACGACCAAAAATCCACTGTTAACACCGTTAAACCTTACCTATAGTGAAATGTTCCATAGGATGAACCTTCGCAGTTAAAGGCGGGATACAAATGGAACTATTAAAACCAGAATGTCTCCATGTTTATCTATACATAATTAGGTTACGAGTTTACTACGAGTTTATGTACACAAAAATGAAATTTTAAAGAAGAAAAGCACCGAAATGCAATTTCATAAAACAACGCTATTCCTCTATTTCTTTGTGTTAGTGAAATGTGGATGATTATGTGAACATTTATAGTGGAATTCAGAAGCCCCGTCGTTGCTAATCTCGCGTATTTGTATAACAAAGAAACATTTGACCTTTAACCCTGAGTACAATACCCTTTGCTGGACTGTTAGACCTATATTATAAGCTTTATAATGTACTAACATGCTCTGGAATAAACTTAATGTTGGTATAATTAACCTAGTAAAATGCAAAATGCGAACGGCTCAATGTTGTTTAAAAAAAAAAAATCTGTTACATAGATTACCACGTTTTGTCCTGCTTTATGTTCATTACAACTTATTTTTTGTTTCTTTTATATCCATTTGTTTCTTCAAATAATTGTGTTGTCATTTTCTTGGCTCTGGGTCAGTTTGTCGTAACACAACGTCACTTTAATGTTGATGTCTTCCCGAAATGTTATAATTGACGAAACTGATTTACAAAAAACTGTAAAAATGGCACAATGTGTCATAAGTTAATTTACCTTTTCCCAATATTTATCCCAATACTAAATGCAACGTAATTTTCCTCGTGTGTGTTTGTGAGAGGACGATGCAGGTAGTATCACGAGCAATTTTTGGTAGAGGAAGCAACGCATTTCATGTGAAACATTGATATCAAACTGTCATGTGAAATACACGATCTGATGTGCGTTGAGGAAGAAAATTGCCAGCGCATTTGCTTGTATGTCTACAGGATAAGTAAATAAACAAGCTTTAATAAGATAAACACAAAATGTAAAACCCAAGTGGCCTAGTGAGACACTGTTTAAGAATGTCGTACGGAGATAAATATACAAAATACAAATACAAACTCTCTTTTTGCATGCAAACATTTTTGTTATTTGCTTATTTGCGTAACATTGCGTATCGGCTATAACACTGAACTTGACTTATTCAGAACATGTAGCATTATATTCCACTGGTTTATTGTCAGTGGCGAAGCTAGTCATAAATGACTGGGGAGTCTGTGGCTTACCTTAGTTGTCAGTTTTATTTTATTTTTTAAGATTAGTTCCATACAAAATTCTTTACTAGCAGCAAATACATCAATGACACGAGCCTTGCAGTTCTGATTCTTGAGAGTTCATTCAGTAATGATTTGTCTATTGCAAATGTGCTTAAATTCCACAAGCTGAGATTTCTTTCCTAATTTCTTCGTTTACTATCTGGGTTATACATTCAATAAGATCATTTTGAATATCACTCAAAGTTCCATTAAATCCTGAGGTGGATTCGAACTCCTCTCTAATGAACTGTTCCTTGTGCCCAAGCTATTCAGGATGATAATTGCCTATAATAGCAGTCTTCATTCACATCGTTCCTACGCATGAAAGTTCTCGTTTCCCCCACTTGAATTAATCTTCAATAAATCCTTTATTGCGACTTACTAATTTGTTGTGTTGCTTCTGACAAGGCATGATTGAGTTTACATTTACTAAGAAGATGAAAACACTCGCAGTTCGATATATTCTTTTGGAAACTTGACGTTTACGCGCCCTTCTATGGGAAAAAAGCCGCAACTTATGCCAATCTCATCCCATTTACTTTCTCCTACAAACAATATGCAAAGATAATATAATTCACAGTTTGATATACTTGTTGTGAGTCATAGATACTTCCTGTAGCATTGGGACTGGAAAGTTCTTATCCTTCTGTACAATATTCAGATGTGGCGCCTGCCTATTATTCTTTGGAGCACATTTTTCTTTAAAAGAAAGGGACGATAATGGTGTTTTAATAAGGTGGATAACCAAATCACTAATCCCTCTAGTTGTAAAGAATGAGAAAAAGGCACAGAGTGTAGGAAAAACTGCAAATACTTTGAATTCGCAACACAATGGAATAGTTTTGTAATCCAGTGTTCCGCGCCGCAGAAAGCTGGAGTCTAGCCTCAGAATAAACTACAAGCATTAGAGGCTTGAAGAGGGGTGGTTGCTTAGCAAAGCCTAGTAACCGCCCCTCTTGTAACAGAAAGTGTGAGACTGCATTTCTAGACTCCTAACGTTCTACGCTGCTGTAAGTCGATTTATTAGCGTACAAGCATCTTATTGACGACTTTTAGACACTGTTTTCTTACCTTTTTACATCCAACACATAGTATTATATTTATCCGTATTTAGGTTGGGAAATCTGGGACTCTCAGAGACCCCTTCAGCTTTGCCACTGTTTATTATACAAATTTGAAGCCGTATTCGCGAGTCATTGATGCAACAATTTCAGAGCCGAATTAGCGTTTTGTAGGTGAGACGTTGATAAGACAGTTTGAAGCAACAATGTCTCACCGCCTAAAATGTCGAGAAGTCCTTTGATTCAGGCCCTTGCTGCCCGTAGAGCACTCAGATGATGTTTCACAACGTATGTTTATGCTTCACTCTGACGTTACCAGTTTGCGACAGTTGTTTTCTGTATTTCAGGCACTTGGACCTTCAAAGAGCATAATGGTGTTTGCACATCGACTCACCAACTAAGGGTGTGTGCTGTATGGTAGTGACGTCACAGAACCGCTACACTTTCACTTTTTTTTTTACTTTCTCTACTACGTATAGTAAGTAGAGGAGGTATTGTAATCCATCCAAAAATTACGCGCTGAGGTTTCACCTGAAATATATGTTTTGAGGCCCCCTGAAGTCAAAAAAGCATTTTAGAATAGGTCTGTGTGTGTGTGCGCGTGTGTGAGTGTGTTTGTGTGCCTGTAGACAGCATAGCTCAAAGACAAAAAGTCGGTTAAAAACCAAAGTTGATATTTAAGTTTAATGTCTTTCAACGATGCGACATAAAGAAGTTTAAGAAAACTCCTGCACCCTAAACTAGCCTTGACATGGAAGATTTTTCAGAAATGGCTCTAACGATTTCGATTAAAACCCCTTACATTTAAGATATGTTTATCACAAATGAAATGTACATTCTGGCTATAGACCATGTAGTCCTGTTTGCTCTGGATGACCTTTGTATAACCGATAAACCGCAAGAGATAGAACAAATTTTACTATACCTAAATGTAGTTCTTGCTAAAGCACAGAATTTATGTACAAATTAATTTTTTTTTAAGGTGAGCTCTTTCGGAGATATTCCTTGTTATTTGTGCGAGCTTTCCAATACTTACACTTTTCTCAAATGGAAGGTATAATTCAGCTTTATGTCCTAGCTGTGCAAAGAGAACGGAATTTAAAAGGCTTCATATAGTGAACAGCTTAAGATTTGACTATCGCTTAAAACCTAATGTAGGCCATGACAAGGAATTTGATTTTATCAATACTGCTATAAGGAATTAGTAATTATACATATTACTTGGTCTCACACACACACACACACACACACACACACACACACACACACACACACACACACACGCACACACACACAAACACACACACAGACACACACAGATATGTATCCTGTTCGTTTAAGTTTAGAAGATACATATCTACTAGTTTTAGGAAGTATTAGTAAGATTTTTATATCCAGGAATAATTAATTAGGATTTATTGAAACGCATACATTGCGATGGATGGTTTACATTGGATGGTTTACGTAGTTTTCTAACCTTACTTTTATGAAATAGTATGCGTAATTGGCATTGACAGGCAACAAAATAGGGAGTAATTCTTGACACCAGAAACCAATTTAAAAAAATCTAGACCAAATTAATGAGGTTGATAACGAAAAAAAAGCCTACATTTTGGGCCTTGCATTCCTTATTTAAGGGAGAAATACAACACTTCAAATTAGTAAGTGATAACTGATAAGTTACTTCTTGGTGCTGCTGGAGTGATTACTAAATTTAATGTTAAATGGTTTCGAATTGCAATTAAGTGTTTTACAAGATATTGGTTTACAAATTATCCGTGATCCTTTGTGCATTTAACACAACACTACACTAAATTAAATAAATATATAATTCTAAAATGATTAACTGTCCTATTTCCAAATTTTATAATAAACTTGCACATTATTACACCTTATCTTGTTTACTTTCTCTATTACGTAGCTATAGTAAAGTATAGTATTGTACTTCACTCAAAAATTTGATGTCGAGATTTCACCGGAAATATATGTTTTGAGGCCTCCTGAATAAAAAAGTGCGCGTGTGTGTGTCTGTCAGTCTGTGGACAACATAACTCAAAGCTAAAAGTCGGTTAAAAACCAGAGTTGGTATTTAATTTTAATGCCTTTCAAGGATGCGACACGAAATTTTGAAGAAAACTGCTCCACCCAAACTACCCTTTACATGAAAAATGTTACGAAAATTTTGATTTTCTTGAAAATGGCTCTAACGATTTTGGTTAAAATGACATACGTTTGAGATATTTTTAGTGCAAATGAAATGCATATCTTGAATTTTCTGGCTATTGCCCATGTAATATTATTCACTCTGGATAAGTTTTGCATAGCTGGTAAACCGTAAGAGATAGACTAAATCTTACTATACAAAAATTGTAGATCTTGCTAAAAGACACAATTTATTCCTAAATAAATTTCTTTAGAGTGAACCGTTTCGAAGATATTCTTTTTTATTTGTGTGACTTTTGGAGAACTTACACATTTGTGAAATGGAACATCGTTATTCATTTTTACTTTCTCTACTACTAAGTAGAGGAAGTATTGTATTTCACCCAAAAATTCGATGTCAGGATTCCACCGGAAATGTATATTCTGGAGCCCCTTGAACCCAAAAAAAGCATTTTTAGAAAACTGTCCGTGGTGTGTGTCTGTGTGTCTGTGTGTGTGTGTGTGTGTGTGTGTGTGTGTGTGTGTGTGTGTGTGTGTGTGTGTGTGTGTGTCACTCTTTGGACAGCATGACTCAAAAACGAAAAGTCGGTTAAAAACCAAAGTTGGTATTTAAGTTTAATGTTTTTCAAGAAAGTGACCCGAAGATTTTGAAGAAAATTGCGCCACGCCAAACTACCTTTTACATGGAAAATGTTTTTAAGGTTTTGATTTTTTGAAAATGGCTCTAGCGAATTTGATTAAAACGTCATATGTTTGAGATATTTTGATGACAAATTAAATGTATATTTTTTTAATTTTCTGGCTACAGCCTATGTAGTTCTATTTACTCTGGATGACCTTTGAACCGTAAGAGATAGACAAAATCTTACCATACAAAAAATGTACATCTCGTTAAAACACACAATTTATGTCCTAATAATTTTTTTTGTAGAGTGAACCATTTTAGAGATATCCCTTCTTATTTGTATAGGTTTTGGAGAACTTATATTTCTGTCAAATGGAACATCATTATTCATTTTTATATGTTAACAGTGCAAAGAGAACGTAATTTGAAAGCTTTAAAAGATTTGACTATCGTTCAAAGCCTCTGTATTCCCATATTCTCATTGTGCCTACAAGAAGATAATAGGGTAATTTCTGCAAATGTTTATCTCAACTAATATGAAGAAGATGCATGAATAAAAGTTTGTAAGAATGGTTAGTACAATAATATAGAAAGTCATGTGAGTGCAACACATCATATTCTTTATATTTTAGCCATGCAAAGAGAACGGAATCTCAAAGCTTTAAAGGATTTGACTATCGCTCAAAGCCTACTGTATTCCAATATTACCCTTACACCTACAAGGAAATAAGCAATGAAATAACTTCTGCAAATGTTTATCTAAACTACACGAAGAATATATAGGCATAAAAGTTTGTAAGAATGGTTAGTACAAGAGTAGGGAGGGCAACAAATCAGATGTTCCTTATAAGCGGGTCCAACATTTTTGTATTTTCTAGCTGCCTTAATGAAATAATTCACCATGGACAGATCGGCCCTTGAGTTGAATGTTCTATTACTTAAAATTTAATATGAATACGATAAATATTGTGTATATTGTTTTTAATATTTACATTAACGCTGATAACCATGAAGATTTTTGTTTTACATTCTGCTTATTACCTTTGGAATGAACTCTTGTTTTTGAAACAACAATAAAAATGGCCAGTATTGATAATATTTTAAGAAATCTGAATAATAGTGCATACAGTATTGAAGTGAATGATTCATCACTTTCAGATCACTCAGCTACTACACTCTTATATAAAAGGTTACAACTACCACAAAGCACAAGAAATACAAGTTGCTACAGCACAAATCGGTATAGCTCGTTAACGAAATGGATAAATACCAATTTCGGCATTTAAAGCTTAGTGTTTTCCACAAATTCAACACCAAGATTTTCAAGAAAATTCTTACACCCTAAACCACTCTTTACACAAAAAAGGTTTAGAAATGTGTTCAGGAAAACTGCTCTAACTGGCTTGGAGTGGCTTTTGTTGCATTTAATATTGAGGGCACCAATATGTAGTGAGTCAATCTGATTACCTCAGTTGATTAGGCACCGGTCTATTGATTCCAAGCTCGTGGGTTCAAATCTGGCCCAGACCAATAGTTTTTAAGCGTGTCCCATGTCAGTAGATTTACTGGAATGTAGAACAACTTCAACGGGACGAAACTTCGGCACACGCATGACGCTGACATTATCCTAGAAATTGATAGGTCGTTTATAAAGAAATTTGTATTAAAAGATCGATATTGAAGATAAATTACATGCCAAATAAAAAGCATGTATTAAATTTCTGGGAATAGCCTGCTAAGTTCTCTTCAACTTGAAAGAATGTTGTACAATCTTATATAATTTGTAAACTTTAAGCAATAGACAAGGAGTACTACACAAAAACTTAAGATATCTTTAAATCACACAGTTTATTCCAAATACATTTTGTGTAGCATGAGTCATTTCCGATATATCCGATATCAATTTCGAATTGTGCCTGCGATATTTAGATAAAATTCAAAAGGTTTAAGGATTGTAATAGAGACACAGGTATCTAATAAATCTATAGAAAAAGACAATATGAAACATAGATTAGCAAGATTAAAGGTGTATAAGTAAGGATACTTTCTAAAATCACGGTGTTTTAGGCTAGCGTTTAGCGTCCCTTTGTTTGGCTCTCGCTAATACCTTTGTGTCTAGAATGAAATATGTTGTACGGTTATTTATTTAGCGGGTTCTCTGGATTTAAATGAGGTATCCGTAAGAGTAGTTAGTATGCTCACCAAAAACAAAACCGGGCAGAGAAGTTCATGTGAATGTAAGACGTAACTTTTTTCACCTTAATGTAATATTCGCCGTGGCGTATACCTTTAGAAATATTGATAATTTTGTGTAAATTAAATTTTCGTGTCTCAAAGCCATAGTTAGATAGTAACCTAAGTAGATATGGGTAAAGTTGTAGCCTTTTTTCATTGTTTTATCTTCTGGAATAATTATTGTTTGCATCATTGGCTATTTTTCTAAAAATATCATCACTTTTGTGTTCTATTTGAGATTTTAAAATCGTGCTGTTGGCATACCGTTTAAAGGATTTTAATAATATACTGTTGGTCTTCTTTTGTTTGTACCATGACAACGTCATCAACTTCCAGCGTTGTTTTGTCTAGCTCCTTTATCGAACATTTTCTTAGAAAAGTAAAGCCCGAATTTAAGGTTGAATGTTCTCGACGATTGAGAAAAAGTGTAATCCAGTGATATACTAACGCCAACAGGACAAAGATATCAAGTTAGCTAAAGGAGACTGTATCAACAAATAAATTAATTAAAAGTCTGCGGTAACAGTTCGTAATAGGAAACCAAGACAGCAGAAACGGTTGTGAGTGAAAAATAGAAACAATATCTCGTTGTTTGCTAGTGGCTCGTCAATTCCAGAGTGTATTGGATATATGTGAATAACATCTATACATCTGCCACACACGAAAGAGATGTCTGGGAACACGGTGCTGAAATCATTCTTGCTCCTGTTCCTCTTCTGTGGGATTAATGGGGACCCACCCGCAGATATATGTGATACTGGAACAGCACAATCACCGGTAGATATCGTAACCGGAGACGCCGCAGGGTGTGAGGGTGACTTCGAGCCTCTCGTTCTATCTTATGCTCCACCTGGTCAACTAAATATTGCTAACCAGGACGGCACTGGTAAGTACACTGTAATGTTGGATCTGAAATATTTTGGAAAGACCTATTATACTTGCGTCAGATTTTGGCCTGGCTTTACTTCCACCTCAGTGTCCATTTATCACCGAGGATAGCATATACATCATCCCTTTATTGTATAACTACGAAAAATACACATAATGACTACTGTTTGACACCAAAGCACGCGAGCGCTTCTTAACGATGCTATGACCGAGTACTTATACACATAAGCTGAGCTATCTGAACTCAATGAAGTTAGGTGGGACAAGCTTTCTTTAACTTGCAACCACTGGTTACACCAAAGCACGCTCTCGCCTGCGTTTCTTTATGATGCTTAGGATTGGCAGTGTATTGCAATGAATACTACAAATTTCGATATATATTCACAGTTGTACTTTTCTTACTATTAAGCACTGAGAGGGACATGTACTCCTGGCATCAACAAGGTATTTATAACACATTTCAATTCATTCTCTAGTACTTATGACGCAAGTATGATAAATCAGCCTTACTAGCCTTTGTATGTATATGCACAACAAATTTTTCGGGTGCTATTGTCCAAGGGTATTTTATCGATCGTTTAAAAAGTGGAAGAGGTTCAGGTTGATCTGTTTGTTTTAGTGTTAATCAAAACTCACCAGGGTTTGGTCTTAATAACATAAATCTAATTGAAGGAGCATGAATAATCGGACTTCCATTGAGAAACATTGGCAATATTTATTATGTAAAAGGAACAAATTGTTCTTAAAGGTACCAAAAGTATTGTCATTTACACTCCGAACGTGCAATCACCGTTTCTCTCCAAAATGCAGTAACTATGAGAAGTAAAATATACTGAGTTATAGAACTATCGGAAGATAGAAGTTTATAACAGACTGGTCCTTTAATTCCGTCGATAGAGCACGTGTTTGTGGTGTGCTGGGTACCGGGTTTGATTTCGGACTGGGGAGGTGGGAATATTTCTCTAGCCAAGACTATTTCTATCGTCTTAAAAATCTGGAAATGTGAATGTGCACGTGATCCAATGTACCAAACCCAAAGAGAATCCACTGTGCACTACCTAACACCATATGCTCCAAAGGTATACTGCCAATATAACCATTGTAATTAAAGGCGGTATATAAATGCAACTATTGATTTGTCTATTGCAATGCACAGACTGAGCCAGTTTGAAAAGCTGCCTGGTTACGCTGATGCAAAATTCTACAATAATTCTACAATTATTATTATTATTATTATTATTATTATTATTATTATTATTATTATTATTATTATTATTATTATTATTATTATTATTATTATTATTATTATTGTTATAGTTATAATTATTGTTATTGTTATTGTTATTGTTGTTGTTATTATTATTATTATTATTATTATTATTATTATTATTATTATTATTATTATTATTATTATTATTATTATTATTATTATTATTATTATTATTATTATTATTATTATTATTATTAATAATGTTTTGTTATTTTTTCTTTTGCTACTTATATGTACTTGTTTACCTTTGACTGAATTCTATCGTATATTACACCATATTGAATTGAAAAAAAAAATGGTCCAGTGAAAAGCAACCCGGAGGGAGCTAGCTTTGCTCCCTTCCCCCGTCCCACATCCCATGGGGGCCCGGAAACCAGTCCGGGGAGACGATATTTCCAGAGCGCCTTGAGGAACAGTAAGTCTAAATACATTTGGAATATGTTGTTGTTGGTTAATCCAGCATTACTGACAATGAAGTCATTAATCCTCTTGCTCTACAATATTTTTCACTGATGGATGGGGCATTAGAAGTGGCCGGGCATATTTGAAGGTAGTCTTGGTACATTTCCTCTTGCAGATCACACAGAGGACAGAGTGGTGAAGAATTAATGTCAATTTTTACCAAACAATCATGTCCTGTAATCAACCTGAAGGCTGCAACTGCCGTTTTTCGAGTATACTCAGGAATTACTGCTTGAATGTTTGGTAGTTCTCATCTTTTGTTTTTTGATTTTTCATAGTAATTTCTTGGAATTACTTTTTAAATTTAGAATTGACTAATCTTTTATCTGCATAAAGTGGTAAATTAACTATAGAGTTCTATACCCTGCTGGTACCCTTTTTGCACGAAAATCAGCTGTCATTGCCACTCAGTCCACAGTGAGCTGGTATCCATTGGCAGACTAGGTGTTTTTGAAGTGCTGTTAGGTGGGCAAGGATATCCAACATTCTATAATTGTTTGGTTTTTGATGACAACTTTGAAGTAACTGCTATAATTGCCGTCCTGGAATCTAAGAGAATAGCTATCTAATAAAAATGTGAGATTCAATACAACGATTTTGGAGGGTCATTAGAATTGCTTCAATTTCTTCACCCAATTTGATTTGTAATAGGAAAAGAGGTGACACGTGACTCCAGCTCCTCCTCCATCTTGGTTTAATATCAGTGATCCACCAGTATAAATTTGG
>CM060972.1:29611421-29831421 GCA_030765045.1 Tenodera sinensis
AGATTTAAACCACAAATAAAAATTTTACGTTTAATTCTCTCGGTAAATTTAATGAGAGAATTATTATAATATTGTTTAATTTTTTATAAATTCTAATTTCTAAAATTAATAATTGGTTCATGAATTTTTTAATAATTAGTACTTGTGTTAGCGTGCACTTTGCGAAATAGATTATTATGGGGATACTTCTGCTCGTTTTGGGAAATTGTAGTTGTATTTAAACAAAAGTTGGGACGCCTAGAATATTTGGAATGTGTGAAAATGAAGTTTCGAGGAAAGTCCTGTTTTATTATATATTATGCTAGAAAACAGGAAACTGTATTCTTTAGGTATCAAAACGCTTCTGATTTACAGTTCTGTGTTTCTATTACTTTCCTGTTGTCCTTCTGTACTTTTGTGCCCTTTCAGTCACATGCAGACCCTTTTCTGTTTGTAGCAGTATGCCTCCTGCTTTCGTGGAATGAAGTTGTATCCCATTTCTAATCTTTGAAGCAGTTGCTGTACATCCCTTGGCCCTTACCACATATCTCAGATCCTGAGAAGCCGAACAGCGTATTTTAAGAGCATAAACAACATTTAAGGCACCGATTTCTAGCTACTTCTTAGAAATAAAAATTTCTTTGGGAAAGTTTTCCCAAATGAGTGAGCACATATTTGTATTCTGTAGCATAGCGTACTTGTTCAGAGGAAGTTAGTCTTTAATATAAAGAGAACAATGCTTCTAACCATACTATCATCTAACTGGACAAGCTCTGTTGAGTCTCACTGCGAGCTATGCTTCTAAACACCAAATGTAAATGTCCTGGAGTCCATGCAACGCATTGACATGTCAATACACAACTTTTTCGTGTAGGTATCTGTAACCAACCAGAATATTCATAAATTGAAGCTAGTTTTCCATGCATGAAGCAAATCTGTATTTACAGGAATCACCACAGCCCTAATGACCTAGCTGTCGATGCGCCCTTAAACGCCACCCCCACTTAATAGAATCACCACATAATGAATCCAATAGAAATACAGCAAAATAAGAAGCACAATAAATTTTGTTTTTACTTATCTTTCAACGGACATATTTCATATAGGTAGCTGCCAAAATATTTCATAGTTGATAGCAGAAAGCATCAACAAACCATTATACGTGGAAACTTTGCTTTGAGATTCACAGAAAATGTAAAAAAATTGGAGGAATTTCTAGGGACATGCAGGGAGGTGTGGCTGATTGATTTTAAATAGACAAATACCACGTGTGCAGGGCTTTTTAATTGACTGCAGTGACTGAATAAAAAGAGTAAACTGCAAATATTCATTCTTTGTGGGTGCTCAAACAATCAAAGAACCATTTGCAGCAATAAAAAAAGATACAAAAAATTTCGACCAATGTTGCTCAAAAATTCACTCCCAGTGTTCCAAGCCTGATATATACCAAACTTCATGCTTACGTTCAGTGTCATGCAAATTATGTTTCCATGAAACAATTCTTGTTCTTTATTTCTTGAAAAGATGGCTCTAAGATAACTATATGAGCTGAAAATGTCAAACCTACGAAACTCAAACAGAAGCCCATTTCTCATTAACTAATCTTAAGATAATGATCTTATAACTAACAAAACGTATGCATATTTATTTGCTGGGTAAGTTTTTAAACTCGTCTTCATTTGGAATGAATCTTATATAACTGGTAAATCATATATAGCCACAAAAAGTAGTATAGAAAAATTTAAATCTCTTTAAATCAATTAATGTTAAGCAATTCTATTTGTGCAATTCATAATTTCCGAAGTATTCATTTTTATTGACTAAAACTTTCACTCTTTATTTTTAAGTGTTCCATTTATACCCAGCTTTAACACCAAAGGTCCTATCAGCGGTCTTTCTCTTAGAACATATTGCCTATAGGCAGTGCTGTTAACCCATATACAGTGAGTTTTGAGTCTTTCGTACATTGGACCAGTGGTATTCAATCTTTTTTATCCGCGTACCCCAAAGACAATTTTCTATTCCAGCTTGCATCCTTAGGCCTAGCCCTAGAGTAGGTCTGGGCGACTCGCACGATACCTGTCGTAGTATAAATAACGTACACAAACAGCTAGGTCTCCATACTTAAACTCTCTTTATTTTTCACAAAAACAAAGCAAGAACAAAAACGCATCTGGTGGCGTTAACAACAACTATTTGGTTATAATCACTGACGGTAGATGTCCTCAGCTACTCTGTGTCCTCAACATCCTCCCCACCCTGGTCGATTTCCAGTGGAATCACCAGTTGTACCGGTCGACTGATCCTCGTACCATCGGGTAGACGCAGGATGGCTGTCCTCACTCGGCCATCTCTCCCTTGTAGTACTTCGTCGACTCAGGCTCTCTTCCACATGTGTCTGGGCAGGACGTCTTCTTGCAGGAGGGCGACGTCTCCAACTCGCAGTTTCGGATGTTTGCCGGCTGGACACTTAACCTCGTGGTAACTCCGCAGTTGCAGGAGGTATTCCTTTTTCCACCTTCGCCAGAAGTCTTCGGAGATTTTCATCTTCTTTCGGAATTCCTTCGTAAGATCTTTTCTTCCGTCAGGCTCAGGTCCGTTCGGAATGGTCGTGAGTTTCTCTCGGTTGAGGAAATGGGAAGGTGTAAGAGCTTCAAGGTTGCTCCCGTCTTGTACAATGGGACGTGAATTTAGGGTGGCTTCGATGCTGATCAGAACAGTGTTGAGTCCCTCTTCATCGACCTGTGATCGACCAAGTACCTTTCTGAGACAGCGTTTGGTGGAACCGATCATCCTTTCCCACCATCCTCCCCACCAAGCCGCCCGTGGAGCTATGAACTTCTAGGTCACGTTGTGATGCGCTAGATATTCATGCGTCTTCGGATCGGTGAGAACTTTTGACAGTTGAAGCTCTCTATTTGCTGATTGAAAAGTTTGAGCGTTGTCAGAGTATATGATTCGTGGTACTCCTCGGCGTCCCACAAATCGCTGGAATGCCATTAAAAATTTGTCAGTAGATAGGTCCGTAGCCAGTTCTAAGTGTATAGCTCGTACCGTTGCACATGTAAACAGAACGATGTAAGCTTTCTTCATCTCGTTCCCCGATTTGATATAGAGTGGGCCGGCAAAGTCGATGCCAGTCACGGCAAATGGTCGAGTAGAACGAACACGATCCAATGGCAATGGGGCTTCGATCTCTTCACACCTCTTCTTGTGGGATATTTTGCATGGTAGACATTCATGCAAGACCTTTTTGATCCCCTGTCGAGCTCGCAAAATCCAAAATTCCGAGCGAAGCTCTTCTAGTATTACACGAACACCCATGTGATGAAGCCTGATGTGAGTCTGTCTGATAAGAAGGTATGTGAATGCATGTGATCCGTCTAAAAGCACTGGATGTCTTTCATCATTTGTCAGATCTGCGAATTGTAGACGTCCCCCAAGGCGAATAATATCATCACGCAGGAAGGGATTAAATCGAAAAATCTTGGAAGATTTCGGCAGTGGTTTACTTTTCCTCAAGGATGCTAGTTCAGTACCGAAGCATTCCCGTTGCACCTGACGTATCCAATACATCCTTGCTGTCTCTATTTCTTCTGCAGATAAATAGTTGACACATCCCTTTCTTTTCTCTTTTATGCATCTTACAAAGCGAAGAATCCACGCGGTGACATGTAATATTTTCCAGTATGAACTGTAGCGTGACGCTCTGAACAGTGTTTCTGGGGCTGTAACAACAAGGACTTGAGAGATCTTCTTTTCTTCTGGTAGAGCCGTGTCCGGCACAGTGATATCACGAGGCCACGAGTTAGGATGTTGGACAAGCCAAGAAGACCCCTTCCACCATGAATCCTTCAAAGACAGCTCTTTTGCTTGTAGTCCTCTTGAGAGGCAGTCTGCAGGATTCTCGATGCCGGGACAGTGTCTCCATTGCCTAGACAAAGTATACGTATGAATTTCGGTCACACGGTTGCAAACGAAGGTTTTCCATCGATTTGGATTGTTGCGAATCCAGCCCAAAGTGACGGCCGAGTCGCTCCATAAGGTGGCACAAGAGGAATCAATTCCAGTTTCCTTGCAGAAGTAGCGAAGAAGACGTGATCCAACCAAGGCTGCAAGTAATTCCAGTCTGGGAAGTGTTACTCTCTTCACAGGTGATAACCTATTTTTGCTGAAGACAAGTTTGACATTGCAAGTGTTGTCAGTGGTTGACCGAACGTATAGTACAGCGCCATATGCTCTTTCTGAAGCATCACAAAACACATGGACAGACAGATTATCGCTTAATGTGGATACACCAATCCATCTTGGAACCTGAATAGAAGACAAGTACGACAGATTTGAATTCCAGGCTTGCCATCTCTGGCCAAGATCAACTGGTAAGATACTATCCCATTTTAATCCCTTACACCAGGTGTCCTGAAAGAGAATCTTGCCGATGATCAGTACTGGTGAAAACAAACCAAGTGGGTCATAAAATCTGGCTGTAACACGTAGAAGCAGGCGTTTAGTTGCTGGTTTGTCTACTAGTTCGTGAGTAATGTCCTCTGGAATGGCAAAGAGTAAGTCCGACTGTGCATTCCAGTTAACACCGAGAACCCGTGTTTCTGATTTCACCTCTTGACCTTCTGCTCTCCATATTTCTCTGAGTGGTAGGGAATTCGTAAACCATTTCGACAATGGGAGTTTGATGTGTCGAAGTAGAGCTATAAGTTCATAATAAACGGTAACTGCTAAGTTATCATTATCTACGCTGGCTGCAAAATCGTCCATAAAGGTACAGCTGTCTAGAAGTTGTGCTGCAGTTGGGTACTTCTCATGATACATGGCTGCAAGTTCTCGCAAGGTTGCCGAAAGGAGGAACGGGCTACTGGTAAGTCCAAACGGCAATCGTCTGAAGCGATACGGTACAATGTCCGTGCTCGCCTGCGTAATTCCATCAACATGAGGTTCCACTCGGTACCATAGAAATCTTGTTAGATCCCTATCGTTCTCATGTAGAGTTAGCTGTAAGAATGCTTGACTGCCATCGCAGACAAGGGCAGTTGGATACACTCTGAATCTGAGTAACGTCGCTACGATTTCGGGTAGGAGATTAGGTCCCATTTCTAGTGCGTCGTTCAACGCCGGTTGGCCTCGCTCATGAGAAGAGGCATCGAACACGATCCTCCATTTAGTGCCATCTTTCTTTTGCTTCTTGACTGCGTGATGTGGTAGATAGAAGACGTTTCCGGGAGTCTCGTTCGTTGGAGCTATTTCGACTTGTTCCTTTACGATGTAGTCCAACATGTGTGCGTGGTACATTGCCTTGAAAACCGAATCGTGTTGCATTCGGTGCTCAAGAGTCTGGAATCTTCTCTCAGCTATTGGCAGGTTATTTGACAAAATTACGCCCTTTTTACGTGGAAGTGATACAACTCTTCTACCGTCTTGGATACAGTATGTTTTGTGGAATTCATGTAGGATAGTTCTTTCCCGGACATTTGTCTGCCATGTGTCTCTCGAATACCAATTGTTTCCAGATCCCAGAACTGTCTCATGGATTCATCGGATATTTCGCAGTCAGTGGTTGAGATGTGGTAGGTCGTAACGTGATTAACTGAAGCTTCGGACCGGTTACCTGTCAGAACCCAGCCGAAGACTGTAGGAAGCAGTACAAGTGAAGGCGTTATTGGCATTGGCTGTTCCATTTTTACTATCTTCCAGTAATGGTCAGCACCTATTAATATCTCAATAGGAAGTTCTTCGTTGTTAGTTCCCGGATCAGCAAGCGTTATATTACTGAAGTCCTGGGTGACACTTGGATGCGATGAATAAGTGTTGTCACTTTCAAAGGCCGTGAGAGTGACGGTTTTCCTTGTTGAAAATCCGATAATGTCAAACTGAACAAGCCGTCGTAGTTGGGAACCAGTGGACGTTGCTTCAAATGATTTCACCGATAGGTCTCGCTTGTCAGTTACGTTTAGTTTGAGAGTGGCTACTAGAACCTGTGCAATGAAGCTGGATTGACTTCCAGCATCCAGGATACATCGTGTGAGTTTAGAAATTCCCGTGGGCCCTTTGATCCACACACGAGCAGTTTGGAGAAATGATAAATGTGATATTGCCACTTGAATTTTGCTGACAGTAGTGGGTGGCGTGTTATTGGCGTTACAGACGGATATGTGATGAAGTTGCTTGCAATTTGAGCAAGAAACTTTTCCTTTCTTGTTGCACTGGTGGACAGTGTGTCCTCTGTTAAGGCAAAGAAAACATCGCGTGGAAAGTCTGAGCTTTTGTATTCTGTCTTCCAGGTTGGTTATTTCTTTACATTCTTGGGCCCAGTGGCCTTTATTTTCACAAAAGACGCAGAATGGATTTATGGTTTTCTTCCATCTCGGTTTTGATTTTTCCCTTTTAGCAGAAATTTGAAGAGTGGCCGCTGTCGGAGTATAGAAGGATGGAGCGGACGTGGTGGTTTCTCCTCTGATCTTCTCAGTTGTTAGCGATCCCTCTACCTCTTCATTGAGAAACGCCATTAATGACATCATGTGACCTTCTGTAATGTTTTCTCGCTTTGCGTGTATTAGCCAGCGTCTGCAAATTTCAGCTGGAAAAGCTCGTAGGATTTTTGGAGCCAATATACGTCCGTATAGGTTTACATCTTCCCCATGGGCTATGAGGGCTTGTACTCTGCGATGACACTCCACGTACGTCGAGTTCAACTCTTGAGGACTTTCCGACAAAGCAGGTCTTAAATTTTCCAGGAAGTCAAGGTGGGCCTGGATTATTCTATCCTTGTCTCCGTATCGTGCTACAAGTATCTTTTTCGTCTGTTCATAGGTATCTGCGCTCACTGCTATGCCATCTATGAGTCGCTTTGGCTCTCCTTCGAGGTATCCTCTTAGAAACACGTGCTTATTTATGTCAGATATTGTGGGGTTCTTGTCAACTGAGGACTGCAACTGTTCCCAGAACCTGCACCAAGTTTCTATAGCACACACACACATTTTGGTTAAAATACAGTTTTATACTAAATCTAATATATAAGGGAGAGCTAAACAGTATTAAATATTACCTTTATAAACATGATAAGATATAATAGTCAATTATTTTAAAATGAATTTATTTAAGGCAATATCCCTATGAAAATTAAAATATCCAGTTTTCTTCCGATTAGTTTGAATTTTTTCACACACTCAGAACATAAAATATATAGTGTACCTAAAATTTCAATGTTCCATATCAAACCGTGTTTAAATAAATATATTTATTAATATATTAATTATTTTTGATATGCTAATATGAAATGACTCTTAGATCCTACAGTTTATTGTATCTCTCCTAAATTTGTAATTTGAGCTCAGTATAAAGGTGTAAAGTAATTTTCATATTGTCATTGCTATGATTTAATTAGTGTAAGAGAAAAACATTTTTATACAGTTTATTGATATTTTCAATTTTATCAGTATGAGTTGCGAAAAATATTTAATTTCAGCTCAATTACTGAATATTCTATAACAGACCATGACAAAGCTTAATACCTTAATCTCTGAAGCTCTCCTGAAAATTTCAGACCAATACGTTATTAACTAGGGTACAAGAAGCACTTTGAATGTTAAAAAGGGCTGAAACAATGGAGATAAATGTATTTTAAAGTTTAACAATGTATTTTTGTACTTTCACTATACAATAAACTTAAAATTCCCTAGCACCACATGTGGGAGCCTCTGTTGCTTTCTTCTTGGCCTCAGTATCAGTTTTTGAGAATTTTAAGTTTGCTTGGTTGCTTCTTAATATGGAAGCAGTCCTTTCCCTTCGCCTTTCCCATAAATTTATAAATTTATTGTTCTCAGGAAACATCTACATTATGCACTTTCGCTAATTTATACACAAAATTCATAAATTATGTGCTTGTTACGGTTTTACTATAGACTAACGAACAACTTAAAACCTATTATCTACCTAAGCAATGCCTAATATATAACTGAAACACTGAAATAACCTGGCAAGGTTATAGAATTACAGAACACTGACTGCATTTCTCTGATTGGAAGCAAAACATGTGTCTGATTCGCGGCATTTCAACTCTATATATCGAATTCATTTCTGCACAGCCAACTAACAACCTTTCTGAAGCAAAATTCCCAGAAAAAGACTAAAATCAAAGCCAGTGAAGATGAAAAAAGCATTTCAAAGTGACGAAGTTTAGTGATGAACGCTCACCCGCACTAGAACATTTAAAGGCCATCCTGTAGCTTTAAAAATTGCTGATATTGAGAAAGCTAAAGTGTACCCTTAAAGAACAAAGTATAAGCAAAATACAAATGCAAAAAGTAAGAACCAGAATTTTCGGCAATTTTCACAAAATTTCATACATACAATGCATTAAAAATTGTTCAGACCTTTTGATATCATGATGATCACAAAGTACTTTGGTACCCCACTCAATCGGAAACACGGCTTGGCTAGGGTGAATATTTTCCAGCCTATCAGATTTTCAAACTGCTAGTCCTTCCTTGCTGGTTCATATGCGCTTGTATCCGTAAACCACTGACTTCCGCTTATGGTGTTGTTACATCAAAGATGGACAAGCTAATATTATGTGAAAGTTCGGATCACGTGGGTAAAGGGTATTCGTCAGGCCTACCACAAGGAGAAAGGACCCCTCCCCCTCCCCTTCCCCCACCCACTATAATTATTACAGCGGGATAGCAAATTATTCAAGTGAAATAAAGGTAAGTTCACAACTATGACAACCCAGACTGATTTTAAAATCTCATTAATAGTCTCACTTAATAACTTTTTAAAAAAGCAGAAATGTTCATTGTGTCGCCACGTGGTCTCCCACGACAACTTAAAAAAATCTGGTGTGTTGCATTCACATGAATGATTAGTACAAGAGTAGAGAAAGTCATGTGAGTGCAAATTAAATTAAATTATTTTGCTGTTTAACGACGCTGTCAATTGCTAGGATCACATCAGCTTCGGCGGTGTGCCGGGATTTTGTCCCGCAGGAGTTCTTTTACGTGCCAGTAAATCTACTGACATGGAGCTGTCGTTTTTAAGCACACTTGAAAAACATCGGCCTGGGCCGGATTTGAACCCGCGACTTTGGGATCAGTAGGGCAGCGTCTAACCAACTGAACCACACAGACCGACATATGTGAGTGCAGCACATAAGATTTTTTTATGTAGTAAGATTTGGTCTATCTCTTACAGGTTAGCAGTTATGCAAAAGTCATCAAGAGTAAATAGGTCTACATGAGCTATAGCGAGAAAATTCAAAATATAATTTAGTTTGCATAAAAATATCTCAAACATATGCCATTTTCATCAAAATCGTTAGACCCATTTGTGAGAAAATCAATTTTCGAACAATTTTCCATATGAACGGTGGTTTAAGGTGAAGGATTGTTTTTTTCAAAATCTTCGTGTTGCATCGTTAAAAGATACTGAACTCAAATACTAAGTTTGGTTTTTCAACCAAATTTTCGATTTTGAGTTATGCTATTCACAGACACACATACTCTCTCTCTCTTACACACATGCGCGCATATACAACACACTCACATGGACGCTTTTCTAAAGTTCTTCTACTGGAGGAAGTATTGTATGCCACCCAAACATTCGATATCGAGATTTCACCGGAAATATATTTTGAGAACCCCTGAATAAAAAAAAACTATTTTTAGAGAAAGGTCTGTGTGTGTCTGTGTCTGTCTGTCAGTTTTTGGACAGCATAACTCAAAAACGAAAAATCGGTTAAAAACCAAAGTTGCTATTTAAGTTTAATGTCTTTCAAGGATGCGACACGAAGATTTTGAAGAAAATTGCTTCACCCTAAACTATACGTTATAGATTTTGATTTTATTGAAAATGGCTCCAACCATTTTGTTTAAAATGGTAAATGTTGGAGATATTTTTACGACAAATGAAATGTATATTTTGAATTTTCAGGTCATAGCCCAGGAAGTTCTGTTTACTCTGGATGACTTGAATAGCTCGTAAACCGTAAGAAATAGACAAAATATTACTGTACAAAAAATGAGGATCTCGCTAAAACACACAATTTGTGTCTGAATAAATTTTTTTGTAGAGCGACCCACTTCGAAGATATCCATTATGTGTCAGTTTTGGAAAAGAAAACTTTTGTGAAATGGAACATCATTGCTCATTTTTTATAGGTGAAGTCTGCAAAGGGATCGGGGTCTCAAAGCTTTAAAAAATTTGGCTATCGCTCATTCGAATATTCCCCTTGTAACTACAAGGAAATAAGCAATACGATAATTTGTACAAATGTTTAACTCGACTAACACGAAGAAGATATAGGAATAAAAGTAAAGTCATGTGAGTGCAACACATCAGATATTTTATTCATAGTGCCTCAAAACATATTTGCTGTGAAATCTCTAAATTACTATACTATTTACTACTATACTAATTATACATACTATACATAGTAAAGAAATAAAAATGTCATAAAAAGACAAAAATGAAGCAATAAATATGCAGTTTTATAATCTGAGACCCACAAAAAGGATTTATGCACACGTTAGAAAAACGTGTGGTGTAAAATTTGAAATATGATGTTAGAATCTGTACCCTGATCATAGCCAACGAATGAATAGGGCGCACGTGTGTGTGTGTTGTTTCAGGTAACAAAATTAACATACTATAGATACCCTCCCACAGACAGATAACTGGCAACGAACGAGCAGTTGCAGCAGCCCGTAGAGCAACCAGTTTACCTTTAGATGAAACAATTACAAGCACAACTTACCAAGATTACATTGTCTCTATTAAAAATAACATCAGAAGAAACTGGGAGAACCGGTGGTATAGCAGGTCAAACAGTAAACTGTAGGACATACTGACGGAATATCATCAAGTGAAACGTCAAGAATAGATGACTATAACTAGGCTAAGAATTGACCATTGCAGAATCACACATTCACACATCATATCCAAGGATCCAACTCCTATATGTGAGATGTGTCAGACATCTTTAACCACTGTATACATATAATCACTAAATACTCCAGATACACAAAATGGCGGACGAAGAACAAGATTCCAGCACACGATCCTAGTGTACTTAGCTATCCTAACACGATCAGCAACATCTTAATATTGTTTTAAGACAGTACTTTTGTTAATATTCCACTGTATTATAAGCTTGCCAACCAATGTTATAAATAGCTGACGAACATTGTAACTAAATGTATCATTGTATTAACACAGCCATTTTGTAAATACTTTGTGCACAGTCGCAATATGATCACGTAGTCAGGCGACTATAAACAAAAGTTGAAATAAAAAAAATCTGATGTGTTGCACTCACATGACTTTCTCTACTCTTGTACTAACCATTCTTACAAACTCTTATACCTATATCTTCTTCGTGTTAAGATAAAAAATTTCCTTGTAGGTACAAGGGCAATATTAGAATACAGTAGGCTTTGTGCGATAGTCAAATGTTTTAAAGCTTTGGGATTCTCTTGCCTTTGCCCACTTAACATATAAAAAAATGAACAACGATGATCCATTTCACGAAAGTCCTAAGTTTTCCGAAACTCACACACATAACAAGGAATATATCCGAAATGGTTCACCCTAAAAGAAAATTTATTTGGACATAAATTGTGTATTTTAGCAAGATCTACATTTTTTGTACAGTATGATTTGGTCTATCTCTAACGGTTTACCAGTTATGCAAAAGTCGTCTAGAGTAAATACGACTACAGGGGCTATAGCCAGAAAATTCAAGATATATATTTCATTTGTCATAAAAATATCTCAAACATGTGACATTTTAGTCAAAATCGTTAGAGCCATTTTCAAGAAAATCAAAATTTTCGAAAACTTTTCCATGTAAAGGGTAGTTTAGGGTGGGGCTATTTTCTTCAAAATCTTCGTGTCACATCCTTGAAAGACATTAAACTTAAATACCAACTTTGGTTTTTAACGGACTTTTCGTTTTTGAGTTATGCTGTCCACAGACTGGCAGACTGACACACAGACTGACACACTGAAACACACACACACGGACCTTTTTCTAAAAATGTTTTTTTTTTTTTTTTGGATTCAGGGGGCTTCAAAACATATTTCCGGTGAAATCTCGACATCGAATTTTTGGGTGGAATACAATACTTCCCCTACTTACCAGTAGAGAAAGTAAAAAAATCTGGGCGCTGATCATGACCAACAAATGAATAACGCACGTGTGTGTGTGTTGTTGTTGACAGGCTTTTCTTCTGTCGGTAAAGACGACAGGATATTGTTTGACTTTAATAGATAGATTGAAAGCGTGGGCGCGAAGCTGGTATACAGAGCATAAGAAATGCTGGTTTTTCCAGCGCGTTTTCCTCTCTCACAGCTCAGGGTGCTTGTACTGGATTAATGGATTGCTGATGTCAGCAACAAACTTCCCCCACCACTCCCTGTTGTGTCGACACCCTCTTTGTGACTGTGGGAGAGAAAGGAGTCGAGATGTCTTGAATTAATAAGTTTCCCGGGAGGCAAAGAACTTACAGGCCTTCACAACTTCGAGGGTCCATTTTCCATTTGCAAAACACTTCGCCGCATTTTCTTCCTCGAAACTTGTTTTTATAAAACATTAATTAAAACTGGTCTCAGTAGTTGGAGTACTGTTTAAAACTACTTGTCCTGTCTATTCCAGAAGTCAAATTAAATGTAACATATATGCTAGAAGTATGATAGATTACACTGTTCTACAAAATAATTTTTGCTTTCTCTACTTCGTATAGTATAGTAGAGGAACAATTGTTTTCCATCCAAAAATTCGATGTCGAGATTTCAACGAAAATATACGTTTTGAGACCCCCTGAATAAAAAAAGGATTTTTAGAAAAAGGCCTACGTGTGTGTGTGTGTGTGTGTGTGTGTGTGTGTGTGTGTGTGTGTGTGTGTGTGTGTGTGTGTGTGTGTGTGTGTGTGTGTGTGTGTGTGTGTGTGTGTGTGTGTGTGTGTGTGTGTGTGTCTGTGGACAGCATAACTCAAAAACGAAAAGTCACTTAAAACCGAAGTTGGTATATAAGTTTAATGTCTTTCAAGGTTGTGACACAACGATTTTGAAGAAAATTTCTATACCTTAAAATATTCTTTAGGTACATGGAACATTTTTCCAAAATTTTGATTTTATGGAAAATGGCTCTAACGATTTTGATTCAAATGACATATGTGATATTTTTATGACAAACGAAATGTATATCTTGAATTTTCTGGCTATAGCTCTTGAAGACCTATTTACTCTGGATGACTTTTGCATAAACCGCACGAGATAGACGAAATCTTACTATACAAAAATGTACATCTTGCTAAAAGATGCAATTTGTCTGAATAAATTCTTTATATGTTAATCGTACAAAGAGGACGAAATTTGAAAGCTTTAAAAGATTTGACTATAGCTCAAAGCCTACTGCATTTCCATATTCCCCTTCGTCCTACCAGGAAATAAGCAATAAGATAATTTGTACAAAGCGCGCTTGCCTCTGGCGCGGAGGACCCGGGTTCGATCCCCAGCACCAGCATGGGGATTTTATCCCCTCTGAGAGATCTGGCACGGGGTACACTCAGGCTCGTTAGGTCCCAGGAGGACTGACCACGTCCCACCCTCCAGGACTGCACCTCACCAATTACGCCTGTAGTGGGCAGAGGTGGGGGACGCAGCGGCTAGGCGGTGAGCCTTGGCCCTTCATGGGCTGTTGCGCTAGCGATTTTTAATTTGTACAAATGCTTATCTCAACTAACACGAAGAAGATACAGGAATAGGAGTATGTAAGAATGGTTAGTACGACAGTAGAGAAAGTCATGTGAGTGCAACACTTCAGATTTTTCCTATAGGCCTATAGTTTAACACTTTCCTTGATGTTTTCTCTAGGCATTTTGTTTACATGCTCTCTCCATTAATTTCTGTAATTGATAATTTCGCCTGCCAAAGGATTTATATCTAGCTATCTTAGTTTTTCATTTGGAATTTTATCTAAAAGTTTGCATCTTGTTACTCTTCTTAAGAATCTCATTTCGGCAGATACTCCGCAATAATCGGCTAACATTGTGAACATCCATTTCTCTTCATACTATTTCTCCAGGTCTTTATGAAATTATTATCCATACATCATAAATACATCACTACAACTCTAGGGAAAGAAGTCCTGCTGCGAGTCCATAAAATGTACTTTCAACTTTCAAGGACATATTGCATCCCAAATCTTTGTGAAAGGAATGGTCAACGCTTACTCCTATTTAGGATCTCTTCTACTTCCAAGGAGTTGTTGTGTTACTTTAAATAAACGTACCCAGGCTCACCTTTCTTTGTCATGTATGCTTCAGAATTTTGGTCTTGTTGAAGTTGTCAAAGCTGAGAACTCATAAATAAACGCTCATTTATTTTAGCAGCTGATAGACGAGGAAATCTGTCAGTGAGATATCTAAGCCCTCTGACTGTTAGATCCATGGTCATTAACATTGTTTAAGTAGGCCAAGTTTTATGTAGAGGAGTGCACAAGTATATCCACGAGCAGCCAGATTTTTCCGCTGTACATTTTTTTACCAACTTTTCAATTTCGTTTAGGCAATTAATTACTTTTACGTAGTAGGATCTTCTACCTCGACTATCCCGCTCACAGAGGAAACACTGGTCTTGCTGTATCCCCAATAACAATGCAGTCACTTTTAAATCGCCACACACCTTCCACTTATGCTCATTGTACCTATCTAATTACATTGAGCATAGTTGCTAATATCTCGTAACTCTCATAGTTCTCTTTATATTACTAATTTGTCGCATTAATTTATTATCTATAATAGATTCGTTAATAGGCTGAACCTTTATGATTTGCCTTATAGATATAAGGGCAGCTATCTGTGTGAATGTTTTCACCCTGAAGAATACAAATAAATACACTTTAAATTTATAGAACTCGACGCCTTATCACTCTGATTTTGAGGTAAACTTGCCACGCTATTCATACACCAATGTATGAAAAAGAATCAGTAATAGTAAAGTTAATGTTGCCAACTATTTAAATTATTTTTATACATTTGCCATACTTTCCGCAAATCATGATTGTAATGACCTAGATGAGGTGTATATAGTTGTTTGAACATATACACACATATATGTGGGTGGGGGTGGGGTGGGCGTGTGGGGGTGAGTGGGCGTGTAGGTATACTATTCAGATTACAGGGAAACTATCTCTAATTTCAGATTTGGGTTTAACAATGTGAATTCCTTTGGAATTGAATATTTCCACCTCAGAAATTGAGCCTTTTTTATTACCATTGTTCTAGCGAAATAATTGGTTGTGATACTAGTTTGTTACAAGTCGCATCCAAGTGTATTATATTGGGTATAAATATTATTGTTGTTGTTATTGTTATTATTCAATTTAGCAAGGAAAACTACTGTGCAGAATATGATATAAGGACAAGAGTTACACAATAAATGTTGTCTAATTTATTTTCTCTAAAAGGGATGTATAAGTTTGATAAAATTACAAACGTATGAGTCATTTTCATAGTAAATAAAAAGTACATTTTGGATTTTAAGTCAACGATCTGTCCTCATTCTCGTGGAGTTTGTCACTTTATACATTTTGGAAACTATAAGAAATGGGGAGAAATCTATACAAACATGTAGAACTGCTTCAATGTGCATTATTTCTTAAATAACTTCAGCTGTTTGCGACACATTTCCTGTGAATTCACTTTTTCAATAGTTGAAGAATACATTTTTGGAATAATGTCTACGTCGGTTGTTTCGTTTCTAATTAAGTAATGTAAACAGTCTGTATACCGATAACACCGATAACACTGAACTATTTTTTAAACACTTTACTATCGCCTTAGCTCTGTAAGGTCCTCTGCAGCTACTTGCTTGATGTTCGGTATTTAACAACAAACAGAAAACAAGATCCTTTTATGAATGATTCAGAGTGACTGTGAATATAAGAGAGAACCTGGAAAGAAAATGGTGAAATAATAAAACCTCAGACTTTTGCATTCTTTACCTTTAATCTATTTTGGGTAGAGAAATTATAATATTCCACCCCAAAAGCCAATATCCAAAGTCCGCTGGCAACAGACGTTTTCAGATCCCCTGAATCCAAAAACACAGTTTTAGAAAAGTGTAGGTGCATGTGTGCTCGTGTGTGTGGATGGGGTGTGGGTGGGGTGTGGGTGGGGTGGGGTTGCATAACTGGTAAACTGTAAGAGATAGACCAAATCTTACTATACAAAACATGTAGTGAACCATTTCGGAGATATTCCTTGCTATTTGTGTGAGCTTTGGAGAACTTACACTTCTTTCAAATGGAGCATTGTTATTCAATTTTTTATATGTTAACCGTGAAAGAGAACGGAACTTGAAAACTTCAAAAAGTTTGACTACCGCTCAAAGCCTACTGTATTCCCATATTCCCCTTGCACCTACAAGAAAATAAGCAAACAAGATAATTTCTACAAATGTTTATCTCAACTAACACGAAGAAGATAGAGTTTGTAAGAATGGTTAGTGCAAGAGCAGAGAAAGTCATGTGAGTGCAACACATCCGATTTTTGCTTAACAGTCCCTTTTCGCACCAAAGCAAATTGGGAGCTACAGCATAACTAAATGTCATGGCATGATAACAAGATCAATATAGCAGCATTCAGTGGTGTGACTTGCAGTATAAACAATACCCTATAAACAGGCACCACTCCGACTGCGCTGGCTCATTCATCAGGTAATTAAATCCATTGCCAAATAGTGCTAATTTAAACTCTTTTTCCAATTTGTTTAACGTCATTAACATTCTCTCAGTTGTTAATAAACACTATATAATAACAATGTCATATTTATAAATATTCTTCGCATGTGTACCTTTCTCTTAACAGAAAAATAAAATTCATAGTCCATATAGGTATTTCGTTTGCCACGTCACCAAAAATGTTTATAAAATGAGTGACATTGTACTGTTTTTCTAAAACAAAACAAAAAAATCTGTTGTGTTGCACTCATACGATTTTCTATACTCTTGTGATAACCATTTCTTACAAACTCTCATTCCTATATCTTCTTCGTGTTAGTAGAGATACATTTGCAGAAATTATTTTATTGTTTATTTCCTTGTAGGTGCAAGGGGAATATGGAAATACAGTAGCCTTTGAGCGATAGATACAGTTTTCAAACTTCGTTCTCTTTGCACGGTTAGCGTATAAAAATGAATAACATGTTCCGTTTCACAGAAATATAAATTCTCCAAAACTCATACAAATAACCCGGAATATTCCTGAAATGGTTCACTATTAAAAAAGATATTTAGACATAATTGTGATCTACATTTTTTGTATAGTAAGACTTTGTCTATCTCTTATGGTTTACTAGTTATGCAGAAAGTCATCCAGAGTGAATAGGACTTTCTGGGCTATAGCCAGAAAATTCAAAATATACATTTTATTTGTCATGAAAATATCTCAATGATGTCATTTTAATCAAAATCGCTAGAGCCATTTTCAAGAAAGTCAACATTTTCTATGTAAAGAGTAGTTTAGGTTGGAGCAATTTTGTTAAAAATCTTCGTACGGCATCCTTGAAAGACATTAAACTTAAATAGCAACTTTGGTTTCTAACCGACTTTTCGTTTTTGAGTTGTGCCGTCCAAAGTCTGACAGATCTTTTTCTAAAATTACTTTTTTGAATTCAGAGTGCTTCAAAACTTATATTTCCGGTGATATCTCGACATCGAATTTTTGAATGCAATACAATAGTCTACCTTATTATAGGTAGTAGAGAAAGAAAATATCTTAACTCCTTAAAAATATCTGCCTAATTTTATTTTTGTTAAAATGTTCCCTTTAACAAGACAGCTTTTTGGAGAAACATAAGGCGGCTGGACAAAATAGTTCAAGAACAGTGTATTTGAGTGAAATATGCAAGTGTCTTTAAACTTTTGGTAAGAGCTGTACCTTCGTGAGGAACGGGTAGAAAAGTCATGTGAAAGTAATGCAACAGATTGTTTTACTCGGTGGGATTTAATTTGAAAGGAATAACAAATATTAGTTATTGTATACCAGAACATGTAATATGAATGACAATCAGTATCCAGGCAAACCAAAGCGTTGGCGTTGGGACCAGTTACAAAAAGCGTGATGCTGAATATTTCAGTTCCGTGAAGCGAGGAAAATAGAGTAATAATTGTACAACAGCTAAACGAGACCTTGCAGCCGAAAGCGGGGTACCCAAGGGAGGGCTTTTTAATTATTCACTATGTTATCCATATACAGTACTCCGGAACATGGCTATGGTTTCAATGTTTAGATAGACAAGTTTCTTGGGATAAAGGCACGAAGCAGAAAGAGAAGAAATGGTGAAGCATCGTACATTTTCTTATGATCTGACACAGCCAAAAGCGAAGATCGCAAAGGAGGTATGAATTTGATAGGAAGGATAGTGATCATATTCCACACTCCCCAGGAATTTAATTTGGAAGCACCACCTCATTGCTCCTGTGGTTGTGAATTCCATCCTCTGCTAGTCGCTATTATTGTTAAACCTTACGACCATGCAAATTGTCAACGACAGTGTATTTTACTGTTTAAGACCGTATAACCAATGAGTAAATGTGGGTTCTCCAGTTAAGATACCTGGGCAGTAAAAGGTAACGAATATTTAGGCAAAATCAGATGTGTTGCACTCACATGTCTTTCTCTACTCTTGTATAAACTATTCTTCTGTCTAGTTCATGTTAATAGACATAAATATTCGTAAAAAATTATCTTACTGCTAATTCTCTTGTTGTAGATACAAGAAATGTTTTAAGAGTGGTCACTATATGATGACTGAAATTCCGTTCTTTGTATGGCCAAAATATAAGTGAAAAATATAAGTATTGCAAAATTCTGACAAATAACGAGGAATATCTCCGAAGTGGTTCACTCCACAAAAAATCATTTGACATAAATTGTGACTTTCAACAAGATCTAGATTTTTTGTACTGTAAGATTTGGTGTATCCTTTACGGTTTATGCAAAAGTCATCCAGAGTAAACACAAATACATAGGCTATAGCCAGAAAATGCAAAATATACATTTCATTTGCCATAAAAATATCTAAAACATGTGGCACTTTAATCAAAATCGTTTGAGCCATTTTTGAGAAAATCAAACTTTTCGGAAATTAACATGCATACGACCCATTGTTATTTACAGATGTGAAACTTGGACCATGATGAAGGCGGCCGAAAATATAATTAATACATTTGAAAGAAAGATCTTAAGGAGAATTTGTGGATCTATAAATGAGAATGGTATATGGAGAATGAGATACATCAAGGAAATATATGACCTCTTCAAAAAAAAAAAAAAAAAAAAAAAAAAAAAAAAAAAAAAAAAAAAAAAAAACTGTCCACTGTGGCCAAATTAAAAAGACTACAGTGGGCAGGTCATGTGCAAGGAATGGATGAAGGACATACCTAAAAGGTGGTGACAGGAGTGATCTTTGGAAAGTGACCGATAGATAAACCTAGGAAATGGTGGATGGATTCAGTGAAACACGTCAGTTATCAGCTCCTAAAATGCAAAAATTGATAACAGATAGCTCTGGATAGAGATTGGAGGTCTAGGATGAAGAAGGTCCAGACCCTCCTTGGGCTGTAGCGCCATTGGAAGGAGGAGCATGGAGTAGGAGCGAGGAGGGAGGAGGAAGGAAGGAGGAGGGAGGAGGAGGAAGAGGAGGAGGAGGGAGGGTGGAAGGAGGAGGGGGAGGGGTGGAGGGAGGGAGGACGAGGAGGGAGGGAGGAGGAAGTGTAGAAGAGGAAGAGGAGGATGAAGAAAGGGTACTTTAGAGTGGAGGAATTTTCTCAAATTCTTCATGCTTAAAGGATATTAAACTTAAATGCGAAATTTGGTTTTTAACCAACTTTTCGCTTTTGAGTTAGTTATGCTGTTCACAGGCACAGACATACAAATACACAAGCACCTGTTTCTAAAAATGCTTTCCGTTTTTTCTTTTCTTTTTTTCTTTTTTTTTTTTTTTTTTTTTTTTTTTTTGATTCAGGGGCCTAAAATGTAATTTTCCACTGAAATTTCGATACAGAATTTTTGGATCTAATACATTACTTCCCCTACTTACTATACATAGTAGAGAAAGTAAAAATACGTTAGAGAAGAAGCTATGACTAATATAACTGAAACATGAAAAACTGAATACCATACTTGGTATATGCATATTCTAAGGATGCGATACAAACTACCATTAAATTGGGAATACTTTCGTAAATGTTATTTTCTCAAAAATGGCTCTAATTGTTGCTAAAATAACGTAAGTTTAAGATACTAGCATAGAAAATAAAATGTACATAGATTTTGAATGTTCTGGGAATAATCCGTGAAGTTCTCGTCATTCAGAACGAATTTTATAAAACTGGCCATTTTATTATGAGAAAAATGCCTACAAAATATCGTTAAAACACATAACTTATGCATGTGTATTAAATATTTTGTGGCTCTAACCATTTCCAAGATATTCCTTGTTGGTTTAAAATCAATGGTGAATGAACCCTCCAGAAGCGTTTTACGTTTTTAAAGGGTTAACTCACCATTGATTTTTACTTTCTCTACTACGTTTAGTAAAGTAGAGGAAGCATTGTATTCTTCACCAAAACTTCGATGTCGAGATTTCACCGGAAATGTTTTGAGACCTTCTGAGTCCAAAAAAAGGTACTTTTTAAAAATGCATTTTAGGAAAAGAGGTGTGTGTGTGTGTGTCTGTCTGTCTCTCTGTCTGTCTGACTGTGGTCAGCATAACTGAAAAACCAAAAGTTGGTTAAAGCCAATGTTGGCATTTAAGTTAACGTCTTTCAAGGATGCGACACGAAGATATTGAAGAAAATAGCCCCACCCTAAGCTACCGCTTACATTGACAATTTTTCGAAAGCTTTGATTTTCTTGAAAATGGCTCTAACGATTTTGATTAAAATGCCATATGTTTGAGATATTTTTATGACAAATGAAATGTATATCTTGAATTTTCTGGCTATAGCCCCTGTAGTCCTATTTACTCTGCATGACTTTGGCATAACTGGTAAACCGTAAGAGATAAACAAAATCTTACTATACAAAACACGTAGATATTGCTAAAGCACACAATTTATGTCTAAATACATTTTTTGTAGAGTGAACCATTTTGGAGATATTGCTCGTTATTTGTGTAAGTTTTGGAGAACTTACACTTCGGCCAAATGGAACATCGTTTGTCACTTTTTTATATATTAACCTTGCAAAGAGAATGGAATTTGAAAGGTGTAAAGGATTTGACTATTGCTCATAGCCTACTATAATTCCATATTCCGTTGCATGTGCAAGAAAAGGAGCAATAAGATAATTTCTGCAAATGCTTATCTCAATTAACATAAAGAAGATATAGGAATGAGAGTTTGTAAGAATGGCTAGTACAAGAGTAGAGAAAGTCATGTGAGTGCAACACATCAGATTTGTTACTGTCACATTTATAACGCGTCTTTAAAATGGTGTTAAGTCATTTCTGTGGGTTTCGGTTCTTTGGATGTTTTTTTGTACATTATATTCATACTCTTATTCATAGTTCCAGAGAAGGGAGTATAGGTAAGACTCTCGGCTAGAGAAAAGTTCCCAGTTTCCAAACAGGAATCGAACCCACAACCCTTGCACAGCAGCTAAGTGGTCCAACGAATGAGCTACTGGGATGACACTATTGACTTTTTCCCTCCCACTGGCAACAGTATAGAATTTCAGCAAGCACTTAAGCCTCGCTTTGCTGCAATCTGAAAACAGTTGAACTAGAGCTTAAAACTGAAGAGTTGGATTGTTCCAGTTGTTTTCCCAGTTCACTGTGCTGAAAAAATCTGATATATTGCACTCACAGGGCTCTATCTCCTCTTGTAGTAACCATTCTTACAAACTCCTATTCTTATATCTTCTTCGTGTTGAGATAAACATTTGCAGAAATTATCTTGTTGCTCGTTTTCTAGCACGTGCAGCGTGAATGTGGGAATACAGTAGGCTGTGAGTGAGTCAAATATTTTTAAGCTTTGAGATCCCGTTCTCTTTGCACGCTTAACATATAAGAAAATGAACAACGATGTTCCATTTCACGAAAGTTTTGTTTTCCAAAACTGACCTAAATAACCAGGAATATCTCCGAAATGGTTCACTCTACAAAAAAATTTATTTGGACATAAATTGTGTGTTTTAGCGAGATCTACATTTTTGCACAGTAAGATTTTGTCTATCGCTTACGGTTTACGAGTTATTCAAAAGTCATCCAAAGTAAACTGGACTACATAGGTTATAGCCAGAAAATTCAAAATATACATTTCATTTGTCATACAAATATCCTAAACATATGGCAATTTAATCAAAATCGTTTTTCAAGAAAATAAAAATTTTCAAAGCATTTTCCATGTAAAGGGTAGTTTAGAGTGGGGCTATTTTTTTCAAAGTCTCGTGTCGCATCCTTGAAAGACATTAAATTTAAATACCAACTTTGGATTTTAACTGACTTTTTGTTTTTGAGTTAGGCTGTCCATAGACCGATACTCAGACACAGACACACACGGACTTTTTTCTAAAAGTTTTTTTTTTTTTTTTTTTTTTTTTTTTTTTTTTTTTTTTTTTTTTTTTTTTTTATTCAGGGGACATGGAAGTTTTGGGTGGAAAACAATACTTCCTCTATAAGTGCTGAAGGCCGGCATTATCAACTATGTTAAGTAGATTTTCCGGGCTTGTGGGCCGTGGTCGAGTTGGATTACCTTCCTCCGACGTTTCGCTGAAAACTGCGTCCAGCATCTTCAGGGTCAACCTCTGTTATTTTGGTCTAACTTAGTGGCTGCACATAAACTAAAGTTCACTGCAAACTTTCATATTACTGATCATTTTTTTTTCTCAGTAATATGAAAGTTTGCAGTGACCAGTAGAGAAACTAAAAATTAAAACTGACCTAAAAACACTGTACCATTAAGTAAAATGGCGGAAACGTCGTTGAGAAAGCCGCATGGCAGTAAAGAAAGTGAGTTGGAGTTGATCAATGAATTAATAGACAGAGCCAAGTTGAGGAAAACACCAATGGTAGTTCAGAATGTTTTGATTATGAAGCATCGACAGTGACACTAAAGTCAGTGGACTTGAATCGTCAAAGTCGGCTGTTTGTGATACTGATACAGTGAAGAAAGAAACGGGCGAGTCTTGGTTAAGATAAACTAATGTGGGTTGTAATATCACGAAAGGATATAGACGATGTTAACGACAAGAAGAGAACTGTGTATTTGCGCAAAAGTTTTGGAGGATAATAGTGACAGAAAAGGTAATTGATTTTATCAATTCGTTACAATATTTAAACTAAATTTTGTTTTTATCTTACGCTGTTCACACACGCAGAAGCACGCACACAAGCACGCACGCACACACGCACACACACACACACGCACGCACGCACGCGCGCGCGCCCAGTTACGCCCTATTAAATAAAGACAAAAATGTTCTAAACATGTTTTTTCTTTAATTCGGGTTATGCCAAAATATGTATTTGCAATGAAAACTATTTCTGATTTTTGGGTGAAATTGCTACTGCCTTCTACGTGAGAGAGAGAGAGAGTAATGAAATGAGTTGTATAGCATTATATATTGGAACTGTTTAAAAAAGTTAGTTCTAAAATATCCAGTTTTTTGGTATTAAATAACGAACGAAAGAGTTACTTAACTCCATGATAATTTCATTTCTTGGAGGAAAATTAATGGCGACTAAAGCTTTGAAAATATTGTGTTTGAACGTAAACTTGAATATTTAGCAGCTGGAACATGCTTTTAACAGTCTTTGATTACATATAGAGAAAGAATGGAAACATAAACAATAGAAATAGAGAAACAATACTCCCACTTTGAACACAACGTTGTTCAAGATATCAGTAATATACTGGAGCGCACTAAAAGCATAGAAAATAATGAACCTTATTTTTTTCCCCTCATTACAGTGATAATCTGGTTCATGACGCCCTTTATATTTTAGGTAAGGACAAAATAGATACGCCTGATTTTATGATCCACAGAAGTTATCTCTAAATTAGGCACATTTAGGCAAAAACTGTGACTGGTGAGGTTTATGCCATCTAGGTTTTGACATTGTCAATTTCATGATGCAACGCTGTCATTTTACGGATTTTTCGTTCTCAGACTGAATCTTTGATGCCTTTGGTAACACACAGAAAGCTCCAAGGCTGAAAAAAGAACGGTAGGTCCGTTTTGCGTCCCGCTGCGGTCGAATAATGAACGATTGATTCCCATTTCGCCGAACAATCTCATACACGTTGATTCCGCTGTCTACTGGAGGCGGTTGCTGCCCCATTCCATCACCACGCACACAAGGCACTGTATGTTAGCGATGGAGGGGTGCTACACGCTTATAAATTTGGTTTACATAAATGTCTCGTTGATAAATACAAGTGTAAGAGGAGAACATATGCGTGTTTTGAGAAATTAAATTACTTAAATTGGATTATTCCTCATCCTTCCTTGAGTCTGGAAGTATAATGGCGGTGCCGTTGCTGAGTGGTTAGACTGCTCGCCTACCACCTAGGCGGGACCCGCATGTGGTATTCCTGGTGGACGAAGCGGCGTCTGGACAGGTTTTCTCCACGTTCTCCGGTTTCTTCCGCCATTCATTCAACCAATTGCTCCACTATCGCCCTTCCAATCATCAATTTCGCCTGCATTTCATATCATCCTCTTCCTCAATATCATACCCGGTGCTTGGCTGACCACCCGCTTCCAGATCTTCACTCTGTCTGGTCCAGAGGTCCATCTGCTCCCCGACAGGCGTCTGACCCTAGGCACTGGCTTGTAAGTCCTACATAAGGGGAGGGTAATCAGGTAAAGAAAGAAGTATTGTCGGTTCGCAATTAGATTATAATCAATTAGATGATAGGCCGTTATATCTATGGTTGGCTCACTCCACCTGCAAAGTTCCCGGCTCTAAGACTCGACTATTTCGAGGGCACCGGGCATGGCGTTACACTTCCATCTATGTAACGTTAATTCACGTCACTAGCGGTCGCTGGTGATTGGACGCCTGGTGGCTGCAATACAGAGGGTTTTCCTGTCAGCCAGTTGGGCGAAGAAGGTGAGAGGCTAGGGAGAGTCAGTCAGAGCCAGTCAGAGCCAGTCACAAGTTCAACAGGTGGTTAGGAAACAGGGTAGCCATTGGCATACATATTAAAATGGTCTTCAGTGTTGGCGAGTTTTAAAATAATTTAATCCATATCTCAAGTGGTCGGAGTTCAGTTGTAAAATGGGAGGGTGTAAATGTTTTTGAAAGAATCACTCAGAGATAGGGAAATGGATTTCAGGGTTGCTACCAATGTGTTAATTTATTTTGGGTGAATGATGTAATTTAGATAAGTATGAAGAATTGACATTGAACTGAACCCAAAGATAGTCTTCTGCCAAGAAGAAAATATACTTTCTAAAACGAACTATGCAAAATGAATAAGTATGTGAAAAGAGCAGAAGCATAATGTGACATACATAATTGGAAACAAGTATTTACTGCAAGTTAAGGATACCCATCTGTGAAAAAAGGCCAAAAATTTCCAAAATTGCCAAAAATGGATTTTTGTTTTATCAAATAGTATAAATTGTCTGCTTTATTTTGATATGCTTTTTACAGCCTTACGGCCTTTTCATCTATGTCACATGGCCGTCTAACTGATTGCATGTAAGTGGTCGTGTCCATTTAAATCCATACAGTTCCATTATCCTTGCTATGACTTCAAACTTAGTTTTTCCACGTTTTTATTTTTAGCACTGTTTGCTCTTTAAAATGCTCCACACGATGCAATTTTCAGTATACTTATGCATGAAATTTAGTGTACTTGCTTAGAAATAACATTAAAAAGAAATGATGAGATAATTTTCTCATAACGTGAATAACTGCTGAGTAATTCAATATTAAAGTTTACATTTCAAAATTTAAATGAAACAAATAATGAATTTAAGCTTTAAAATTTATTTTTATCCAAACTAATAACAAGATTAATAAATTATCTCATCAATTTGCTAACATTATATTACAGGACATAACTGAAAATTATCAAGTTTTTCAAATCAAAATGGCATCATGGGGAACCATTTATACAAATATTTTAAAAAAATATAATAAAATATTAATATGTTAGCAACTAATCTGCCCAAATGTATGAAATTTAGCACAGTTACTCCTCACTATACAGTGATTGTTCTGTTAAAATTTCAAATCAATCCAATGAAAACTGTAGATTTTCAAAATTTCACAGATGGGTATCCTTAATATGAGTATAATGGTAATTTTGCAGTCAGATTGAAGCTAATTGGATTTCTGTAAGTTTCTAATTTATATATTATGCTATATCACCCACCTCAGCACGTTTCCTATCTCTAGATGGCGATCATATCATCGAAGTATAAGATAAACTGGGCCAAGGGGAAAGGGTATGTAATTAAAAGTCGGCACAATGATTCTGGTATATTAAACTGGCAGAGAGCCGGTAATATTGTGAGGAGAAAGGCTGACCAAAATTTGTGTGAGCGACCTTCCAAACTTAAGTGCCTCGAGTTAGATAATGGTGATACTGACACTTACAGCTCATGATGTGGTTCGATAATGAAAAATATTAATGCCACTGGATTACCAAACTTACGGAGTTGCACAATAACTTACTAGAATATGCAAAAATATTTTCCACACAAACACACGGAGCAAATGTTTTATTTGTGAACGACTATGAAAAGAATATCGTAGGTTTATCATGCCAAAGCAATTTACATTTTCTGAAACGGTTGATAACTTTATTTGTGATGGGACCTTCAAGATTTGTCGTGTTCTGCTCCACCAAATATTTATAATTCATGGGGCAAATAAAAAACAAAAAAGAAAGAAAAACACAAGGAAGCCTTGTGCTCAATTGCAAATGACACCAATCCAAACATTATACTCGTACATATACGTCGACTTTGAGGCAGCAAATCATCAGTCAATTGCTTACTTTTGGTCCCAAACGAATACAAAGGATTGCATATTTCATCTGGGGCAGGCATGGTGGAAAAATGTTCAATCATTGGTATTATTAAATGATTTTAAATTAAAGGACTTTGAAATCGAAAGATTTCTGAAAGCTTTGGACTGTCTCTCCTGTCCCCTGACCAAATTGAAGATAGAGACCTAATGTCCCGCAAACGTATCGTGGAACCTCTGGATCACTTTTTACTTTCTCTACTCGTAAGTAGGGGAAGTATTGTATTTCACCCAAAAATTCGATGTCGAGATTTCACCGGAAATATGTTTTGAAGCCCCCTGAATAAAAAAAAGCATTTTTAGAAAAAGGTTGTGTGTGTGTGTGTGTGTGTGTGTGTGTGTGTGTGTGTGTGTGTGTGTGTGTGTGTGTGTGTGTGTGTGTGTGTGTGTATGTGTCAGTCTGTGGACAGCATAACTCAAAAACAAAAAGTCCGTTAAAGACCAAAGTTGCTATTTAGGTTTATTGTCATTCAAGGATGCGACACGAGAATTTTGAAGAAAACAGCCCCACCCTAAACTACCCTTTACATGGAAAATTTTTCGAAAATTTTGATTTTCTTGAAAATGGCTCTAACGATTTTAATTAAAATATCATATATTTGAGATATTTTTATGACAAATGAAATGTATATCTTGAATTTTTTGGCTATAGCCCCTGTAGTCGTATTCACTCTGGACGAATTTTGCATAACGGGTAAACCGTTAGAGATAGACAAAATCTTACTGTACAAAAAATGTAGATATTGCTAAAATACACAATTTATGTCTCAATAAATTTTCTTGTAGAGTGAACCATTTCGGAGATATTCCTTGTTATGTGTGTGAGTTTCGTAAAACTTAGAACTTTAGCGAAATGCAACAACATTGTTCATCTTTTATATGTTAATCGTGCAAAGAGAACGGAATCTCAAAGGTCAAAAAGATTTGACTATCGCACAAAGCCTACTGTACTCTAATATTGCCCTTGCACCTACAAGGAAATAAGCAATAAGATAATTTGTACGAATGTTTATCTTAACTGGCATGGAGATATAGGAATAAGAGTTTGTTAGAATGGTTAGTACAAGAGTAGAGAAAGTCATGTGAGTGCAACACATCAGATTTTTTGATTATTTACTTCATAGCTATACGACTTCAGTAGTAGCTTTGAACGTTCTGCTGTGAGGCATTCCGCTCAAGTCTGCCCATCCCAACATATTCCATATTCTAGACATTAAAGGTGTTCAAACTGAAATTTACGCTGAAAAAGGTAGCGAAAAACTACATAATGAAACAAATGGAAAACAAAGCATTGCCCTTATGAATATCTTCAAAACATCTGCTAAAAGTTTCTTCCGTTTATATAATTTTATTGATTATGCTTGACAATTGCAACTTTGCTTGTACTGTATTCACACTATGAGAATAACAAAGAGCTCAAAATTTTAGAATATGAATGGAATATTATGGCATTGTTTTGAGAGAAAGGTACTTCGGTGAAACTAATTCGATGGTGGAAAATGGGGTCACTGGACCAACTGTGAGCTCTACCAGCTTATGAGCCTGACTGCGTCAAGTGTATAAAGCTAAGTAGGCTGAGATAGGCAGGACATCTCATCAGAATGGTGGAAAATGACCCAGCTAGGAAGATTTTACTATCGGATCCAGGAGGCAAGCGCCGTAAGGGAAGACTTAAGTTGTGGTGGGAGGAAGGAATCGAAGAAGATGCAGCAGGAGGAGGATATAGGAACTGGAAAGGGATTGCTCAAAATGGAGAGGAATAGAGGGAGCTCTTGAAGAAAGTCGAGGGACACCCCGTGCTGTAGTGTCAAGAAGAAGAAAAAGAAGTGGATAGTGGGAATCAACACGTACAGTATGGAAAAAAATCTGATGTGTTGTACACAGATGACTTTCTCTACGCTTGTACTAACTTTCCTTACAGACTCTTATTCATTTATCTTCATGTTAGTCAAGAAAAACATTTGCAGAAATGATCTTACTGCTGATTGTCTTATAGATGCAAATACAGTTGGCTTTGGTCGATAGTCAAATCTTTTAAAGCTTTGAAATTCAGTTCGGTTTATACAGTCAAACAGATAAAGTGAATAACGATCTTCCGCTTGAGAGAATTTTAAATATTGCAAAACTCACACAAATAACAAAAAATATCTCCCAAATGCTTCACTCCACAAAACATACACGTAGACAACGGGTGTTTGGACTAGGTCAGTTTTTACAGTAAGATTTGATTTATCTCTTACGGTTGATCAGTTATTCCAAAGTCATCCAGAGCAAACAGAGCTACACAGGATATAGGCAGAAAATTCAAAATATACATTTAATTCGCCATAAACATATGGTGTTTTAATCAAAATCGTTAGAGATCAAAATGTCCGCAAAATTTTAATGTAAAGGGTGGAGAAATTTTCTTTGAAACCTTCGTGTCGCATCCTTGAAAGACTTAACTTAAATACCAAATTTGGTTTTTAACCGACTTTTCGTTTTTGAGTTACGCAGTTTAGACATGGAGCTTTTTCTAAAATTGCAATTCTTGGATTCAGTGGACCTCAAAACATTTTCGGTGAAATCTCGACATCGAAATGTTGGACCGAATACAATACTGTCCCTACTTACTATACGTAGCAGAGAAAGTAAATAGATGTCAACTAATGGGAATCAATACGTCCGTTTCGGAATCAATTCGGGGCCGCCAAAAATAAATCGAGCTTCGGGCTTAAAATCAAAGTTTTGAACGTCGTCATCATCTTCTCTTGAAGATACTCTTGTTTTAGAGCAAATAATGTGAAGTAAGAAATGTTCGCTAAAATGTTAATTTAAAGCATTTTATGCAAATAGATATTTAAATGAGTGAAGGAAAACGAAAATGCTGTTATTTAGCGTCGATTGCGCTGTGGAGATGGACAACTGTGCAGCAGATATTCTCGTAGGTAACACTGGCACCATTTGCAGGGTTCAGAAAAGTAATTACTTGGGCTGTAGTGTGTGCGCTTCAGCATGAAAAATGCAGAAACTACTGGTTCATCCTCAACTCATGTTTACATACTCCAGCAAATAGGAATTTGAGTGTTCCCTAACCGCTTCAACTCTACTTAACGTCTAAGTGAAACAGATGTGCTTTTATACCAGGTAGGTAAATATCGCAAGGGATTTAACATTTCACTTAGATTCATCGATTAGTTCGCTCTATTAAGCCACCATTGGTTACAGTCAGTGTTTTCGTGTTATGGAATTTTATACTGCATTTATTTTGATTCGGAAGAAGTTACGTCTGTTTTTGTACCTCTGATTTCCTATGAGTTTACTCGAACTGGGAATAGTTTCAAACTTCATTTGCTATATGATAGAAATATTAATAAAACGCTATGTTCAGTGCCAATGCCCATAAAACATTATTTTTGCTCTTAGAAATTGTTGAACTAGACTTGCGGGAACTTATCATTTCTCAAAGGTACGGACTTGCATGCGAAAATATAATGTTGTACTGATTTGATTGTATTCTCATGTTTTTGGTAAAATAGTTGTATCAAATTTATTGTATACCGCTGTATTTCATAGAATAGTCGCGATATGACTTAATTGTTAAAGCGACTCTAAATAAATAAATAAAAAAAAAAAAAAAAAAAAAAAAGACATGCTAAGCGGTTGTCTGTTTTTCATTTGTTATTGTTTTCATAATTGCTCGTAACTTATAAATCTCTAATGCTGAGTATTTACAGCATTAATCTTTACGTTTTATTTGTGGTGGTATATTTATTTTATGCCCATCTTCTGTGATATTTTGAATTCGGCCTTTTAATTTCTTTTATTAAAGGCGTACAGTTAATAGTTATTGTCAATCACTGTTTCTAGTACTGAACTGTGGAACTGTTTCAACGTTTTCATTATTGGTCATTTTGAGAACAACGAAATATCAAAGTGGTCATAAAATAATATCCCGTAGGTATAATGTGATTCGTCTAAAAAAGGAATAGTTAAACAATGCTAATAATTACCTTTATAAACATGAAAAGATATAATATCCAGTTTTCAATTAAATTAGTTTTAAAAATTGCTCAGACATTTTGTCAGTTGTGGTCAAAAAGTACCTCCCCTACCCCCCAAACGGAGGATGGTATATCTACGTTCTGTAATAAGGATTGGCATAATATCTGAAGTGATTCATGTTAAATAGGAATACTTATTAAACATTGCTTAATATTACCTTCATCAACATGGCAAGATGTAATACCCAATTTTAAAATAAATTTGTTTCAAAAGTTCTTCAGACATTTTGTTACCAGCGGTGGTCACCTTCGTTGCCAATATAAGCTTTCTAATAAAGATTGGCGTAATATCTAAAGCGAATCATGTTAAGAAGTAAAAAAGGAGCAGCTAAACATTGTTAAATATTACCTTTATAAACATGGAAAGATATAATAGTTAATTTCAAAAAGAAATTTGTTTTAAGCCAATTTATATGTGAAAATAAAAAAAATAAAAAACAAACAGTTTTCTTCCGATTGCTTTGAATTTTTTTTCACACACTCAGAACAAAATATATAGCGTATAAACAATTTCAATGTTCTATGTTAAACCGGGTGTAACTTAATATATTTATTAATATGCTAATTATTTTTGATATGCTAATATGAAATGATCTTTGGACCCTAAAATTTATTCTCTCCTAAATTTTTAATTTGAGCTCAGTATAGAGGTGTAAAGAACTTGTCATATTGCCATTGCTTAGATTTAATTAGTGTAAGAGAAAAAAAATGTTTTTTATACAACTTATTGCCATTTTAAATTTTTTCAGTATGAGTTACGATAAATATTCAATCTCAGCTCAATTATATAATATTCTATAACCAGCGCATGAAAAATTTTAACATCCTAATCTCTGAATTTCTCCTGAAAATTTCAGGCCAATAAGTTATAAACTAGGGTGCAAGAAGCATTCTGAATAGTGAAAAATGCTGAAAAAAATGAGAAACTTATTTTAAAGCTTAAAATATTTGTACTTGAACTAAATCCAATATATAGGACCGTCTGCTGCTTTTTTCTTGGCCTCAGTAGCAGTTTTTCAGACTTAAGTTTGCTTGGTTGTTTTTTAATATGGAAGCATTCCTTTCGCCTTCGCCTTGCCCACAACATTTATAAATTTATTGTACTCAGTTAACATCTACATTATGCACTTTCGCCAATTTATACACAAAATTCATAAAATATTTGCTTGTTACAACTTTACTATAGACTAACGAATAACTTAAAACCTATTAACTAACTAAACAATGCCTAATATATACTGGGACACTGAAATAACCTAGCAGGATTGCATATTACAGAACACTGACTGCAATTTTCTGATTGGAAGCAAAACATTGGTTAGATTCGCTCGATATATCGAAATCATTCAGCACAGCCAACTCACATCCTTTCGAAGCAAAATTCCCAGCAAGAGACTAAAATCAAAGCCAGTGAAAACGAAAAAAATTATTTCAAAACAACGAAGTTTAGCGAGGAACGCTCACCCACACTAGGACATTTAAAGGCCATCCTGCAGCTTTAAAAATGTGACGCATATTTTAGGTGTATGTGTGTGTGTGTGCGTACGTGTGCGTGCGCGCGCGCGTGTGTGTGTGCGTAAATGTCAATAAACATATCGACAGGAAAAGACAATCCTAAAACTAAAGTAACAAGTAAGATAAAATAAAACTGTTCTCGGTGACATAAGAATAGCCACCGTATGGATTTTTCCATAACCCAAAAGACTACCAAATGTAAATATAGATAATTGTAAAAATATGTAAACTGTAGCCTGTAAGCCTATGTACCACACCAGGCCAAATTTCTTTAATAAAGTAATGTGAAACTGAAACCACCACAGTCGCTGTTGAAATCTCCACCAGGATACTTAGACCTCGCCGCCACTGAAGATGTCTGCCGCAGTCGCAGACGAAACGTCTGGGAAGAAGGGGCCCAGCAGACCACGGCTCACAAGGCTTGGATCACAATGTATCCAGTATTAATTTGTTGTTGGAATAACTACACTCTTATTTTAGCTCACATTAAAACCACATGATCATTACATTTATGTAAATAAGCACTTGTAAACTAAACAGGAATAACAAACCAATACAAAGAGTTGACTTAATTTTCCCTTCCAAATATGTATACCCATGCTTTGCTATGTTTTGCTCAACGCCACCGCTACCTATGTGCATACCACAGTCTGTCTCAGAGCGCTTTATGCCCGCGAGTGCTGCCAAGGTCACGAAATTGCGCTGGCTTTAACATCGCTGCGTCATTTGTTAGACTCTTGAGTGCTCCCTGGGAAAGAGACTGATTTACCGGCTCTGTGATTTCACTTGCACGCCACCGAGTTGAATAATACGACATTTTGCACTCCCCCTCAGCACTACTTTGTGGGCAGAGAACCTGTGTTGCTGACCTGTCTTTTTTAATTACCGAGTTTATGAAACTGTTGCATCAACTGCAGAGCAGTTTATTATTCCGCTGTTCATCCTAGCAAAGCAATAAAGAAGTCAACGGCATTTTACAGGAAAAGTTGTGAAATTGTTGTAAGAATAATAAATATAGCAGTGTAAATGGTAACATACAACTTTAAATTTGAAATGAAATATGTAGTGAAATATTTCGTTCTGGCTTTCATTTCAATGTCAAGAATAAATAATCTTTTTATTCTTCTTCTTTGTGCATAGAAAAGTATCCTGATTATTTCTCCTTTTATTCCTCGGATGATTCAATCCATCTAGCGGGTCCTTTTCCCTCCTTAAGGTCTGCCTTCTTTGGCTCTTTTTACTGGACGGTTGTTTCCCATCCTGTTGTGTTATATCCTGAATTTGGAAATATTCTCTGATTTGTATACTGTGTATTTTATCTAATAAAGTTTTCCCTTGAATTTTTCTTCGTTGACATGTACTTAATATTTGTTTTGACTGTATCTGCTCTGGTTTCTGTTGCATAAGTTAAGATTGGTGTAACTATTGTTTTATAAATGGGACTTCACTGTCTACTGCCGTATACTCATTTCACCAACTTATGTCTTTTATGCATCTGATATCAGAGCTTCTTTATCGTCCTGTGTTTTTACTTGTAGAATTAAATGGTTGGTGCTTGTTATTTGAATACTTAAATAAATTCTGGAACCTGATGAATAACGTTTCTTTCCAGTTTTAAATTGCATCTCATTGGATCTTTCGATACTGTTAGGCATTTAGTTTTTTGTGTATTTCTTGCAATATTATATTTTTTCCTTTTTATATAGAATTGATGTAACAGCCTTTGCAATCCATCTTCTGTTTCTGATATGAGGACAGCATCATCTGCGTAGCATGTTATATCACATTTTGTGTTTTTCATTTTGTATCCTCACTCCTTTGGCAGATCTTCAATTAATTCATCCCATATAAGATTATAAAGGAATGCACTTAAGGAATCGCCCTGTATAATTCCCCATTGTTATTTCTTCAGTTTGTTCATTCACCCTCTTTCTTGATTTGGAATCTGAGTTGATATATATTATTGATCTAATCAGCTGCATGGTACACCTTTTTCTTGCAATATATGCACTGCATCTTTTAATTTTACCCTATCGAAAGCTTTTTTTTTTCTTTTCTTCAAATCCACAAAACAAAAAAATACTGGTTTATTAAATTCCCGCGATTTTTCTATAATTTGTCTGATTGTACATATATTGCACCCATTGTAGATCTACTTTTCCTGAAGCCTTGCTGTTCTTCTTTAATAGGTATTACTGAATTTATTATTTAAAATTCTAGTCAAATCTTTCAACGTGGCATTAAGTAATGTTAGTTGGTGATAATTTTCCGGGTTTATATTTTCTTCTTTCTTAAATACGGGAATTGTTATACTCGATTTCCAATCTGCTGGAATGTTACCACCCTCTATTATGTTTTGAGATAACTACTGACGCAAACGTTCCTCTCTGTCGAAGACGTCGCCTTTAAGACCTATAAGATCTCGTGTTTGGTGTCCGGACTAGCTCTAGCAAGAGGTCCTAATCTGCAGGGTGTGCGTGAGTTATGGTAGGAATGGAACCAAACGAAGAATTAACCAACATATCACTTTATTTGTAAATTTCCAGATTTGTTGAGAACTGCCGACGATATTTAAATAGAATGTAACTTTTTAACTTCAACTACAACGTTATAACACTTTAACTTTGTCACCCTTTAGCAACCGCCGGATTATGTCTACGCGCTAGCTTAGGTACAACTCCCAAGTTGCACGTGCGTTATCTCGACTCGATTCAAGACGAGTGTGTGTTGCGTTGCATTTGTTTTTGCGTGAGCAACACGAAGAAAGCGATTTCCATTGGCTAACTTTAGAGCACGTCATGGTAAGATAGGAATCAGCCCGCTGAATCGTTAGAGGTTTGTACATACAACACTCATTTAAATCTGCCTAGGCTTCCATTCTTGAGACTTTAACATATTCAGCTTTATTACGTCTTCCCCTTAACTATTGACTAGAATCTCCTTTTGTTTCTTTCTATTATCGAATATATATATTGACATTATAATTTCGGTTTCACTACTAAAGCACAATTATCCATATTCTTCCTCCATATTTCAGTATTTCCATAGTCCCATAACACCAGCCTGCGAATATTTTGCAGCACGGCATATTTTACATAATAATGGTCAATTCGGATGCTCTGATTTCGAAAATAATAGCTTTTGCGATACGCTGGTATTAACATCACTGCATATTCAACTTACAGCATGGTTTATTAAAACGTGCAAACATGCTAAATCATATGACGCCATACTATACAAACGTCTATCTCTGTTTACAGGTAAGGTTGCACATATCTCATAAACAATTATTGCGTGATACATAAATAGGAGTCCAGTGCAGTTTTAAACTTCTCTTCAGCTGGTCTCTTTTGGAGCCATGTTGTGTTGTGAACGTTATCCGAATAACATAGCAAGCTCGAGTGGTATATCCAGAAAGGGCTGTGGAACAATCCTAACAATTTCTGTTATGGCTGTGGTTGTTATGTGATAAAGCAACAGAAAAGAAACATTCCCGCATTTATCAAGAATTTATATCTGGCCTATTTTAAAATGAAATTAAGAGATCAAGACAAGAATTTTGCTCCTCATTGTGTAAAAGTTGTGTGGAAAATCTAAGACAACGGAGTTCGTTGTCCTCTTTGGTGTTACTATGGTATAGCGTGAACGAGAGGATCGTATTAATGACTCAAGATGGACATTATATATCCAAACTTGTCATCACCTATTAGCCCTGTGCCCCATGGACCTGATCTTTCTATTCCATCACAAACTACCTATTGGCAGAAAGTAGTAATGATACTTCGAGTGTAGAAGATGAAATAAAGTGGTCCCCAGACTTAGAAGATAACACTCCTAATGCATTGAATCAGTCAAAATTAAATGATTTGATACGTGATTTGGATCTTACCAAAGAAGAAAGTAAAATTTTAGGTGTAAGGCTTAAAGAAGAAAATATTTTAGCACCTGCAATAACTTTCTATTGGTACAGATATCGAGAAAAAGAGTTCAACTTATGTAAAAGGAAAACTAGTGTATTGTTGTGATATCGCTATCTTGATAAGTCGTCTCGGAACAGCTTACGATGCAAAAGTTCACTGACTTGAGCAATAGAAGTCTGAAAGATGCTCTGCTACACAACAGCAATATGTTTGCTTCGGTTCCAAAATATGTACACTGTCCAGCAAAGAGTTAAATATAATGAATACAAGTGGTTTATGTTAAGGTGTGTAGGGTAAACGAAATGTCTGTGCTTATTGTATGAATGGGACTCCAGAGACACAAAAAGACACTGGGGTAAAACCAAATTGAGCAAGAGGAAAATATTGTGTGCCAGGGACAAAAATTGTGTGCCAGGGACAAAAAATGTAATAAATCACTCGCTGATTAACTCACAGAAGGTTTTGCTACCCCGATGCATATCAAACTAGGGATAATGAAGTAATTTGTCAAAGCTTTGGACAAAAGTTGTTGTTTCCAAGATCTTATTCAGAAATTTCTAATGTTGTCCGAATCAAAAGCGAATTAAGCCATTTTTAACAGATTTGCAAACTCATGAAGGACGTTTATTTTAGAACTATCACGACAGACAGACAGAGGCTGAAGCTTGGGACTCATTCAGAGAAGTTATAAACAAGTTTTTGGATGATGTTAAAGGTGACCTACATGAACATATTGTTAACATGATGCTCGAAAAGTTATAGGCCCTCGGATTCAATATGAGTTTTAAATTTCATTTTCTTCATTCGTCAGGGCCATAAACGCAAGTCAACTCAGCGTTCATTTTCTGCTAAGCGGAGGAGAAAATAACATCATAAGGATTGTTTCTTTGCTTGAATGATTTCAGGCATTTTAAATTTCACTTAAAATACTGGAAAGCAACTCTCCTATTAGATACTTCCTTTCTGCATGGCAAGAAAACCATACTTGATACGAAAAAATGGAAAGCAGATTTGAAATCCGCATGCTAAAATTAGGTTTAGAGAGCTGATTAAGCCTGTGCCGAAATAAGTTCAAATTCGCAGGCGTGTGATAATTATTTTCTTTGAAACTTAATACGTGCTGACAGCTCTATGATAAAATATTTCCCTAGGGAACCGGTTGCGCAGCGTTTTAAACTTCTGACGATCGATTCAGTCATACGAATCAGCCATACCATTGCGTATGAACCTTTACTCTGTCATTTTAGATTTTTATTGACATTTTAATGCTGCTTGCTGAGAGTTCATGGTTGGAAATAGTGAGGAGCATAGTTCCATATACGAAAGTGATTTTTACTTTCTCTACTACGTATAGTAAAATACAGAAGGTATTGCATTCTACCATTCTACCATTCTACCAAGTCCACGTTTCACCGGAAATATATAAATACAAGAAAAGCATTTTTAGAAAAAGGACCGCATAACTCGAAAACAAAAAGTAGGTTAAAAATCAAAGTTGGCATTTAACTTCAATGTCTTCCAAGAATGCGACACGAAGATTTTGAAGAAATTTGCCCCACCCTAAACTACCCTTTACATGGACATTTTTCGAAAATGTTGAGTTTCTTGAAAAATGACTAACGATTTTGATTAGAATGCCACATGTTTGAGCTATTTTTATGACAAATGAAATGCATATCTTGAATTTTCTGCCTATAGCCCATGTGGTACTATTTACTTTTGCACAATTGGTAAACCTTAAGAGACAGACCAAATCTTACTATACAAAAACTGTAAACCTTGTTAAAAATATGTCTAAATAAGTATTTATTGAGTGAACTATTTCGGAGATATTCCTGGTTATTTGTGCGAGTTTTTGGGAACTTATGCTTCTGTGAATTGGAACTTCGTCATACATTTTTACATTTTCTACTCGTAAGTAGAGGAAGTGTTGTATTCCACCCAAAAATTCGATGTCGAGATTTCACCGGAAATATGTTTTGAGACCCCCTGAATCCAAAAAAAAAAACATTTTTAGAAAAAAGATCTGTGTGTGTGTGTGTGTGTGTGTGTGTGTGTGTGTGTGTGTGTGTGTGTGTGTGTGTGTGTGTGTGTGTGTGTGTGTGTGTGTGTGTGTGTGTGTGTGTGTGTGTGTGTGTGTGTGTGTGTGTGTGTGTGTGTGTGTGTGTGTGTGTGTGTGTGTGTGTGTGTGTGTGTGTGTGTGTGTGTGTGTGTGTGTGTGTGTGTGTGTGTGTGTGTGTGTGTGTGTGTGTGTGTGTGTGTGTGTGTGTGTGTGTGTGTGTGTGTGTGTGTGTGTGTGTGTGTGTGTGTGTGTGTGTGTGTGTGTGTGTGTGTGTGTGTGTGTGTGTGTGTGTGTGTGTGTGTGTGTGTGTGTGTGTGTGTGTGTGTGTGTGTGTGTGTGTGTGTGTGTGTGTGTGTGTGTGTGTGTGTGTGTGTGTGTGTGTGTGTGTGTGTGTGTGTGTGTGTGTGTGTGTGTGTGTGTGTGTGTGTGTGTGTGTGTGTGTGTGTGTGTGTGTGTGTGTGTGTGTGTGTGTGTGTGTGTGTGTGTGTGTGTGTGTGTGTGTGTGTGTGTGTGTGTGTGTGTGTGTGTGTGTGTGTGTGTGTGTGTGTGTGTGTGTGTGTGTGTGTGTGTGTGTGTGTGTGTGTGTGTGTGTGTGTGTGTGTGTGTGTGTGTGTGTGTGTGTGTGTGTGTGTGTGTGTGTGTGTGTGTGTGTGTGTGTGTGTGTGTGTGTGTGTGTGTGTGTGTGTGTGTGTGTGTGTGTGTGTGTGTGTGTGTGTGTGTGTGTGTGTGTGTGTGTGTGTGTGTGTGTGTGTGTGTGTGTGTGTGTGTGTGTGTGTCAATCTGTTGACAGAATAACTCAAAAACGAAAAGTCGGTTACAAACCAAAGTTGGTATTTAAGTTTAATATCTCTCAGGGATGCGACACACAGATTTTGAAGAAAATATCCCCATCGTAAACTACCCTTTACATGGAACATTTTTCGGAGACTTTTTTTTATTGAAAATGGCTCTATTTTGATTAAAATACCATATGTTTGAGATATTTGTATGACAAATGAAACGTATATTTTGAATTTTTGGGTTATAGCCTATGTAGTACTATTTACTCTGGATAACTTCTGAATAACTCCTAAACCGTAAGGGATAGACAAAATCATTCAGTAAACAAATCTGGATCTCCCTAAAACACAATTGTTGTCTAAATATTTTTTTTTTTCTTTTGGTAGAGTGAACCATTTCGGAGATATTCCTTATTTTTTGTGTCAGTTTTGGAAAACTTAAACCTTTCGTGAAATGGAACATCGTTTTTAATTTTTTTATTATATTAAGCGTGCAAAGAGAACGGGGTCTCAAAGCTTTGAAAGGTTTGACTATCACTCAAGGCCTACTGTATTCTAATATTCCCCTTGCATCTACTAGGAAATAAACAAATAATTTTTAGAAACGTTTATCTCAACTAACACGAAGAAGATATAGGAATTGGAGTTTGTAAGAATGGTTTTTGCAAGAGCAGAGAAAATCATGTGAGTGCGGCACATCAGATTTTTACTTTCTCTACTAGGTATAGGTAAGTAGAGGAAGTATTTTATTCCACCCAAAAATTCGATGTCGAGATTTCACAGGAAATATGGTTTGGGGCCCCTTGGAACAAAAAAGCATGTTTAGAAAAAGGTCCGCGCGCGCGCGCGCGTGTGTCTCTCTGTGGGTCAATGTGTTGGTCTGTGGACAGCATAACTCAAAACCGAAAAGTCGGTTAAAAAACCGATGTTGGTGTTTAACTTCAATGCCTTCCAAGGACACGACACGAAGATTTTGAAGAAAATTGCTCCACCCTTTACATGGAAAACTTTGATTTTTTTGAACATGGTTCTAACGATTTTGATTAAAATGACAAATGAAATCTATATCTTAAATTTCCTAGCTATAGCTCTTGTAGTCGTATTTACTCTGTATGACTTTTGCATAACTGGTAAACCGTTGTCCGTATTAGAGATAAACCAACTCTTACTATACAAAAATGTAGATCTTGATAAAATTAACATCTTATGTCTAAATAAGCTTTTTGTTTAGGGAAGCATTTCGGAAGTATTCCTGGTTATTTATGTGAGTTTTGGGGAACATACTTCTGTCAAATGGGGCATCGTGATTCCTTTTTATATCTTAACTGTGCAAAGAGAACGGAATTTGAAAGCTTTAAAAGACTTGACTACCGCTCCCACATTCCCCTTGCACCTACATGGAAATAAGCAGTAAGATAATTTCTGCAAAAGTTTATCTCAGTTAACACGAAGAAGATAGAGGAATAAGGGATTGTAAAAATGAGTAGTATAAGAGTAGAGAAAGTCATATGAGTCCAACACATCAGATTTTTTCTTTTATTATCCACGCAAATGACAATGCAATTCCCTTTTGCAAACACTTGTTTGTTTATGGGGAATGTATGCTCACATATCACTGTAATACTCTTCTTTATTTCAAAATAATGATGAACAAAATTCTTAAGACAATTCCTGGTTAAATTTTGTCCAGAACTGGTCAATAGGTCGATTTTAAGATTTTGTGTTATATTCTCTCTGCACTCTCTGTTTTCATATTCTGCTTTCATCGTTCCTGTAACCCTGATACTTACGGAGGGATTCAGATATATACAAAACTTAGTTCAAAATACAAATACATTTCTTCCCGACAACGTTTTAGTTTGTCTATTACGTGGAATAACTAGGGGAAGTATTGTATTCCACTCAAAAATTTGGTATCGAGGTTGTATCGGAAATATCTTTTGAGACCTTCTGATTTAAAAAAAAAGAAGAAAACACACATTTTAAGAGAAAGGTCTGGGTGTATGCGTGTGTGTGCGTGTATGTGCATCTGTGAATAGTATAACTCAAAGCGAAAAGTCGATGAAAAACCAAAGTTGTTATTTACGTATAATATATTTCAAGGATGCGACACGAAGATTTTGAAGAAAATTATTGCAACCTACGCTATCCTTTATGTGGAAAATTTTTCAGAAATTTTGACTTTCTTAAAACTGTTTAACGATTTTGATGAAAATGGCAAATGTTGAAGATATTTTTAGGATAAATCAAATGTATATTTTGAATTTTCTGGCTATAGCCAGTAGTCCTGTTTACTCTTGATGACTTTTGCATAGCTGGTAAATAGACATAGACCACATCTTCCATACAAAGCATGTAGATCTCATTAAAATACACAATTTATGTCTAAATATATATTTCATAGAGTGAACCATTTCGGAGATATGCCTTGTTATTTGTGTTAGTTTTGCAAGACTTACACTTTTCTCTAATGGTAGGTCCTTATCCATTTTGTATATTTTAGCCGCGCAAAGAGAACGTAATTTCAAAGCAGTGTCCAGTTTTGGAAGATTTGACTGTCACTCAAAGCCTATATTCTCCTATATTCCCCTTGCACCTACAAGGAAATAAGGTAAGAGTAATTTTTGCAAATTTTTATGTCAACTAACATGAAGAAGATAGAGGTATACGATTTTGTAAGAATGACTCGAATCTGGACCTCCAGATGGAGGAGCTACAACACTTGCCACCAGACCATACACAAACCATTGATTTTACTTCTAAGAATATTGAAGTATAACAAGAATTCGAACCAAGGCAGTTTTCAATTAGAGACACTTACTATTGTTTGTTGAGCCGTCTGGGAAAATGCCCACAGGTGCTTCAATTTTGATACCTTTCGCCTATTCTGAAAAGGAACTTAGGGTGGCATTAAATCCTAAATTGTAGAAATTGCGTCACCGAACGCTTTCAATTGTATCGATAACTGGACCAGCTTTCTAGTGGTTTATTTTCATCATGTGCTATCCATATATTTATTTCTTTGTGCAGCCTAATAGTGCTGAACATATTTTCTGGCCTAAATCTTAATGCTACATATTTTGTATTTGAATTAGTTGGGGTAAACTAACAAAGTCTTATATGTTACATTCAAATGACCTTCTCTACCTCTTCTTCAACAATGTATTCGTAGAAAAGCGTATTCTTCTATTTCAGATTAGTCGAAATGCTTTTATTGCACAGTTATAGATACAATGGGAGTAGGATAATAGTGTAGGCTTTAAGCGAAGGTCAAATAGTTTAAGAGCTGATCGCTATGTGATGGCCTTAAAATTCCGTTCTTTTTTACGAACGTGAGAGACAGAGAGAGCGAGAAAGAGAATAACGATTAAGTTTCTATTTAACAAACGTGTAAGTTTTGGAGCTTTTATCCAATAACAAAGAATATCTTGGTATGGTAAACTTCCTAAAATATATTTGGCATAAATTCTGTGCATTATAGCGATCTATACTTTTTGTGTAGTAAGATTTGTTCATCTCTTACAGCTAACCAGTTATGCTGAAGTTATCCAGCACAGGGTTGCCAACCCGTAGGATAATTATGGGGGTGTACGATAATTTCGATACCGGCGAAATATAATTTTTACTGGTTTGTCACAAATTAATTACAAATAGCGACACCACTTTTGCCCTCCTAGTCTGTCTCCAACCCTCAAAGACAACCATTTCATATCCTAGTAATTCTTCTACCCTTTATCCTCTTGTTGCCAGTGTGCCCAGATCTGGTAATCTCAATGAAGAAGGCATTGTTCAGAAAATTGATGACCAATGGGGAAAACTCGAAATATGTGGTACCTATTTCGTGTGAAATACAAAACCTGCCTGAACCTGGCAGTTTCTGGAGTGCTATTTAACACATGCCACCTTGGTGGAAATATTGATTTCATAGAACTGGCAGAGGTGGCATTTCAGTGACTTCATTGCCAACTAGAAACACTTCTTCTAAAGGAGTTTTTTCCTAACTAGTTTAGTAAAAACCAAAATTAGAAACAGATTGGCGCTAGATACGGTAAATGGACTTATTCGGTCGTCTCAGCTTATGAAAGAATGTGGTGGTTCCGAAAATCTGCAAGCCACTGAGATGTTAAAGTTTATCTCAACAACAAATTTGTATAATGCTGCAACAGTTGAGGAAGATGAGAGAGTTTTAGATGAATAGTGCGAGAAACACAAGTATTAAAGTTGTAATATTGATTGACGTCATCAATCTTGTAAGTGGATGCCATAAACATCAACACTATTACATTTTTGTAAGCGTTATGCTGATACATTTATTGTTGTGGCATTTGGTTTAAGATGTACAATAATTTTGACTCCAAATCCATAATTTTGAGTGGCCAGTACGGTAACTTTACTTTTAAAAATTGGCAACCCTGATCCAGAATGAAGAGGTTTCCAGAAAATTCGATATATACACTTCATTTGTCAGCAGTCTGGGTGGCTCAGTTGGAATTATTAAATTATTTTCTTGTTTAACAACGCTGTCAATTGCCAGGATCACATCAGCGTCGCCGGTGTGCCGGAATTTTGTCCCGCAGGAGTTCTTTTACATGCCAGTAAATCTACTGACATGGAGCTGTCATTTTTAAGCACACTTAAAAACCATCGGCCTGGGCCGGGTTTGAACCCGCGACCTTGGGATAGACGTTGGCCTACTGATCCCAAGGTGGCGGGTTAAAACCCAGCCAAGACCGATGGTTTTTAACTGTGATTAAAAACGACAGCTCCATGTCAGTAAATTTACTGGCGTGTAAAAGAATTCCTGTGGGACAAAATTCCGGCGACGCTGATGTGATGCTGGTAATTGACAGCGTCATTAAACAACAAAATAGAATAGTTTAGTTCATAGGGCTCAGATTGTTAGGTAAATGGATATTATGTTTGCGTTCTAATACGAACTGGGAACTAAGTTTAATATTTTGGATGTTCCCACCGGAAGTATGTTCACATACTTTAAGTTTTATTGCACATAAAAATGCATGTTTCTGATTTTTTTAAGTAAATAAATATTTTGTGATATTCACGTAAATTACACAAGAATAACGCATAAGAAACCTCTTGTTTACATATTTACATAAACTCACATAAGAGAAGCAGCAGAATTATATTTAGCAAGTCACCATCCAACTTCTTTAGTTATAAATTACATAGGTCAGATGTTGCAATTTGTTATTCATTATTGGTAGAGCTGACATGCCAGCTATAGTATCCCTTTACTTAAATATCCTGCTTTATCAAGTTCGCAAGGCCAGAACTGCCATGTGCTTGATCAAGCATCTGTTATCGCGTCACAGCCCGCTAGTCCATACAGCGATACTTGCACGTGGCCAGTAACTTCATAGTCAATTAATCACTTGTGAATCCGCAACACTCTAGTTACGCTTTGGTAATGGAATGTAACATCGACAGGTTTGAGTTCACAGTGGCTTAAACACCCCAGAGCGAAAAATCTGAGGTGTTGCACTCACATGACTTTCTCTACTCTTGTACTAACCATTCTTGCAAACTCTTATTCCTGTATCTCTAAAATGATCCACTCCATAAAAGAATTCATTTAGACATGAATTGTGTGTTTTAGCAAGACCTTCATTTTTTTAGAGTAAAATTTGGTCTATCTCTTACGGTTTACCAGTTATGCGAAAGTCATTGTCGAAAAATCTTCCATGTAAAGGGTAGTTTAGGGTGGAGCAATTTTCTTAAAAATCTTCGTGTCGCATCTTTGAAAGACATTAAACTTAAATACCAACTTTGGTTTTAAACCAACTTTTCGTTTTGAGTTATGCTGTACATACACACAGACAGACACACCGACACACATACTTTTTCTAAAAATGCTTTTTTTTGGATTCAGGGGTCTCAAAACATATATTTCCGGTGAAATCTCGACATCCAATGTTTGGGTGGAATACAATACTTCCTCTACTTTACTATACGTAGAAGAGAAAGTAAAAATAGTTCTAATTACCGTGTGCAACAATATGCTGCAGATTATAAGGGTATTTTCAGTTGTGATGGTGAAATTCTGTATTTTTAGCCATGTGGTAGAGCTATAACGGCGGAACAACGTTCGCAAGTAACACACCATTCAAGTGGTAACAAACAGAAAGCTGCTGTTTCACGCTTTACAGAACAAACAAAAAACAAACTAACAAACAAAACTTATTAATGATCCAGTACTTACTTCAGAATGTTCTACATTTTTAGTGTATTTTGAGGATTTGTTTAGATCATGAGCTTCAGCGGACATGTCCATTTCGAAGGTGAACCAACCTTAGTTTAAAACATTCCTGAAGAAATGTACAAATTTACAAATATACAGTATGTTTGTTACAAAACTTGGCCGTCAGGTACAGGGCCCGTGTGACCTTCACTACATTTCCCTACGCACACATGATAATCGTCACACGTTCACCGCAAGACACTTCTGTTAGGTGTTCTGTGCTGTTCTAGGTGAATAACATTAGGACTATTTAGAAATATTTCATTTTGCTTGAAATGTTTTCAAAATGAATCAATTGCACTGTACACTGCAATAAAGAGTGTTTATATACGATACGTATATGCTTACATCTTGTAGGGAAGTTGTAAGGTAATTCGAAACTAAATTTCCTGGCGTGCGTGTTCCGAGTAGACTCCGTGCATCTGCTTGTAAATAAATTCAGGGAGAGGGGTTTAATTCGTATTAGGGAAAGAAAGATAAAACGGTGTGTGCTTGAGGAACAGAAATTGGACGAAATCGCAGAAAGGTAAAACGCCATCTCGAAAATCTCGTACGCACCTTACACAAGACAAAATTAAAATATCAGAACAGAAATTTACTCTGTTTCGGAAGCTGAATTAATGCGTTTTAATGAAAATTTCCTTAGAAGATGCCGCAGACGTATTGATACAAATGGACGGTATTTACAACATCTCCTGTGATAAGGCATGTCTTGTGTTTATTCTGATATTTGTTAATGTGTCTTGAGATTTGATTTGACGTCCATACATGTGTGACTGGGAGATTGACTGTCAGCCAAGTCGTGCAGTACATGTCCGGGAGATGGGCCGAGCACCTGCCAGCCAAGTTTTGTAGTAAACGCACAGTACAAGTGACACACCTGAGGAATTAACTTTGCGAGAACGGTACTTTCTCAAGTGTTACGAAGAAAAGGTGACGTATATAGCTAAAATCTATTCCAATGAAGAAATATGATTGACACTTCTTGGAGACAAATGTCAAAACTTTCCGGACAGAAAATTTGAGGAAGCATGTGGTCGTATATTGTAACTATATATTATTTGATAATTCATTCTGGAAAGTACCACGTAAATTTATATTAGCTCAGCCATTGATATACAACGTTGTAGATCATTTTCGTTGTTTTGTATTAGTAAATCATCAGCATATAACATAATATATCGTCGATGATACACTGCATCCTTGTTTAACTCCTCTTTTTGTAGCTGTTTCTTCTGTTTTGGGTGTTCTAGTATTTATAATTTCATTATTCCTGCATACATACTCTTAATTAGCTCAATTATGTGTATGGGGTAACCTCTATTATTCAATATGCTCCATTACTTCTCTCTATCTTAAAAATCGAAAGCTTCCTCGGATTTAATGAAAGCTATATGCGTTTCAAGATTGACTTCTCGTCATTTTTCTAAAATTCTTTTTAGATTAAAACAATATCACTGCATGAACTACTCTTCCTAAAACCGGTCTTCATATAATAATGCCTTTGCTATACTTTTAGACGGCTATTAATAATTTAAATTTAGTAATCACTCCACGAGCACAAAAAGGTAGACCAATCACTTCCCAATTTAAAATGTTGTATTTGTCTCTCAAATGAGGAATGCATGGTTTATAATGTAATCTTTTTCCTTATCAACTTCTTTAATTTGATCTATACATACTGTGTACTTGGTAGAGAAAGTAAAAACCGTAAGTACCACTACTTCGATCTCTATTGTAAAACTCCCTTTTGTGAGTACCATCCCTTGCGTGCGTTAACTCTTATAAACAACTCTATGGAGAATGGACGAATTAAGAAAACACGGTTGTGCTCTTATGTAATGACAATGGGTGCATAGCATTTGTTTAAAGTAGCACTGTCATCCCTAAGTCATACTTTTCATATTATCAAATCTAATCTGTGCAAGAGTGGCTTCAATCTCGGCAATTGCAGCCTTCTGTCGCTGTAAAATTCTTTATATCAATTCATTAACGGGAACTAAAATTTTTTAATCAAGCATTCCAGGCTTTAGAAGACAGGTACACTGCAGGAATATAAATGACAATTAATTACCCTGTGCGAATTAACCATACAGTGAAGTGAAGTCTTTAAACACAATACTTTATGTATGCCAGATGAAGCTAATTTTAATTTCTCAAAATTAATGTATATCCCTAACAAGAGTGTAGCCTAAAACTTACTATTTGCCAATTTTTAATAAATTAGATCGTGCAAAAATGATCGGCATAATTTTTTTACAGGGACCAATTATTAAACAAACTCACTCAGATTATATTACAGGTATTCCCGCCAAGGTCTATGAACTTTTTCTTCGTTCCGGCAGCTTCCATATTTACGTAGCAAACCATTCCTTGGGGGTATCTCAGAGTCACCGTTGGACAACCACATGAAGTTAGTCATCGGTAGTGAACATCTCTCCTCGCTTGATCTCTTTCATTGAGTCTAATAGGGCACAGTCACTAGGACCCAGATCCGGAGAGTATGGGGGATGTGGCAGCGCACTAAACCCTAGTTCATGAATGGTGGCAGTGATCTGGCGACTGGGGACCAGAGGCTCAAAGAATTCCTCAGGATGTGCACTGCACTGTTGCAACAATTGTTGGGATATCTCCACGCGCCTATTCTCCATTATCAGGGCATTGACAAGCTGGGTATCGTTTGGTTTGCGTGCAGTTGCTGGACGCTTAGTGAGCAAGGTCCCTGCCATCTTTGAATTTGGACACCCAACGAAACATGGATCTGAGACTTAAAATGCTTAAAATGAAAACTCCGGCGATACACTTTTTAATATTACCCGCAACAAGTTTTTGACACTTTGAGGTTTTTGGGTTACGTCTGAAATTAAATTACTTAAAATAGTGGCAAATTACTAGGATGAAGCCAAGGTTTTACCTATACGATCTTTAAATACAGGGTGGAAGGTAGTGCTTCGGCTATACGTTAACCAGGTAGGTATTCTACATGATGAGTGTGACAAATATATCCAACGCAGCCTGAAAAAGTCAAATATTTGGAATATTTGGAGCATCTAGCTTCTTAAATGGATATAAATGGTTTATTACTTCGCCAACTGTCGTACAAACATGTCTTTTTATTTCAATTCGAAAGAATCAACTCACAATTTAATATTAAGGTGACGTTGCTAAATCTATCTTAGAAATTAAATTTTTCACGACGTTTTAACATAAAATTGTGACTAAATTCATTCGAATTAAGCTGGAAATACATCACAGCATTGTTTTTTCTTTTCTTTCTTTTTCTTTCTTTTTTTAGTGCTTAACGCCCACTTTTACTACATACGACACCATAGGCGGTGACCCTGGTGATACATGAAGTGAAGATGGAGCAACGGTGGAAGATGAGATGGCGGCGGAAACCGCAGAACCCGGAGGAAACCCGCCCCAGCGCCGCTTTGTCCACCAGAAACCCCACATGCGGTCCTGGGATCGAACTCGGGCCGCTTTGGTGAGAAGTGAATGGTGTAACATCATTGTTGCCCACAGTATTGTTTGCACAATGTTTGCGCGACGGTTGGTGAAGTAATAAACCATTTATACCCATTCGTCAGGGAGCTAGATGGCATCAAGTATTTGACATAGATTATTTTTTGGGGGGTGGGGGCGAAACGGTTTTTTATTGACAATTGCTTTGGACATATTTGTTACACTCATCATTTAGAATCCCTGGTTAACATATGGCCGAAGCAGTGCCTTCCACCTGTATGTTTCAATTCCGTAGTTTTAGTTTTAAAGCTTATACTTTGTCTTACGAAAATGACTAGAATTAGACTTCTATCTCCATAAACAATACTGTGATATTGGGTCGTTCAACAATATACGAGAGGTGACCGGGTGACCTTGGATACGGCGAGCGACTGTGTGTACGTGACAATAATGCTACAGGCATAACATAAAGGAGGTCCGGGGCTACAGGACACCTGGTGACTGTGCGTATGAGATCGAACAACGCGTTAACACACTAGTGTCCAGCAATCTCTAGAATCTTCTTTGCTGAGTCATGCACAGGTGCGTAAGTAAAGCACATGAAACTATCAAACAGCGGAGCATAATTCTGGTCATTTCATTAGATTATGTGTATATAAGAAGAAAAATTTTCATTTAATTTTTCGAATTGTTAAGCTTAAGGTTTAGAAAAATGTTCTCTGTAATAAATCATCTTTAAACTATGATATCAAATCTTAAGTATAATTTCATCTACTGTCTTTTCACCAACTCGTAGCTTTAGGGGACTGAAGGGGTGAGGAGAGACATTTCACAATATTGTAACCCGAGTTTTGTAAACATCCTACATAACGTTGCTGCCAGTTAACTTACCAACTTACCTGTACTATGTTATTCCCGCTATGTTTGCTCGCTAATATGCTAATATCTCTTAATTTCAGTTAAAAATTGGACGAGTCACTAGCGTTGTCGAAAGTAAAGAAAATACAAGCGTAGAAGTAGATAAATTCTCGCCTAGGAGTGGTGTGAAATGTGATTGTGGTTGCAGTACAGAGGTTTTCAGAGTGACAGTTGTACCTATGTGTAAAACATATATTTATAGGAGGATTGAAACAAACAAACCTAGAGAGGCGTTAAAGCGGACGCATTATGGGTTTCATTGAGCGACACTGTCGTTTGTTTGCATCTATACATGTGGGATCTCTCAATCCCACAGAGCTTGGGCCAAAGTAAAATGAATATTTAATTAAATGCAGCAGATAACTTATCCTTACAGGAATTGCACGATACTTCGCCCGAGGGTATATCACTTGTGAGCGAAACAGACTGGCAGGGTTTTTGAGAGCATATAAAAAAGAATGAAAATGACCAGTGAGAGAAAGACGTAGTAGTTGAAAATATGTTTTACAATCTAAATATACAGCATGAACTAAAACAAATCTGATGTGTTGCACTCACATTCTCTATTGTTGTACCAACCATTCTTACAAACTCTTATTCCTATATGAGATAAATACATGCAGAAATTATCTTAGTGTTTATCTTCTTGTAGGTGCACGGAAAATATGAGAATACAGTAGGCTTTGAGTCTTTTAAAACGTTCAAATCCCGTTCTCTTTGCACGGTTAACATACAAAAAATGAATAGCGGTATTCGATTTTTCAGAAGCTTGTTCTCCAAAACTGACAAAAATAACGAGGAATATCTCCAAAATGGTTCGCTCTACAAAAAGAATTATTTACATAAATTGTGTATTTTAGAAAGATCTACATTTTTGTATAGTAAGATTTGCTCTATCTCCTACGGTTTAACAATTATAAAAAGTCATTCAGAGTAAATGCGACTACAGGGGCTAGAGCCAGAAAATTCAAGACATACATTTCATTTGTCATAAAAATATCCCAAACATAACATTTTAATGAAAATCGTTTGAAAATCAAAATTTTCGAAAAATTTTCCTTGCAAGTAGTTTAGGGTAGAGTAATTTTCTTCAAAATATTCGTGTCGCATTCTTGAAGGACATTACACTTAAATACAAACTTTGGTTTTTAACCAACTTTTCGTTTTTGAGTTATGTTGTCCACAGCCTGATAGAGACATGCGGACGTTTATCTAAAAATGTTTTTTTATGCATGGGGCCTCAAAATATATAATTCCGGTGAAATCTCGACATCGAATTTTTGGGTGGATTACAATAGTTCCTTTACCTTACTTAACGTAGTAGAGAAAGTAATGTAACATTTAAATTCCGCTATATTGAGTGACTTCTTTGCTTTTATCTAGCGTGAATACACATTCCAAAGTTGGTATTATTATCCTAAGCACGACCACATGCAGGAGGGCAGCTTTAGATATCGCTGTTTGCGTGGAATTGTTTACTGACGTACTCACTTGCTGCATTCCTCCCAGGGATCATGAACTGGTAAACGAACAGGCTGCAGTATCTTGCTTTTGAAATCAATACTCTGAAACTAATGTTGATATTTAAATAAGTCACTCTGAAAGATATACTTAAATGTTTGCTGCAGTACCTACGGTGGCGTCGAAGGCCCTGTGCAATGCGCTGTAAGGGTCCGGGAGCTACTTATGATGCACGCTACTGTTTATAAAGGGGAGAAGGTTCTATTCTCTTCGTTACGTGCCACGCCCCATGTAGGTTTTGGGATGACCGTATACCTGAAGTCCACGATGCCCATGTCTAGTGTCCGCACTTGTTTGTTAGAATCTTCGTCAGGCTACACTGACTGAGGGTAGACTCACACCGTTGGGTCTAGGAGCACCAACGGTGTTGAATGTGGCTATGCTTATGGAACCAAGCCACCTTCATTCGGTTTTCATAGTAGCACTCCCACTTATGCTTCAGAGAAATATGCTATATACCGAGCTGTTTTATGTGTGCGCTGTCACATACTGGGCGACTACCTCATTTTCAGTAGCTGTCTTAGTGTACTTCACAAACTTTGTGAGCTGTACAAGTACCATCAATCTGTATCTGGATGATGTCCGTGTTTTACACGCTTCTGGCGTTAAGGTGGTGTGTGCACGTATTTTTGGTCGCTTCTTTTCCCGAGAAATGAAATTTAGCAGTAAAGGCAGCAATACCAACACCACTATTACAATATCTCATGTTACTTCAGAAGACTGCCTTGAAGAATGGAAAACGGTGGAGTAATACTGAGCGAAACTAAGCTTTGAGTAGTGCAGGAAAGCCCGATGAACTGAGTAACCTCCGCTCATGTACCTCGTCGCGAGGACACAATCTTGGCTCGGTTGCGTTGCGTATCGGCCACTGCATTGCTACCTATTTAAGAGGCAACCTGCTTCTCCTTGTCCGCTGTTCGACAAACTTTTGTCAGTCCGTCACGTGTTGCTAGAGAATGTTTCCTTGACACACCTTCGGGTCTCTCTGAAACTACTAGTCATTCTTGCAGAGGTTCTGGCGGACGATAAGCAACCGGTCACAAGAGTTTTAAAGATCTTAGCAATGGTAAACAGCACCCTAAGAATGATATTTCGAATTTTAGATATGGAGATTTCATAGCTTTTGGTTCTTTTTATAATTTTTTTTTTTCAATTCTGCCTTTGCCGCATTAAGCTGTCATAGTTACCTATATTTGGGAGTGCAGTAGTATTGTTATTTTGTATTGAAGTTTAACTCCGAGTTCTGCCATGATTCGTTTTATGTCCCTTAAATTTACGTCATCATTGCAATCCTAAGTTCCCGGAAGTGACGTGACCTTGTGACTCACGCTGTGTATGACAAATGAAGGCAGTAGTTAACGTTGTTTGGCGGCTATCAGTCATGTGTTAGAGCCGTCATGGTGCAAATTACTAGAGAAAAATGTTATTTATTTGTTGCAACTTTATAAAAGAATGGATCTGGCATGTGTATCACGAAGCATTTCGGGGGTGTTTTTGTGATGTTGATCCGCCTTACAGAAATAAAGTTCATATAATGGTCAAGAAATTCAAAGGTGCGAGATAAGAGGTAGACGGAAAAAAATAAAGAACGTTATGCTTTAACAGCCAAAAATGTTGAAGATACCGGTGTGTAGTTGGGACGTTCGCCCCGTAAGTCTCTCCCAAAGATAATTCTCGAAGCAGGAGTCAACTATAGGTCAGTGCAAAAAGCAACAGAAGTACTTAAACTACAGCGTATTTGAACCAGTCGGAGCTAAAGCTCTCGCTTCTTTGGTTGCAACTGATGTCGTCGTTGGTGACAAGAGTAATCAGTGTAAGGGTTTGGTCCGTTCGAATCCCAGAGCCCACATCCTGTGATTCCTATTTGTGGGGAAATTTGAAAGACTAAGCATATAAATCGAATCCCGAACATTGCAAGAACTGCGAACTAATACAGGGGAAGAAATAACCAATATGCTTCTAGTTGACCTTGTCCGTACATGGTATTTGTTTCAATGCACAAGACGGTTCGCGCGGGCACAAGTGTCGGGAGGGAAGCTGCGTGTCCGTGACCCAGGTATCTTAAAATCGTGGCCGCTTAATGTGATGGCATCACACACACATACACAGATACACACACGCGCGCGCGCTACCTTTGCAAACCAAACACAAAATGTCAGCGCAGAGAAGTTAATTGAGCAGTGAATACATCCTTTGAATGTAAACTCCTACTGTTGGGACAAAGATGAAAGAACCAAATTATATTTACAGACCTTATTTGTCAGCATGTACAATTTTCTCAGATGACAGTTTCTCTTGCTGTACAGACAAGTGTTTGGATCCGAAGAATTCATTGATTTGGTTTATTTTAGCCTATGCCATCCCTTAAGGAGTAAGGCTTCCTACTTGTTTGTAGGGAGCTAATCCTAAGGAACACATTCCAGTCTTGTCCTTATACACATACAGAGGTTTCCGTTAACATTAGCACTATTTTTACATCAACCCCTTTGAGAGTTCTAGCGCACTACTCTGCCACTGTCCCTTTTTCATCACGCATATTTTATATTAACACTTTGGGAGTTCTTGCCACACTTCTGTCTCTTGTACACCTTGACCACAAATGTCCCACTTTCTAATTAAAGATCATCTGATCCTCTGCCTGCCCACTCATCTTCTTCCTATTCCGGGGTCCCACATGGTTGTTGTGTTGGTACATTTGCTGTTACACGTCCTCATAACGTCGCCTCCCCAGTTCCATTTGATAACTGCAACTCCCATGTCCTTTCTCCTCCTGATCTCGTTGCGTATTCTGACTGCCTGTAATGTGAAGTAGCTTCCTTTCCATTTTTCGTTGACATACCTGGATCATTCTCTTCATTTTATTTTAGCAACCATGTTTGACTGCCATACAGTAGAAGTGGTAGTAGCATCTCTCTAGTACTTCTGTCCTCAGGCTCAGCTTCAGTGTGTCCACAGTTAGGACACATTTCCTGCTCCAACATTTTTCCCAGGCTTGTCCAATTCTTCTCTTAATTTATTTTTCAACATTCATTTCAAACAATACAGTTTATATATCTGGACATATTCGTTTGTGTCACCGTTTATGTAGATAATGTGGCTTTGGTCATTAGCTTTGTCTTCCTGGAGTTCATTACCCTGCTTCTGTGTTTACTCTGTCTAGGTCGTTTAGCATGTATTCCAATTCCTTCCCTGCTTCTGCTATCATAACGATGTCATCTGCAAATCTTGGGTAAGTTAAAGTTTTTCTATTAATATTGATGCCGTATTTGTATTCCCAATCTAGATTACCGAGTTGGTTTTCCAGTAGGCATGAATAATAGTGTCGGTGACAGGGGGTCGCCCTGTTTAACACCTCTTTCTGACGGGAAGCGTATCCCGACTGCTTGGCACGACTGTTTTGGTATATCCTCGAATATTCTGACGGAAGAAGTAAGGAATCCTAAATTGGAGTTAAAACTTTTCAAAAATCAGTGGATTCTAAGCGCACCAGTCACAAGTGAATCAGGTGTGTGTGTGTGTGTAGACTTTCAAAGTCAGGATTAGATTAAGAAGTTGGTGCATCCGAATAACGCAAATTGCAAAGTGCTGTCTCGTTGAAGTACGAGCTTTGAGGGAACGATAGTGGCCATTTCGCTGCATGGAAGGGCACTTTCAGCAGCGAAGGGAGACACCACATCAATGAATATTAGATTAAAAGTGTCGGCAAACGAGAGTCCATGGGATAATGCAGGCTGTGCAACTGGTAAGGGTGATTTGATCTCTACCGGACGTCTGTAAAGCTTTTCACCTCCCAACAGCTTCAGTTAGCGCTCTTTCGTTAGAGTGCTATTATTAATGATTGCTGTCTACAGCCCAGTCATACTAATTTCTCTGTTCTTTGAAAAAGAGTCGATAACCTAAAATATGAGAAAAGCTTAGTGTGTAAGCTTCTTGTGTTTTCAATGCTCACACTGGGTATACAACGCTACTCAATCGAGTATCACAATAGGTCGAATCTCGGATCCATAAACAGTTAGTGGATGGCCGCTATTACTGTAGATCTTAGGTTTCCTCTTAATTATTTCATATTATTACATCCACAGATATAAGTAAATGAAAACGATTGTTGTATATATTATTGTCGGTTGATGTGTATATAGAATTATAGTTTTATCCATGAAAGTGTTGTAAGTACATTCTGTTCTTCATTATAGAATATTCGTTTGACAAAGAGGTTATATTGGATTTCGGTTAAGATTGCGTATGTGCTGAAAATCTTCTTTAGTCACAAAGCACTTTTCATCAACATTTTTAGCACTGATACGTATTTCCAATTTCGACAAACTACCGTATTCAATACGAGAAAATTAATTCATCCATTATCTCCTTGTTTACGCGACTCGCTAATCGTGTTTTCGTCACTCCATCGTCACAGTTGCCAGAAAATGTTGGTGAATCCTGGGTAGGTGCAAAGTTATCCTGAGTTAATGAGTGGTGGTTTAAGAACATAATGTTGTCACAAGTCGTTGGAGCCACTCACCGTCCCTTTTAAGCGACTTCACTTTTTCAAGCATATACACATAACACTTGGTAACAGGTATAAAGTGCTAGGAATAGAACTATAGAATCAGTTATCAATGACACTATTCAAATGCAAATTGTATTATCGGTTTGTGGCAACACCCATTTATTCTTTGCAAGAATATCTTGATTATAAAAGTAGTTGTTCCATTGTATGTAATTAACCTGTTGTGTGCAATAAGATGGTTCTTTTGACCTTGTCTGTCACTGCACACAGCTCAATCACAATAATATAATAGCCTGCCTCCGTAGTGTCTGCTTCAGATCCAAGAGGTTGCGAGTTCGGATCTGGCTTAGGGCAAGTTATTCAGATAAGGTATTTTACCGAGGTTTTCCCTGATGGACCTCGCGTTCATACGAGCATCATTTCATTCATTTCATTCATTAACCGTCCGATATGACACCATCTTGGAGGGCGTTAAAAAATCTGATGTGTTGCACTCACATGACTTTCTCTACTCTTGTACTGACCATTCTTACAAACTCTTATTACTGTAACTTCTTTGAGTTAGTTGAGATAAACATTTTTACAAATTATCTTATTATTTCCTTGTAGCTGTAAGAGAAACATGGGAATACAATAAGATTTTAGCGATAGTCAAATGTTTTAAAGCTTTGAGATTACGCCCTCTTTGCATGATTAACATATAAAAAATGAACAACGATGTTCTATTGCACGAAAGTTTTTAAGTAAAGTCAAGGCAATTATTTACCAACTGTGAAGCAAGGTTTCTATGATTAAGAATTTATCCAATGTTACCAGTGCTATAAACTACAGTTACCCATCAGTTCAAAGGTCATTGTGAAATGTTGAGAATCAGCACAGGTTACTCTTCTACTAATTACCTTTCTGTTAAGTCCAATCAGTCTGCATTCTGAGAACGTAGCTTAACGGTGCCAACTTTCTTGTTTCAATTTGTAACTGCGTCCGTGAGTTTATTTTATGCTATTCTTATTTTCCAAGACTAATGCTGACAATATGTTGTTACTTTAAGGCCCGGTTGCATAAACATCGCTCTCTGGAAATCAGATTTAATCTAAAGTCAGGACATGAACTGAGATCACTGTAGAATCACATTGTATAAAACTAATCCAAAATCATCGAATCCTAGTTCAACTTTGTTCTAGGTTTGTAATATAATGTAGGTCGTAAATAAAAGCTGAATATCATTGCTTTCAGGTAGCAGTAATTATTTGTTTTTCAGCTTTGGACAAAATCGGCAGGGCTCAGTACAATAGGAAAATAGTGCAAAGCAATAGACAAGATAGGTCGTAAAACTTCATTCTGATGGTTATTGTAATCAAAAAGTGTAAACATATAGTGGAAATAGAAAGAGAAGCCGAAGCAGTTTCAGTTTCTAAGAAAGACATTGCAGGGAGGGAAGTCGCTGGGGATTTTAATTTGAAGTTAATTATGTATTTACCTTATTAAACGTTTTTATTTGTACATTTTACATATTATTGGATATAGCATATTTATGCACAAATCTTTTCCTTAAATTTGAAGAACACAATTGCAAACTGGAATTCACTATTTCATGTTTCAACAAGTAAGCCAAAAAACACAATACGTCTAACTTCACAGTTTGCCATTCTGAAAATTTTTCTTGGTTAGGAGTAATCAGTTTTTGATCTCCCGTAAAATTTTGTTTTTACATTTGAAAACATAATTCATGAATGTAGGAACATTTACATAAGTCAGCAGAATTAATGACACTAATATATACTGCAGGATATGTAGCTAAGTGTTGTGCGTAATTTCAAGTGTAAAAACTGTAGGAACAATTGATGCTCTCAACGCAGAACGGATTCTGAAGTTAGATCTTATTTAAGGGTAATCGAAACGGGAGGGCTGAAGTGGCCATCACAGTTCGCCTATGATATAACGGCATGCATCTTCCATATGTTTCAGTGCTTAATTTCTGAGACATACGAACAAGAATTTCTTAACGTCGAAAACCACAGAAACTTAATTCTACATTTAGGTGACATTAATATCGGTGCTGACTGTAATGCTAGTGATTGCGAGTTAGCGGTCTGCTATTCTGACGTGGAAAATAATACAAGTAATAACCACAATCATTTTGAAAAACTACTGCATTATTAAACAAGACAGTTTGGTATTATCCACAGGCAAGAAAGGAAACCAGAGATACATTCGCATTGAGAAGGCAACAGCCATGTTCTGCCATTAACAACATGTTTTCCACTAAGATATAATAAACAATTATTACCTTTAATACGAAACGTGAAAATATAAACAAGTCCACGTTTCTTCCAGCGCAAAAATACCGTAAAACGTGATTATTCTCTATAATTTCCATGGAAACTGAGCCTCGTATTGTGACGTCACGAATCACACATCCAGGCCTTTAACATAGAGCCGGCCTTCTTTATACTCTACCCTGGTAACTCTGGCTACATTTAACTTGGGTCGGAGAAGTTGCCTAACATCCAGGTGTTGTGTATATTATCTCGCTTTATTCACTACCCCAGTAACTCAGGCTACATTCAACATGCGAGTGTCGGAGAAGTTGTCTAACATCCAGGTGTTGTCTATATTATCTCGCTTTATTCCCTACCCCAGTAACTCAGGCTACATTCAACATGCGAGTGTCGGAGAAGTTGTCTAACATCCAGGTGTTGTGTATATTATCTCCCTTTATTCACTACCCCAGTAACTCAGGCTACATTCAACATGCGAGTCTCGGAGAAGTTGTCTAACATCCAGGTGTTGTGTATATTATCTCCCTTTATTCACTACCCCAGTAACTCAGGCTACATTCAACATGCGAGTGTCGGAGAAGTTGTCTAACATCCAGGTGTTGTGTATATTATCTCGCTTTATTCACTACCCCAGTAACTCAGGCTACATTCAACATGCGAGTGTCGGAGAAGTTGCCTAACATCCAGGTGTTGTGTATATTAATTATCTCGCTTTATTCACTACCCCAGGAACTCAGGCTACATTCAACATGCGAGTGTCGGAGAAGTTGCCTAACATCCAGGTGTTGTTTATATTATCTCGCTTTATTCACTACCCCAGTAACTCAGGCTACATTCAACATGCAAGTGTCGAAGAAGTTGCCTAACATCCAGGTGTTGTCTATATCATCTCGCTTTATTCACTACCCCAGTAACTCAGGCTATATTCAACATTCGAGTGCTGGAGAGGTTGCCTAACTTCCAGGTGTTGTCTATATTGTCACCGCGCCTGCCGTATCTAATTGCCGACAACAGCAGTGTCACCCATCGCATTATTGTCGGCACTACCGCAAAGGAGCCGAAGGAAGGAGACAGAGAATGGCCGCATTGTTGGGGCGCTTGCCGAAAGAGAGAAAAGGATAGAGACTTCGGGAATCTTCTGCTTTGTATTTCACCGCAATAACTGAACTTTCCAGAATAGTGCCTGGGAGATATAAATAGCGGTAAAGTGCGACAGACGGAGGGACAGACGTATGTGAAGCGTTGAGGAGTCGTGCCGACGGAAAGCAGAGACGTATGCGAAGCGTTGAGGAGTCGTGCCGACGGAGAAGGGACAGTTCTTTGTGTTACGAATTCGGAGCCGTGCTGTTGGAGAATCGGAAACGACCTTCTTGCTGTTGCAACGAGTGTACAAAGTTACTGTTTAGGGAAATAAAAGTGTTTCTTTATCTCGACTACATCTGTCTCCTTTACTTTACACCCAACCAAAGTCACATTGGTGTCAGAAGTGGGATTTAACGATGGAGGCTACATTGGTGAGCTTTTTACACGAGCTGAAAGCAGAGATGAAGACGGCAAACGACAACCTCGCTGCCAAAATGGAAACGTCAAACGACAACCTCGCTGCCGAGCTGAAAGAGATGTAGACGGCAAACGACAACCTCGCTGCCAAAATGGAAACGTCAAACGACAACCTCGCTGCCGAGCTGAAAGAGTTGAAGACGGAGCTATCGGCGAAAATTGACGGCGAACTGACTGGCGTGACGGAAGACGTGGAAGAACTCGGCGAAAAGGTGGAAGACCTCTGCCAGCATGTGGACGTCGTGGAGGACGACGGGGAAACGTCTTGGCGCCCTGGTAGTAAGAGTTGACGAGAGCGCCAAAGTACTGGATGCCAGGGGCAGACGGAATAGCGCGGAGCCGGGGAGGGAGCACCTAGTGGCCTAGGCGACAGTTGCGCCCGTTTCAGATGATATGAGGGAAGACGTGGAACAACTTGGCGAACTGATTGGCATGACGGAAGACGTGGAACAACTCGGCGAACTGATTGGCGTGACGGAAGACGTGGAACTACTCGGCGAACTGACTGGCGTGACGGAAGACGTGGAAGAACTCGGCGAAAAGGTGGAAGAGCTCTGCCAGCATGTGGACGTCGTGGAGGACGTCGGGGAATGTCTTGGCACCCTGGTAGTAAGAGTTGACGAGAGCGTCAAAGTACTCCATGCCAGGGGCAGACGGCATAGCGTGGAGCCGGGGAGGGAGCACCTAGAGGCCGAGGCGACAGTGGCGCCCGTTTCAGATAACGAAAGTGTACGTCTCGGGGAAGACAAAGGGGCAGTTCAGGGACGTCCTCGAGGATCCCCTGGAGGAGTGTGTCGGGTACGTAACCAACCAGTATATGACGTGGAGGACGATCAGCAGGGAAGCGCACAAGCAAACGAGCAACACGCGAGAACCAACTTGGCGTGTGACATGGGGGGACCGTCGGAGCTATCCAATCACCTGACGCATAGTGCCGTGAATGGAAGAATGGTGGACATCATCTTGGACGGCACGATAGAGGAGAGGCCGTGCCGAGCACGAGTGAACACGAGTGCAGCGGTGGACGCGACTCGCGCGGATGTGGCGGGGGTTGTTGCCGGACCCATCGGAAGCAAGGTGGCTGCAAAGGAGCGCCAGAGAGGACGGCGGACATGGTACTCAGTGAACCGTTTCCAAGTGCGCAGGATGGCCCGTCAACACACCAGGAAGAAGGGCAACTGGACGAGGGACCATCAAGACCGGCGGTACTGTTGCAGAATTTCGAAGCAGGATGGCATACATCATCCTACCCGGACCAAGGGGCACTATCCAACAGCGATACCTAGGATCGTGTCTCCTGGAGAAGAGGTTCGATGGGTTAGTCCACCGGGGCGCAAGGGAGATGCCGCAGTGATAGTGCTGGTCGGGATGACCCGCTCTGAGGAGGGAGCAGTGTCACCGCGCCCGCCACATCTAATTGCCGACAACAACAGTGTCACCCATCGCATTATTGTCAGCACTACCGCAAAGGAGCCGAAGGAATGAGACAGAGAATGGCCACATTGTTGGGGCGCTTGCCGAAAGAGAGGAAAGGATAGAGACTTCGGGAATTTTCTTCTTTGTATTTCACCGCAATAACTGAACTTTCCATAATAGTGCCTGGGAGATATAAATAGTGGTAAAGTGCGACAGACGGACGGACAGACGTATGTGAAGCGTTAAGTAGTCGTGCCGACGGAAAGTAGAGACGTATGCGAAGCGTTGAGGAGTCGTGCCGACGGAGAAGGGACAGTTCTTTGTGTTACAAATTCGGAGCCGTGCTGTTGGAGAATCGGAAAAGACTTTCTTGCTGTTGCAACGAGTGTACAAAGTTACTGTTTGCGGAAATGAAAGTGTTTCTTTATCTCGACTACATCTGTCTTCTTTACTTTACACCCACCAAAGTCACAATATTATCTCGCTTTATTCACTACCCCAGTAACTCAGGCTACATTCAAGATGCCAGTGTCGGAGTAGTTGCCTAACATCCAGGTGTTGTCTATATTATCTCGCTTTATTCACTACCCCAGTAACTCAGGCTACATCCAACATACGAGTGTCTGAGAAGTTGCCTAACATCCAGGTGTTGTCTATATCATCTCGCTTTATTCACTACCCCAGTAACTCAGGCTACATCCAACATGCGAGTGTCTGAGAAGTTGCCTAACATCCAGGTGTTGTCTATATTATCTCGCTTTATTCACTACCCCAGTAACTCAGGCTACATTCAAGATGCGAGTGTCGGAGTAGTTGCCTAACATGCAGATGTTGTCTATATCATCTCGCTTTATTCACTACCCCAGTAACTCAGGCTACATTCAACATGAGAGTGTCGGAGAAATTGCCTATAATCCAGGTGTTGTCTATATTATCTCCCTTTATTCACTACCCCAGTAACTCAGGCTACATTCAACATGCGAGTGTCGGAGAAGTTGCCTAACATCCAGGTGTTGTCTATATTATCTCCCTTTAATCACTAACCCAGTAACTCAGGCTACATTCAACATGCGAGTGTTTGAGAAGTTGCCTAACATCCAGGTGTTGTCTATATTATCTCCCTTTATTCACTACCCCAGGAACTCAGGCTACATTCAACATGAGAGTGTCGGAGAAATTGCCTAACATCCAGGTGTTGTCTATATTATCTCCCTTTATTCACTGCCCCAGGAACTCAGGCTACATTCAAAATGAGGGTGTCGGAGAAGTTGCCTAACATCCAGGTGTTGTTCACATCATCTGAACAGAACTCGCTTTATATCAAGGCCGTCTATACAGGCCTGGATACTGAAAGACATTACGTTAATGACGTAATCACCGGAGGTTCAGGCTTATCACCTGCTTCTTTGTTACGGGGATGTATCATATCAATGTGTGGTTGTGATGCTAGGAAGTTGTTTGTGCCTTTCATGTCAATATTTAGGTGAGCGAAAAATCGAATTACAAAGTGATGTACTTTTTAATACAAAATGCTTAGGAAGTGTTTACCAGGTTGTACCTCAAGCTATAAAACAAGTGTAGAAGGCGTATGTTACAGTGTTTTCGTTTCCAAAGGATCCACACAGGAGAGAGCAGTGGGTACGTGCTATTCACAGGTATAATTATGAAAGAGATGTTGCTGCTGTTGTATGTAGTAAACATTTTCCTGAACAGCACGTAGTGAAGAAATTTGCTGCTACGCGACATGTTGGAAGTAATCTTGTAGTACCCAGAACAACTTCCCAAACATACTGAAGATGCATGCCCATCGTTGCTTCCTAATTTGTCATCCTACCAGTGCCCAAAGGTAGGGCTGCAGAAGAACGTAGAGGGGAAATGTTGGAAAGGGATGCAGTAGCATTTTGTAATTGGCTCCAAGATGACAAAATTGTTGACCTTCAGAGCTTTAAAATAGAATTAGTGACATAAAAGTACGATTCACCGTCATTATAAAAGAAAACGATGTAAGTTTTGTGAAAATTGATACTAAAGAAGTTGCTAAAACTGTAGCAACATTGAAAATTAATTCCGAATTCATTATTCAGGTTCTATAGAGTAAACTTGTAGTACCCAATAGTAAGTTTAAATGAATACTCGGGAAACAAATGATATTGGATAAATGGTCTAAATTAGAGGCTCTTTTAAGACATGTGAATGGGTTCAAATAGCAAGTGATCAAACAGAGCATAAACAAGTTCAGGCCACCAACATTTTAAAGACAGCCCGTTATGGGCATGCTCAATTTATTTTTCCCAACCCGTATCTTACAGACAGTTATGTGATCCCAATGTTCTTTATTTACCCCATTCTGATTACCTCAGACAACTTTCTCAAACCCTCAGACCTAATATAAATTCGATATCATTGCATTTAAAATATTTATTAGGTAAGGTGAAAATGCCTGGTGATCATGAAAAACTAGTAAATTTGTTATTGGATGAAATTTTTGTAAAAGCTGCAGTTGGTTACAAAGGGAGAAACATACAGGGTCTTTCAAACACACAAGAACCTGCAAAAATGGTGCAAACATTTACGATAACATTTTTAACATCCAGGAATAAAGATGTTGTAGCTCCGTATCCAACAAAAAGTTTAACAGTACAAAAGCTGCATGAAGAAATTCTCGCTGTAATTAAAGCTTTGAATGGATGTAGATCTAGAGTATTAACCTTGATATAAGATAACAGATTTAATAGAAACACCTTTGAGAAGCTGTGCATGGTTCCTGAAAATGCTGCTTTAAAATCCCAGTGAAGCCAGATGAAGATATCTTCATACTATTTGATACAGTGCAACTAAACTTTTTGATGAAAAGAACATAGCAACTCTTAAAGTAATCAAAACTCTGGGTGCAAAAGGGACAGTTAAATTTTTGGGATCAATTTTGTTGTGGTTTTAATGTGTAAATGTGAAACATCCACTCAAAGGAAAGACTAAAGATATAAACCTGCTGATCTAGTCAAAATTCCAGGGTGCTCATCAGCAGATTTTCCAAAAAAACTTTACAAGATGGTTAGAGGAGTGGGACAAGATCAGCATTTCTGAGAGTGGGGATAAACGAAATGGGCAGTTGTCATCTGAAACTCATACAGCACTTCGTCATACCACTCTGATCAAATCCACAAAAGTTGTAGTGAAAACTGTAGGAACAATTTATACTCTGAACGCAGAATGGATTTTGATGTTCAAAATGCTGAAGTTAGTGCTTATTTAAGGGTAATCGATACGGGAGGGCTGAAGTGGCCATCACAGTTCGCCTATGATGTAACGGCATGCATCTTCAGTAAATTTCAGTGCTTAATTTCTGAGACGTACGAACAACAATGTCTTTAAGTAGAAAACCAGAGGACCTTAATTCCACAGTTAGGTGCCGAGACATGCACATTAATAACATTGGTGCTGACTGTAATGCTAGTGATTGCGAGTTAACGGGTGCTATTTTGACGAGGAAAATAATAAAAGTAATAACCAACATCCTTTTGAAAAACTGCTGCATTATTAAACAAGACAGTTTGATATTATCAACAGGCAAAAAAGAAAACTAGAGTTACATTCGCATTGAGAAGGTGAGAAGCATGCTCTGCCATTAACAACTATGCAAGGCATGTTTTCCACTAAGATATAACACAAATACGTTCAATAATAAATGTGAAAATATAAATGAATGCACGCTGCTTCCAGCGCATAAATGGTGTAAAACATGCGATTATTCCGTATGAATTGCTTGGAACGTGGGTCTCTCGTTGTGACGTCAGTAATCACACATCCAGGTCTGTAAAATAGAGACGGCCTTGGAGTGGGACGGGACAACGAGTTCACTCAGAGTAAACAGTGAGTAATTGGATGAGTTTTGCAGTCGCCCATTGAAGAAGCTTAACATAGGTTTACTGTGAAACGTCGGCATACTATTTAGTTTCTTAAAAAGCCAACAAGACGCGGCCCATAACGAAAACTAAGAAATAAGTAATGGATAAAGGCCGTTGAAGTCTACGTAATCAATATACTTGTATGAGATTTAACATGAAATTGAAATGTACGTCCTCAACTTCCTGTGAAGAGGCGGCGAAGATATACGTTGTTATTGATTTTATACAACTATAAGAGACAAACACAGACTTTAAACATTTAGAGTTAGTTAAAATGTCCACTTTGTATCAAGTAAATTGATTTACAGCAATATTTTACAAAACATTCATATGAATTAGGATTTTTCCAGATGTTTGAGCACCTTGATCTACAATTTCCAACAAATCTGACATCTTGACATATATAACACACCTAACATGAACTCTTCTCCATCTTCATGGTCACGTGGCTATATCAGATAGCTGCCTTTGAATATTCTTACAAGAAACCACCTTTGTTAAGACAGAAGTGCCAAAATCATGTTTAATATTAAATAGATAGGGAAATTAACTTTTTGCAACCATAACAAAAATGCAACATTATTGAACAGCTTCAAGAGTGAAAAGTATAAATTTTTCAAATTCACTGTCTTAGACAGGAACTTCATGTTTAACACATGCAAAGTTTTTAAATTCAGTGTCTTATATAGGAACTTCCTCCATAAGACATGCTGTGTTGCTATTGAATTGTTTATGCGCAACATATGCTCTAAACTTAAATCGCTTAATGCACTTTGTACCTATGAATATGAATATATATTCCAGGTGAGTCAGCCGCACCTCATTTTTTTGGAAGGTAGGCCACCCATCTAAGGGAATGTGCGCCTTAGTCCAGTTTTGCGCTCACTAAAATGTATTGCTTGACGTTCTTAAAGAGAGGAATGCGCAAAATTGAGAGCAACAGTTGTTTAAGGGACAGAACGTACTCCTCGCTAAAGTACACCTCAAAACATACGACTCGTTTACTGAGAGCGAATGCCGGTTTCCAGCCAATTTTACAAACTTTTTATTAGAGTATACATAGCAACGTAATTCAGTAAACGCCTCGGAAAAAAATGGACCTACCATATGAGTACACTAACAACGTCAGCTAAAAAGAAAATGGTGGATTCTTGTACTTAGAGCAGGAGTTGTCTGCTAGAAATCAGTAAAAATTTAGAGACACGCCTCATCCATCATGGACCCGTTCAGTCAAAACGGACATATTAAACAACGGTTTATTTATATTTTTGCGTGAACTACGCCTCGTGCATCTCAATTAATATGCATAACAGTTTTTGGCATCTAAGCAATAATAATAAAACAACCGGTAAATGATTAAAACTGTCTTAAATGGCCAAATTAAGCACGGAAACTTGCGAGGTGGCAATGGCATAGCACCAGGCATACAGTCCTACTATTGCACAACGTGCGTGCTTTCAGTGAAGTCTCGAAATAGCTGAATAGGACGTGTGACGGGTACTCTCCGCTAACCCCAATGACACAGGTTCATAAAAACTTGGAAACCGACTTCACAATAATCTAATTATAAAGTCCCTGAGGGTTTAGGACATTATAATTCAAATCGTTTTTGGTTGTCTGCATTTTGTAATTGAACAGATATAATGACTTCTGGCCCACTGGACTGGCATGATGTAGCGTGTTGCGAATGCCGACCCCTGCGTTCTCCACACGTATGCTGTCGCACAATATTTTGTGCCAGTCTTTCACTATGTATTCGACAGACGAGTACTTAGATATGCTTTTGATCTACGGAGAAGTAAGAACAAATACATCAGCGGCTCAGCATCTATATCGGGAGAGATATCCGAATAGACGACAATCAACAGCAAACACCTTCCGGAATGCTGAAAGGCGTCTGCGTGTAACAGCATTACTTGCAAGAATGCCTCCTCACAGACAAGCACCAGCAACATCGAGTGTTAATGCAGAAGCAGTTTTGAACGCCACCCAGAACAATCCACATACTAGTGCACGGGCAGTTGCTCAGGAGGTGAACATCAGTCTTCTGTAGTGCGAATATTGAACAGTAATAAGTTCCATCCTTATCGTTTGCACCTAAACCAAGCACTTCACGGGAGAAATTTCGAAGCTCGAATGACTTTTGTGAAAGGTTGCTGGAGCGAGCAGCAAGTGATATGGGATTCGAATCCAGAAAATTGTTTTCTGACGAATCAAGATTCCACACCAATGGAACTGAAAATCGTCACAATATACGCTATAGGAGTGCTGATGATCCTCATTGGGTAAGGGAGGCAGTATTCCAAGAGCAGTGGGGGTGTAAATGTCTGGTGTGGAATCTTGGGAGACCACCTGGTTAGACCATTATTCTTCGAGGGGCATCTAACAGGAACACGCTACCTGGAATTCCTCCATAGCTCACCCCTTATTACTAGGGAATGCGCCATTGCAGGAGCGAATGACGATGTGTTTTCAACACAACGGCGCTCCTCTGTATTGATCGAGGATCATCTGCAATCATTTGAATACTGCATATCCTGGTCATTGGATAGGAAGACAAAGACCGGTCTCCTGGCCTGCCAGATCACCTGATCTGACACCCTTTACTTCTTTCTCTGGGATTATTTAAAAGAACGCATTTATGCAGAGATGCTGGGCAATCTAGAAACCCTTCGTCAGCGTATTACAGTGGCTTGTAGAAATGTTCAACCCGCCATGCTACACCAAGTCAGGGGCTCCGTCCAACAGCGTGCCCAGGCGTGCATTACCCAAGAAGGTCACCAGTTCGAGCACTTGCTTCGTTAGAGGAGTCGTGTTCCAGGAATAGAAAAAGGATCATTCCAGCACCGCAAAACATATCACTATGAAACATTATAATAACACAATAATTCATTATCTGCAAAATTGAGTTTAACTTACATGTTAAACTCTGACAATGTAATTTCCTTGTTTTCTGTGTTCAAATGTGTATAAATGATCGTTATTTCAATTATACCTACCTATAGGTGCAATTACTGAATAATTGTAGTTCACCAATAAAGAAACATCAAACAATGCCGTAAAACATAAATAAAACAATAAAAATTAATATAATAAGTTTTCAGAATAATAATTTGTAAATTTGAGGATTGCACGGTAAAAAATTAGTATTTGCAGGTGATTTGAACCACCTTCACAGCAGGCATTTTTACTTCGGAGTCTTGCGACCGTTCCAACTGAGCTATCTAGTAACGTGTGAAGTAAACATTCCGTTTAAAATGTAATATTCGCTGGTTCCAGTGAACATTTGCAGAAGTGCAAACATTAGCTGTCTAATTACGAATATATTAAAAGGCGATGTGATAACATCTATATTAGCACTAATTTCATCGAGTGTTTAACATCCATGTTAAATACGCGGGTAGAACCTAGTAATGGGGTCGATGTTTTCATGTTGGTCTATAAAATGCGGATTGCATAAAACTCGAGAATAAGGGGCAGCTGACTCACCTGGTATATAAAAATGACGAAACGTCATTCTACCAAAGCACACATAGGTTACAGAATGCTCCTAATACCGAAGAGTAGAAAACAAAGGGAATCCATTAGTCTGCAAAATTAAGCGAGAAAATCGTTTACGAAATCCTCTTTGAACCAAGGAACAAGAATAAATCGGGGGAAAATGTTAGAACGAATAGGTTATGAGATGTTCCTTGCACGTAGAGCATGTACAATCAGGAAAACACGGGAGCAGATCTGTTTACTATACGCCCCTAGTATCAGACAACATTTACAAATCACAGGAAATGATTAGTTATATCAAATTACGCGAGCAAATCTGTTTACTAAATTACCCTCGTAAGGAAAAACATGAGAAAAACGTGGTAAAACCTTAGCTATATCAAACCATGTGAGTGAATCTGTTGATTAAATGCTCCTCGTGTCGAAAAAATAAACAAAACTTAGTAAAACAATTATACCAAAGTACAAGAACGAATTTGTTTACTAAACGCTCCTTGTATCCAAAAGTAAACAAAGCGTAGAAAACACTAGCTACAAAGCACGCGAGCAAGTCCTTTAATAAATATTCCTGTATGAAAAAATAAAGAAAACGTAGTTAAACGTTATGCCAAAGAACGGGAGCAAATTTGGTTACTAAATGCTCGTATAGAAAAAATAAACAAAACGCAGTAAAATAGTATACCAAAGCACGGGAGCGAATTTGTTTGATAAATGCACATTGTATCGAAAAATTAATCAAAACGTAGTAAAACATTATTACGCCAAAGCACACGAGAGAGACTATTTACTAAATGCACCTTGTATCCAGAAAAACAAACAAAACGTGGTAAAGCATTAGATGCACCAAAGCACGCGAGCAAATCGGTTATGAACTTCTGCTTGTAGCGAAGAACATGTTCAAACGTGGTAATGTATTAGTTACCGGGAGCGAATCTGCTACCAAATGCAACTTACACCGAAGAACACGAACAAAACAGGGCGCAGCGTTCCCAAAAGACACTACCGCAGCAATTTACGAAATGTTGTTTTCGCCAAAGGACATAAACACAAGCCAGTGTAGCTTTGGTTATACGAGAGCATGCGCTCTAAACTTTCTCTTCGGTCACTGAACCGTAAATTAATTCAAGCGACCCCTCGAGCTATAACACTTTCCGTTTATATACCGCCTTCTAATGTCTGTCATTTTGGCGGTTTTGTCTTTGGAACCATCTGGTCATTTGTAACGATTATCATTCGTAACGATTATCATTCGTTTACTACTGCGTTAACCTTTGAATTTATTTTACAAGCATTACATTCACTCAAAGGCATCTACACTCGTATTACTGGACCCTAGGTTGGATGGGATATAGCTTGTTAAAAGGATGTATCTTCTGGCTCGGAAACAACCCCTTACCAGTAGAGCTAAAAGGCAGCCAAGCTAGGCTTTTGTACCAGAGTGTAGTCCTTATGTAACGCTTAAAGTTACGGGTACTAAAAGGAGTGAAGGGATTGAGTCATAGTCATCAAAGTTTCTTATGTGCTGCTAAAATTACATTTAAGGGAGCCTGGAACAAAAATTTGAAATTTCTATAGTTTTACTTTCTCTACTGTAAGTAGAAGTATTGTATTCCACCCAAAAATTCGATGTCGAGATTTCAACGGAAATATATCCAAAAAAGTATTTTTAGAAAAAGGTCTGTGTGAGTCTGTTTGTCTGTGTGTCTGTCATTCTGACAGTCTCTGGACATAACTCAAAAACGAATCGGTTAAAAACCTAAATTCGTATTTGAGTTTAATGTCTATCAAGGACGCGACACGAAGATTCTGAAGAAAATAGCTCCCATTCTAAACTACCCTTTACATGGAAAATGTTTCAAAAATTTTGATTTTCTTCAAAATGGCTCTAACGATTTTGATTAAAATGTCATATGTTTAGGATATTTGTAGGACAAATGCAATGTATATTTTGAATTTTCTGGTTATAGCCCCTGTAGTCCTATTTACTCTGGATAACTTTTATATAACTGTAAACCGTAAGAGATAGACAAAATCTTACTCTACAAAAAATGTGGATCTGGCTAAAACACACAATTTGTCTGTATACATTTTTTTGTTGACTGAAGCATTTCGAAGATATTGCTTGTTATGTGTTCCAGTTTCGGAAAACTTAAAACTTTCGTGAAATGGGACATCGTTGTTCATTTTTAATATGTTAAGCGTTGAAAGAAAACGGGATCTCAAAGCTTTAAAAGATTTGACTATCGCTCAAAGCCTACTGTATTCCCTTGCACATAGAAGGAAATAAGTAATAAGATAATTTTTAGAAATGCTTATTTCAACTAACACGAATAAGAATGATTAGTACAAGAGTAGAGAAAGTCATGTGAGTACAACACATCAGATTTCTTTTAGTACGAAATCAATACTTTGCATGCTTAAGAAACTACCATACTAATTTACAGCACATGGTTTTTAGGGAATTAACTACTCAATTCATTCACATTGTGAAAATACCTTAATATTCAAATTATCCATGAGTATCAGAAACTAAAATATCACAAGTTTTAGTGTTTTAGAAACCCTAATTTCCCAACAAACACCATCAATCTCTGTCAGGAAGAAAAAATATTTACTTTTAAAGTAATTATTTCTTTGCTTTGATGGACGTTGAAAACGTTTTATTAACCTTCGTGTATCTAATTTTTTTAAAGCTGAACAAGTGTTGATATTTTGAAACCAAAGACTGAAGTTCAAATCACATAAATATAGTAAATGCTGGAAATATTCTAGAAGCATAGCACAAAATATAATACGCATGGAGTAGATTGCCTAAAATGTAAAGCCAAGGAAAACCAATGTTTCTAGACTCATGCATCAAGATCATGAGTCAGATTACCTGTTTGCCTTAAAACTGCCCTGCTGCATATGTCATACCTTCCCTCTTTTGTCTTGTTTTCTCTCTCCTCAGATTCACAGCTTTTGGCTTACGGCGAAATGCCGCTTAACCACTTCTTTCCACTGAATTTGGTAGTTTGAGCTCTTGGCTCGTATTTTGTTCGGATGTTACCAAAAATGTAAGCAGAAGATGTGCGTTTAAATGTAGCGCACATGGCATTTAAAGCCTGCATTAGACCATTACAAACGGCGGAATTTAAATAATTTCACTTATAACCGATAACTAGAGGTTTTGGTGATCATTTATACGCATAAACCCAAACATCGACAATTATATATCTTTTCGGTCATTTTTCTGTCCCAGGGTTCCTTAAATGGAGTTGAAAACACTTATATCGACAATGTTAAACTTTGTTACTTGACTTCTCTATATCTCAGAAACAGCAGCGATGGAAGTGAAACTTTGAACATTACATGTTATGTTCGGTGTTTTTTTTCCCCTATTTACCTGCTTACCCTCCCCTTATGTATGACTTACACCCCCTAGGACTTAAAAGCCAGTGCCTAGAGTCAGATGCCTGTCGGGGAGCACAGAAACCCAAGGACCGGACAGAGTGAGGACCTGGAAGCGGGTGGTCAGCCAAACACAAGTTATGATAGTGAGGAAGAGGATGATATGAAATGAAGGCAAAATTGAGGATCACAACGTGGTAATTGAGCGATTTATGGAATGAGTGGCGGGGGAAACCGCATAACCCGGAGAAAAGCCGCCCTGACGCCGCTTCGTCCACCATGAATACCACATGCGGGTCCTGGTATCGAACCCGAGTCGCCTAGGTGGTAGACGAGCGCTACGTGCTGCACTAAAATCATTTCACTTCAGTCACTGGTTTGCAAAATACACACCTTTTATAATTTGTTGTGCTTTCTAAAAATAATGCTTGTTATACCTAACGTTATGTATTTATTTTACTATAGGAGACTGCAAATAGCGGTAACTACCTGAAAATTTGAATACATACTCTAATTCAAGTGGTTTTCGAGAATGAGGGAAAATATAACTTAAAACTAACATTTTCAGAAACAGCTACTCAAGTTTAAAATGACTTCTTGTCATGACTTTAAGTGATTTTAAAATTAACTTCCTGAAAATATGCTAGCTTTTTTTTTTTGCTTTTCCTGAGTGATATCGTGTATTATACTGGGCATGGTCTGTTTCTTTTATTTACACCGCTTTCGTTTTCAGAAAACTGTGTTTCAGTATGTTTTATTATAATCTTTGAAGCACTTACATGTATTTCATTACTTAACAAGCTAAGCTATCTCTTTGCCTGTATTCACAGGCCACATTTACATCACAGTACTTGATTCTTCAAATTTTAATACCATGAAGCACACCGTTGTTAAAAGAACTTCGCTTGCAGTCAAACTTTGCCTCTTTAGAACTAACACGATTGACCACCCTTCAGTTTTACTGCATAAAAAGTTAGCACTTTCTATACAATGCGTGTTTATATTATGAAAAGCTAATAGTGCTTTTCACAGTGCTACCAGTAGAAACAACGCAAATTTCCCTTTGAAATACTGCAAACCACAGAGTTCTACATAAAGGATCTCATGTGTTGCACTCACATGACTTTCTCTACTCTTGTATTAACCATTCTTACAAACTCTTATTCCTATATCATCTTCGTGTTAGTTATGATAAATCTTTGTACAAATTATCTTATTGGTTATTTCCTTGTAGATGGAAGGGGAATATTAGAATACAGTAGGCTTTGTGCGATAGACAAATCTTTTAAATCTTTGAGATTCCATTCTCTTTGCACACTTAACATAAAAAAATGAACAACGATGTTCCATTTCACGAAAGTTTTAAGTTTTCCAAAACTCACACACATAACAAGGAGTATCTCCGAAATGGATCACCCTATAAGAAAATTATTCGGACATAAATTGTGTATTTTAGCAACAAATTACATTTTTTGTATAGTATGATTTGGTCCATACCTAATGGTTTACCAGTTATGCAGAAGTAGTCCAGAGTAAATACTACACGGGCTATAGCCAGAAAATTCAAGATATGCATTTCATTTGTCATACAAATATCTGATACATATGACATCTTAATCAAAATCGTTAGAACCATTTTCAAGAAAATAACAATGTTGGAAAAATTTTCCGTGTAAAGGGTAGGTGATGGTGGGCCTATTTTCTTCAAAGTCTTCATGTCGCGTCCTTGAAGATTTTGCCTCTCTTACGGTTTACGTGTTATTCAAAAGTCATCCAAAGTAAACAGGACTGCATTGGCTATAGCAAGAAAATTCAAAATATACGTTTCATTTGTCATAAACATATCTCAAACATATGACATTTTAACCAAAATCGTTACAGCCATTTTCAAGAAAATCAAAATGTTCGAAACATTTTCCATGTAAAGGGTAGTTTAGGGTGGAGCTGTTTCCTTCAAAATCTTCGTGTCGCATCCTTGAAGGACCTTAAATACCAACTTTAGTTTTTAACTGATTTTTCGTTTTTGAGTTATGCTGTCCACAGACACACAGACGCACACACATACGGATCTTTTTCTAAAAACGCCTTTTTTTTTGGATTCAGGGGGTCTCAAAAGATATATTTCCGGTGAAATCTCGACATCGAATTTTTGGGTTGAATACAATACTTTCTCTACTTACCAGTAGAGAAAGTAAAAATTAGCGAAACCACCGCCCTCGGGAAAAAAAAACAAAAAACACACAGACAACGCTTAGTATGCCGTGCGGGATGGCAAACTGATCGGTTTTCAAAGAGGAACCTCTGTCCGGAATTGCACAGTTTGGACGCTGTGGCTCATTGAAGTTTGAGAACGAATAGTTGTGACAATTTGTGAACATTCATTTTGCTATCTTAGCACGGAAGGCATGCAACCATTTAGCCATCAGTGTACTGCAGATGGACGACATGTGCTTAGTAACATTTCTGCGATGCGCTAAATTCCTCCATAGAGTCCTTAGTGTCCTTGGTGTGCATCCTACTGCGTTACTTATGTTCCAGGACAGTAATGTTTTAACAGCAGTGCGTCACGTACCAGTACACAACTGCTGAAATGGTTTATATGAGCTCCAGTACAGTTTGATGTAAATGTGCGGAATCACCTCAACGTCGCATGTCCAAATTAATAGTTTGATTAGAGGTGGCTCAGTTCCATGGTCAGCATGGTCGACAGATCTGATGCCTCTCGACTGTTTTCTGTGATGTTGTATGAAGAGTATGGTGTATGGTACTCAAGTAGTGTCAGGGGCTCGAGTTCGCGGAGCGATTGAAGATCTTTAAAGACAATTACACGTGCATGAGGGTCAGAAACGCCGAAATAGGTTCAATGACGTAGGAGGTACACAGTTCGAAGCCCGTTTATATTGTATACAGCTCGATGTTGGGTTTATTGACGAAAGCGTGAATTTCCGGGCAGGGATTCCTATTTGAAAACCGATGAGTGTGACGTCCCGTACAACATAGCAAGCCTGTTAGTGTTTTTGGGACCTCCTGTATATATATAAATAAATTGCCCCGCGTTAGTCTCGCAGAAACTCAAAGATGGATTGACCGATTTGAGTAACTTCCTTTCTGTTTTGTTTATCTCAGTTGGGATAGCTTAGTAAAAAAAGGACATTAGGAAAACCCCAAAGTAACAGCCAAAAAATCTAAAGATCGAAATTGGTAATTTTGTGTGGGAATTGCCACTTCGGATTACTTTCTCTTCAAGCTAAGAAATTTAAAAAAAAAAAAAATAAAAAAAAAAAAAAAAAACCACAGATATTCAGTTTTGTTTTAGCGACACTCGTGGAATTAGGACAAGGTTAGCCATAACCAAAAAAATGTATTAGCGAAACTCAAGGAATTAGTTCAATATTTTGAAGTTTTCAAGATAAGTTCCAGAGTTTGAGCGACTGTGAAAACTATTCTGTCATTTCACAGTGTTCATTACAATGCCAAGGAGAGGAGGTCTGAAATATTACTTTCAATATATGCCGTTTGTGGCGAACCTATTTTTTACAGCTGCATATATTACGTTTAAAATATTTTTTCGTAAACTCCAGTAGTAGATTTTGAGAATATATTTGGCTTTTATGTAAATATAGGCTATTCAATTCACTTCAATTACAGCCGAGTTTCATTTAATAAACAAATAACATTCAATTGTATACGATACGTTTACTATTATCCATCTCAATGAATTTGAGTTGGAAGTTTGATTAGGATTGATAATCACTTACGAAGAATTACACTCAATGAAGTTTAGGTTGTACTTCACGGGGTCATTAATTCTTTTATATTTTAAACATGTACAGACGCTATTAATACAAACAAATAACATACTTCCTAGGTGATTTTGAACTCAGTTAAATACCACTTTATTAACAAAATTGCACATTTTAGGATCTAGGAAATGTTATGTTTGGGGCGTTCTAACTCTTATTAATATTCTGTGGTAAGCAATACCTTTCTGGTTTTATTACAGCATAACAGAAAGCCCGATTTTGCACGGTAGCATTTTAATTCGAATTATTTAATTAGCTTCATTTAATTCCCCGTTCCTTATATTTTATATAGTAATATGTAAGATGTTTTGATGATCCTCTCCTTTAATTCTTATAATTTCGTACAGCCCCAGCTACCTATCATAACGGATGGAATATTACCTGATATCCGCACAGAAGTATCTGTCTTCCTTAATCTCCCCCCTCCCCCGAAAGTGTTCCAAATTTTGGAAATGCTGCATAAATATTCTTTGGTGCTGGAACAATTTTCAGTCGGAAAGATTAAGTATTTTTTAGATAACCACAATAGGTAACATTTTAAAACTTCTCTTTGGTCCCGTAGTAAATTAATTATATAAAGCCACACTTTTCACAAGGAATAGAGCCTTAACATAATGGAACTGAAGCGTTGAGTGTATAGACTCCGCAGTCCATGACCACCGGGTTAACCACTTTGCAAAAAACATAAATACATATATTGAATAATAATCGAGAAGAAGAATATTTTGATTGTTGATTACAAACTATCAGTTAACTCATTTCTAAGAATAGGAGAAATAAGGAGTGGAGTGTAGCACGGAAGTCAGACTTATTGAACCTATGCTCCCTAAAGGGCACCCCTGGAGGAAGGAGTGATGTTTAAGGGCCCGTCAACAACTAGGCTATTTGGGCTCCAAGATAGAAGTTAAAAAGTGTAAAACGTGAAAAAGATGATACTTAAAAGAAGGTGTAAAACATCAAATAGTGAAAATTAATTATTAAAGTATAAGATGCTAAAATGTTAAACCAGGATACTAGTAGTCTAAAACCTACGAAAGCTAAAACACAAGTTAAACATGCTGCGCGAACCCTATGTGTGCGGCGAACCGTAGTGACTTATCTACATTAACTGGGTCGTCGCACAAAGCTGAACGCAGCGTAATACACAGGCCAAGGGACTGGCGCTCTTGAACGTAAGGCGGGCAATCAAGGAAAACTTGCGACACAGGGAGTTGGACGTCGCACGTCGGACACATTGGGGCCGGGTCGCCATGCAAAAGATGTCCATGAGTGGCGCGGATGTGACCTATGTATTCTTAAGCGTGTTAAAACAACTTTCGACCTCCGAAAGTCCTTGCAAGGTGTCAGCAAGGGATCTACGGTGTCGTTGATCATCCGCAATTGAGTGCCAGTTAATGCTTCCCAAGGTTGCTGCCAAACCGAAAAAAATATGGCGATGGAAGTACCGCTGCACATATCTAGGAGACAGTGTCTGTGTGTATAGGAACCAATTGAGGAGCTACTTGATGGAGAAGTAGCGGCCCCAGGTCTAGAAGACCGCATAACTGGCCGGGAGGGCTCGGGGCGCTGACCACGTCCCATCCTCCAGTACTGCAACGCACCAATGACGCCTGTAGTGGGCAGAGGTGGGGAACGCAGCGGCTGGGCGGTAGGCCTTGGCCCCTTGTGGGCTGTCGCGCCGGGGTTTAGGTTTAGGTCTGTGTGTATAACTCCGGCAAACGGCATGTAGACTTGGCAGTTGCATCTGTCTCCTCATTGCCGCTAATGCCCACATGGCCTAGGGTCCATGTAAAAACAAACTGGTATCCACGTGATTAGTAAGTGAGAAACGAGTGTCTGAATTATTACAATTAAAGCTGAGCTGCCAAGAAACTGCTGCAGGGCTTGGATAGTACTCAGAGAATCTGAGCAAATGATGAAATTTCCAGGAACTGAGCTAGAGATAAAAAGTAAGAAATAAAATATGGCAAACAGCTGGCTTGTGAGCCTCATCGTTATATACGAAACTACATCCCATAGCTCCTCCCAATTGGGAACCATCGGTAAATACCGGAGTTTAAGTTAGGCATCCGGAGGTCATGAACGCTGAGCAGTTAGCGTAACCGAATATCGATTGGACGGGTTATAGTAACGGTAAGCGAATTCCTAGGTGATCTGAATGCCAAGAACACCTCATGGGGCTCCGACACTGACGATGCTCGTGAGTGCCTTGTAACATGCAATATGTCCGGCTTACTTTTGTTAACCACTTGTGTCCCTACCTTCCTATCCTCTGCATACGGCACATACTCTACCTTAGATGTTTCTTTCTGTAGCCCGACCCTGGCACCGGTACTTTCCGAACTATTTGGCAGTAATCATTACCCCGTTAACATTCACCTATCCAGTAACCATCCTGTGCCGACACGGCATCCACACTGATTTATTTCCAAAGTTGACTGGGGAAAATTTCGTTCCCTCATTCAATTTACCGACGATGCTTTCACCACCATCGATGGCATAATGGAGTATTTTCCAGTACACCTCGTCACGTTCCTGTGCCTTGGTGGACCGAGGAATGCCGTTTGGCCATCAAAGCAAGTATGCGAGCTCTGCAGGTGTTCAGCTCACATCCTACGGAGTGCCTCCGTGCGAAAGATAAAATCACACCGTACTGGGGTGTTTCGTCTTATTTTGATAAACTCTTACAGATGCAGCTTAGCCTCTTGCAAAGATGTGGCCAAAGACTCCTGCTCGTTGAAGAAAAGTTTAAACAATTCCAGGTATGCTCCATTGTAGGATAGCTATGGTGTTTTTTAAGGGACAAGTACTCAAGCGTAACCCTCCAGTACTTTGAAGCTGGTGTTGGTGTTGGGGTGTGACCTTTTACTGGAGGTTTGTGCCACCTCATTTTCGCTGGTGCTCCTGCAGTGAGGCCATAAGCTTCTTGAAGAGGATCTTCGAGGGATGAACGTGAACTTTTCTTTCCCTTTGATGTACTGGGAGTGAGCTCGTTACTTCCCTTTAGAAAGCCAGGCCTATTACAGCTGGTTTGAAACTTTTCGGTGAAGAATCACATATAACGAGCTTGTTGGGTTTGACGCCGGATACCCTTAAACTTTAATAAATTGTAACTATGCTCACATAGTATAAAAACTAAATTTTATATATGTTCCTTGGATGAGTGTTAGAAGAGCTTTCCTTATTAGGCGGACAGTTTCGACAGTTCTAACACCAGGACAGACAAGCTCAAAGGGTAAATGTAGGTGTGAGCGCAAGGCAATATACACCCAATTGGAAGTGAGTGAGATAGTGAGTTACATCTTTTGCAACTTTTTACTGCGTATTCTTAGTTTATTCATGTGTTGATATTATACCTACGACATACGTTTTACTATTTGTTACTGCAGTTTGTAAAATAAATATGATCCAGTTTAAATTATCATCTGAGAGACGTAATTTGTGTTGAAGTTTGTCTGGTCAGGTGTTAGAACTGTCGAAATTGTCCGGTTATTAGGAATGATCTTCTAATGGTCGCCCAAGGAACATATATACTATTCAGCTTTTATAATATAACTTAAGTATGCACAGTTACATTTTATTAAAGTTTCAGGGTATGCGGCGAGGGGTTGTCAAGATACCAAGTTTCTGACGTGAAGAATATATACGAAAATTAGGCGTTATACTTTGACAGCTTAATTGCTATTTTATACACTTTTGCTACCAGTTATCTGCCAAAGCCAAGATGATCCAAAATTCATAGTAGCCCCATCGTTCCTACCTGTGTTGGGGACATGCGCTGAGAAACTTTCACGTTTTATAAAACGAGGGAGATCTGACAGTCACGGAGTAATGAACTATTCATTTTTATTTGGGATAAACGACTCTCAATGTTTACAGCCTACCGTTAGTCTTTAGAATATGTTACCTTAATGTAAGATTTAAAGCTTTAAGTTACCTTAAGACGACGTATCAATGAAATTTGAAATAGTAATAATAATGATGATGATGATGATGACGATGACGATGACGATGACGATGACGATGACGATGACGACGACAAAAATAATAGTAGTAGTAATAGCAGTAATAGTAATTAATACTTTTCTTTAACATTTTATTGCCGCAGAATTCTCGTTCTTGGAATTTGACATCAATTTACGGCGTATTTTTACTATTTAAATAAAAGTTTGTAAGTGATTTGTTTCGTGGCGGAATTCCAAAATAATTTCTTCTGAAATTAGATTTTTCTTTCGGCATTTTGTGTGATTGAAAATATTTCTTGATTAAAATTTTAATGTACTGCCAACGTATTGATGAAAATCTGAAAGTTATTTTTATCCTTTCATCTTGAATATTCCACATTGATTTCCTTGTCTTCGGCCATTTAAGCCTTTGACTCTTGGCAGTATGGCAGTATTGATAATATTAAAGTCTTAAAACTGCAACGTTTCGTTCTTAAGAAAAGGAAACAAAATTCATGCAGCTGCAGGCAAATATAACCCCGTCAGCTTCCAAGTGTGCCATTACACCAATTATTTTGTTGAGCCCTCACCTTTAAAGGGTTAATTTTCAAATTATTTTACTACTTATGGATTTTTGCTCTAATTCCTAAACCGGATTTAGGTATATCCCTTTTGGAGGCCCCTTAGCTGAAGCGATTCGAACAGGCGTGATGGTTAAGGTGATACGCAATGTACTGGCCATCCAGTCGAATCCCAGCAACTGCACTCTGAAGTCTGCGGTAAAGGAAGGGGAGGACTCAAGTAGAATAATCGGTGTAATGACACGTTTGGAGGCTAATGAGGTTACATTTGACTGCACATGAATGTTGCCTCTGTTTCTTACAAAAGACAGTTTTATTGAAATAATTTTATATTTTACAATAGGACACAGCTGCAAGTACTTGAATTCCATTTATTTACTTTAGTGTAACAAGAAATTAGAAAGAAAGAGATAAAAAGGTGTGTCAAAACTTAACAAACTTCTATGTCAATTAAGGGGTTAATTAGATAGGTAATTTTTGCTTTGTCTACTACGTTTAGTAAAGTAGGCAGAGGAAGTATTGTATTCCACCCAAAAATTTGACCTTGAGAAATAAATGTTTTGAGGCCGCCTTAATCCAGGGGGTTAAAAACCAAAGTTGATATTTAATTTTAATGTCTTTCAAGGATGCGACACGAAGATTTTGAAGAAAATTACTCCTTCCTAAACTACCCTTTACATGGAAAATTTTTCGAAAATTTTGATTTTCTTGAAAATGGCTCTAACAATTTTGATTAAAATGCCATATTTTTGTGATATTTTATGGCAAATGAAATATATGTCTTCAATTTTCTGGCTATAGCCCATGAAGACCCATTTAGTCTCGATAACTTTTGCATAACTGGTAAACCGTAAGAGATAGACCAAATCTTACTGTACAGAAAATGTAGACCTTGCTAAAATAAACAATTTATGTGTGATAAAATTTTTTGTAGAGTGAACCATTGCGGAGATATTCCTCGTTATTTTTGTAAGTTTTGGAGAACTTCTACTTCTGTCAAATGGATCATCGCTAATCATTTTTATATGTTAACCGTGCTAAGAGAACAGAATTTGAAAACTTTAAACGATTTGACTATCGCTCAAAGGCTACTGAATTCCCATATTCCCGTGCAAGAAAACGAGCAACAAGATAATTTCTGTAAATGTTTATCTCAACTAGCATGAAGAAGACAGGGGAAAAAGTGTTTGTAAGAATGGTTAGTACAAGAGTAGAGAAAGTCATGTTGGTGCAACACATCAGATTTTTTTTAAGTTTGGCGCATACTAAGTATCGATTCAACTGTAGCTTGAATGAATTAATGCACTGGGAAAGGAGGAGAGCTTGACTTCTCAATTCTTGAGAATACTTCATCTTGAGCGTGGAATAAAACCTGCGAATGCAAACCGTGGCAATGCAGGTTGAACCAGAGTTCATAGTGTAAAACAGAAACATTAAGCCTAAATTACTGCAGTGGGTAATAACTGTAGTTAAAAACCATCAACGCTTCATTTATTTGTGGTAATGGAATATTGTCGCCAAACATTTCACCGGTTCATTTGGAGATGACACCGTGGTTTAGCGTACTCTCTGCGAGGCCTGCAACTGACGTCACTTGTGCACTTGCGTAATATAACACATGTCGGCATAACCCTAATCGATATCACATCGTGTTAGCTAACCTTTGGACAAATAATTATTACATCCACAGATAAGTGTTACGTGACTCCTGCATTCTAATTTGTCTTCCCCTTTTTGCACACAAGATGATAAAATGTATGTAATATATAGTGTCTTAAGAGCAGAAAGTATGTACCAAAAATCTGTGTGTTGCAGTCAAATAACTATTTTTGTACTAACCACTCTTACACACTCTTATTCCTCCATCTTTTTCATGTTAGTGGAGATAAACATGGTAGAAATTGCCTTATTGGAATATAGTAGGCTTTGAGCGATAGTCAAATCTTTTAAAGCTGGTTGCTATATAATAAATACTTTGAAATTCCATTCTCTTTGTACGGCCAACAGGTAAAGTGATTAACGACCTTCAATTTGAGAAAGGTATTGCAAAATTTACACAGATCACAAGGAATATCTCCGAAATGGTTCACTCGAAAAAACATGCATTGGGCATTAAGGGGCTAATGAACTAGCTGTCGACGGGCGCTTAAACCTCACTCACTCACTCACTCACTCACTCACTCACTCACTCACTCACTCACTCACTCACTCACTCACTCACTCACTCACTCACTCACTACTTACTCACTTACTCACTACTTACTCACTCACTCACTCACTCACTACTTACTCACTCACTCACTCACTCACTCACTCACTCACTACTTACTCACTCACTCACTCACTCACTACTTACTCACTCACTCACTCACTCACTCACTCACTCACTACTTACTCACTCACTCACTACTTACTCACTCACTCACTCACTCACTCACTCACTCACTCACTCACTCACTACTTACTCACTCACTCACTACTTACTCACTCACTCACTACTTACTCACTACTTACTCACTCACTACTTACTCACTCACTCACTACTTACTCACTCACTCACTACTTACTCACTCACTCACTACTTACTCACTCACTCACTACTTACTCACTCACTCACTCACTCACTCGTGCATTAACTTATTTGTTCCAACACGATCCACACTTTCTGTATAGCAAGATTTGGCCAATCTCTTGCGGTTTAGCAGTTATGCATTAAGACTTCATTAATCAGGAATCATTATATCCTTTATAAGCCTACTTTCCAGTTACACCAAACGAATTTAGTAAAATGCAAGGGTATTGTTATTTAACGAGCTCTTTGTAGCTTCCCCTTTTACTCCTCTCCAATGACAACAGTATCCTTGCTACTGGCTGGGCATAATTATAGGTAACCAATAACACGTCGGCCTGAAAGAAAAGTATCGATGTTTCTGGTCACTCAGTAAATCGTTACTCCTCTCTTTGTTACTCTCCAATGACAGAAGATCCTTTTCCATAACAGGCATTAAGAATTTGGAGATAAATATAGGGCTATTCAAAATGAAAGAACAGATTTCAGACATTTATTTCTTCCAAACTACAAAAGATAGAAACATGATTTTAACGCTCATGGAGAGGGAACAGTTTATAATTTTATATTGTGCATTCAATATGAGCACCGTGTTTTGACAAATGTCAAAACGGTGGCTCATTTCTTGCCACACACGAATCAGCTGATCTCCAGTTATCAAATTCACAGCTTCAACAATTATTTGATGTAGATCTTTAAGAGTGTCAGGTATAGGAGGTTTGTAAACACCGTCTTTTACGTAACCCAATAGATAAAAATCACACGGAGTATTTTAAAACATTGTTGTTTGTTTTTGTTTGTCTGTAGTGAAATGGCGGCGGCACCGTTCATTGTTATCGTTATCACAACAATGATCAAATCACAAGAGAAATTGAGCCAATGTAGAACTTCTATCCTCGCTATTTCAATTGTAAATCGTTCTCTGTTCATAAACGTTGGAATCATGTTTCTATCTTTTGTAGTTTGGAAGAAATAAATGTTTGAAATGTTTTCTTTCTTTTTGAATAGCTGTGTATAAAGAAAACTAAAACGTGGATATTTTATGTCAGGTGTATCCACCCTTCCCCTCTCTTCCCCTTCCCTCCCCCGCCTTTCCTTATTTTCATTACAGGATCACGCCTCTAGCTCCATATTGCAACTGCCATTGGTCACTAGTTGTACCTCATCCCTTGCACGTCCCCGTAGGACGATAAGAAACAACGAAGTGATCCCAAACTGTATATATGACTAAATTTGTTTTGTGTACGTGTTATTTCTAGCAACATTTTGGCACAGAGAAGGCACTTGTCATTAATTGTGAATCAAGAGATGCAATCAAGATGAAAAGTTGCCCAAAGTTGCGGGTGAAACTTCTCTCCCTCCCTCCAGTTTTCGCTTTCAGCAACGGAGTGGCGTATACCCTAAGCTTACAGCTACAATATAAGCGAGAGATAAAACAGATTGTAGGCTGCTGGCACATCCTGCTTATTCACCAATCCTGGCTGCTGTGCGAGGGAAAACTTTCAAAGCACTTCATCAGATAATTCAATAGGCAAACCAGCAGTCTGTAGAGACAAAATAATCCTTTCATATATTGATTTGCTAGATCTCTCATGAATCTTATCGACAGTCACTCTGACGATAGCGTGCTAAAAAGTGAACCATTTTACTTGGCTGAATATGCCAGAGTTAGGAGATATCTTGCAGGTTGTATTCTACTGAAAAGTTTCATATCGAGGTGGAGCCAAAAATAAACTTTTTGAGGCCCGTAACTGAAAACATGTTCAATCTCTACCTTCTGGAATTGCAAGTATCTAAAACCTTTTCCATACAAAAGTTTGACAGCCAAATTCCTCCAGAAATACGTTTTCAGCTCCACTGCGTAAAAAAAGTAAAATAAACAATTTTAGAAACCCGCGAATGCGCGCACCTTCATGCGTATAAGTGTCTATCTCCCTTCCTTCCTTCCTTTCTTCCTTCCTTCCCTCCTTCCCTCCCTCCTTACTTCCTTCCTTCCTTCCTTCCTTCCTCCCTTCCTCCCTTTCTCCCTTCCTCCCTCCCTCCCTTCCTCCCTCCCTCCCTTCCTCCCTCCCTCCCTTCCTACCTCCCTCCCTCCCTCCCTTCCTCCCTTCCTTCCTCCCTCCCTTCCTTCCTCCCTTCCTTCCTCCCTTCCTTCCTTCCTTCCTCCCTCCCTCCCTCCCACCCTACCTCACTTCCTCACTCCCTCCCTTCCTCACTCCCTCCCTTCCTCCCTTCTCTTCCTCCCTTCCCTTTCCTCCCTTTCCTCCCTTTCCTCCCTTTCCTCCCTTTCCTCCCTTCCTTCCTTCCCTCCCTCCCTTCCTTTGTCACTCTCTCTCTCTGTCAATAGTATACTGAAAAACAAAGTATTCTAAATTAAATTTTTAGTTTCTCTACTACGTAGATATAGTAACTAGAAATAGTAATATATTCGACACAAAATTTCGATGCCGAGATTTCGGCAGAAATATATGTTTCGAGACCTCCTGAATAAAAAAAAAAAAAAAAAAAAAAAAAAAAAAAGCATTGTTAGAAAAAGGTACGTGTGTGTATGTGCGCACGAACAGCAGAACTGAAAAACGAGAAGCCGGTTAAAATCAAAGTTGTTATTTATGCTTAATAGGATGCCACACAAAGATTTTGAAGAAAATTCATAACTCTTTGTTACCATTCGGTTTGGTATCTTAATATGGAAGGTATGCAATTCTTTAACCTCTGCAGTGACGTAGAAGGTACACAGCTCGAAGCCCGTTTGTAATGTAGACAACTATGTTGTATTTATTGACGAAATGTGAACGCACACCTATCTCACACTTCGATGCACTACAGCGTCCAAACCGTGCATTTCCGGACAGGGAGTCCTATTTGAAAACCAGTCAGTTTTGCATCTCTCACGACATATTAAACGTTATCGGTGTTTTTTTTTTTTTGGGGACACCCTATAACGCAAAAGCAACAATATCGACACACGAAATGCTGGAGATCCAGATAAAACTAAATTTACCTGCTCGATACTTACAAATGGTACATACTAAGAATAAACCAGTCATATATAATGCAAGAGAATAAGCTCATATTTGGTTTAAAACGAAAAGCGGCATTTTGGGGAAAAAAAAAAAAAAAAAAAAAAAGAAAGAAAAGCAGATAGAACCTTCTGGTTCTCACCTCCATACAGAATTAATAATGATCAATGTATCTGACATATGTTGTTGTATTGTTTAACACCCGCTTTTACTACTACGGCACCGCAGGCGGTGACACTGATGATACATGAAGATGGAGCACCGGTGGAATGAGATGGCGGGGGAAACCGGAGTACCCGGAGAAAACCCGCCCTGACGCCGCTTCGTCCACCACGAATACCACATGCGGGTCCCTGGGATCGAACCCGCGCCGCCTGTATCTGACATAATTGAACTTATGCTTTAGTAAAGTTCCGAGTATCAAATCTCTTTAGTCCAGTAGAATATCATACTTCGAGGGTTTGCCAATGGAATGAAACAAGTTGTCTGAAAGACTGGGTCCATAAGGTTTACCAAGGATTCATTGCCTCCCTTTAACTGCTTGCAGGTTCACATAGTGTAGAAAAAAGTCCATTACTTCCCGTAAATTCTATGCTACTATATATTAAGAATACCTTCTTATTTTGCAAAACTACTTTACTCGAATGGAAGGTTGTTATTAACTTTTTTACTTTCTCTACTGGTAAGTAGAGGAAATATTGTATTCCACCCAAAAATTCAGTGTCGAGATTTCACCGGAAATATATGTTTTGAGACCCCTGAATTCAAAAATTGCTCTAAGTGGCTTCCTCTACCTTCCATGCTCTGGCGAACTCTGTTGAAAATTTCTGGTGTGTTTCGTATTTGGTCAAACATGCTCTCAAAATGTCAACATCAGATACAGGAGTCGCATAAGGACCTTCGTTTATGCGACTCCTGTACCTGACGTCATCCAACAAATGTGGTTTACGATGGTGCCCCAGCTCATTTCAGTATCACAGTAAATGTTTAACGATCGTTTGCCGCAAAATGGATTGGTTGAAGGCGACACATTGCATGGCCTGCTCGATAGCCTGATTTGAATCCAATGGATTGGATCCTCCAACCTCACATTGATTTGAATATCTTCTCCTGACTTCTGTACCATCTTTCTTCCACATCGCCCATTTCATTAGTTGTATTTGTAATTTCTCTCCTAGTTTCCTCTCCAATTCTCCAATGCTCTTCTTAAAATTCATTAATTTATGTAATGGCTCTAATCCTCTTCCAACCCTTCCAATTTCACATTTCCGTAAATATCTAGAGCAGCCTTCTGCTATACCTACGAGTATTTATACTTAAATTGCCATGTAATATAATCCGCTCTTTATCTTCTTCCTCATCAATATTTTTATTTCTCTTTCTCCGCTTCTTTTATTTTGGTATCAATCAAAATATAATAAAAATCTGATGTGTTGCACTCACATGACTTTCTCTACTCATGTACTAACCATTCATATAAACTCTTACTCCTTATCTATTCCTGTATCTTCTTCGTGTTAGATGAGATAAACATTTGCAGAAATTATCTTATTGTTTATTTCCTTGTAGGTGCAAGAGTAATACGGGGATACAGTAGACATTGTGCGATAGTCAAATCTTTTAAAGCGTTCAAATTTCGTTCAGTTTGTACAGTTAACATATAAGAAAAAAAGCTAATAACGGTTTTTCATTTGACAGAAGTATAAGTTCTACAAAACTCACACAAATAAACTGGAATATCTCCGAAATGGTTCACTCTACACACACGCACACACACGCACACACACACACACACACACACACACACACACACAAATATTTGGATACAAATTGTGTGTTTTATCAAGATCTACACTTTTTGTATTGTAAGATTTGGTCTATCTCTTACGGTTTGCAAGTTATGCAAAGTCATCCAGAGTAAATAGGAGTTCATGGGCTATAGCCAAAAAGTTCAAGATATAAATTTCATTTGTCATAAAAATATCTCAAACACATGGCATTTTAATCAAAATCGTTAGAGCTATTTTCAACAAAATCAAAATTTTCGAAAATTTTTGCCTATAAAGGGTAGTTTAGGGTGGAGCAATTTTCTACAAAATCTTCGCGTCGTATCCTTGAAAGATATTAAACATAAAGACCAACTTTGGTTTTTAAACGACCATTCTTTTTTGAGTTATGATGTCCACAGTGTCAGGGGGTCTCAAAAAATATTTCCGATGAAATCTCGAAATCAAATTTCTGGGTGGAATGCAATACTTCCTCTACTTTACCATACGTAGCACAGAAAGTAATATGGGGCTTATAATTGAGATAACTATACTAGTTTGTGTCATTTATGGTTTCTACAGTCTATATTTTTTGTCAGCAGTCATCCCTATGGCCTCTCCGATGTTATTAGTTCGGTTTGTTCTGGTGTTACAGTTTCTGATGGTGTTCCTAATATTATTTTCTTTTCCCTCACTATCTTACTTATTTGTATTTGTTTCAATGTTTGTTTATTTGTTTCATCTGTACTATTTGTTTAATTGGTACTAGCAGCCTACAGTGCATAATAAAGGATGATGAGCCTGTTTACTCCTGTAATTTTTGTAGGAAAATCTCACCTGCTTCATCTATTGCCCCCACCCCTACTCTCGTACAATTCTGGCATCATTTACAACGCCACATTAAGTTTTTCCAACCTTCACTGCAACATAAATAATTCAGTGCATACCTACGTTGTTTGATAGCCTTACTAGTCTATATTGAAAGATACGTTAAATAAAACTGGTTGGGTCAAAGAGAAACATCCTACCTGCTTATTCGGAACATGCTTATTGCATGACAAAAACTACAAAAATGTATAAACTGGCACTGAGAGTAAAAGCTACTCTCCAGTAACACAAACATGGGCACAAGAGGAGAGGTGGCGATTGAACTTGCCTTACTCACCATACATTCTCTTGCCGAGTGACGAAGGTTGTTTTGATACAAGGCCAGTGGTGGCTTCGTTCCACCTGCACGGTAGTAATACGCTGTTATTAACTGTTGTGTATATATTATACCCATTTTGCATACACCAATTATTACAGTCACCTACTGTGGTTAGGCAACTTACATAATCTTCAACTTTATAACCTTCCTTTATCCTATGCATGTAATACTCTTATGCTGTCTTATAATACACATACTAAATGGTTCCTCTTTCATAATAAATAAAGCAGTAAAGTGGCAGTGCTGTTTAGCCGTAAAATTATTTTAAAACTATTTGATCAACATAATAAGTTGTTTGAATACAATTTGGAGTTTAAAACCAAACTTTGAACAACTAAATACAAAAGCTGATATTAAATAAAGCAAACAGTAGCTAAACCCTATAAAATGGAATTATAGTGTGCCTTGTACATATTTACAAATATATATATATTCAGGAAGTACCTTTTAAAATTGTAAAACAATACCTGTAACACCACCAAAGATTGTTTTGTCCTTCTGATTAAAGTGATGTTCGACATTGTAACATTTTATATTTGCAAATTGAAATCCCCATTAGCTCTCCTGTTTTTGTACCTTACAAAGATTCTCTCTACTACTCTTCATGACACAGACAGCCCGGCAAGATTTCAGAAAAGCTGTATTCCAAAAATCTGAAGTGTTTCACTCACATGACTGTCTCTGCTCTTGTCCTATTTCTACAAATTCGTATTCGTCTATCTTCTTCATGCTAGTCGGGATAAACACTTACAGAAATTAACTTAATGCTAATTTTCTTGTAAGTTGAGGGATAATATGGGAATACAGTGGGGTTTGAGCGATAGTAAGATATTTTAAAGCTTGAAAATTTCGTTCTTTTTGCACACCAACAGATAAAAAAGTGAATAACGACCTTCCTTTGAGAAAGCGTTGCGAAACTTACAAAATAACAAGGAATATCTCCGAAATGGTTCACTCCACGAAACAAAATGTGTGTTTCACGATTTATACATTTTTTGTACAGTAAGATTTGGCCTATTTCTTACGGTTTACCAGTTATGCAAAAGTTATCAAGAGTACATAGAACTACATAAGCTACAGCCAGAAAATTCAAAATGTACATTTCATTTTACATAAACATACCTTAAACATATGGCATTTTAGTCAAAATCGTTGGGGCCATTTTTGAGAAAATGAAAATTTTCCCTGTAAAGTGCAGTTTAGGATGGAGGATTTTTCTTCAAAATCTGTATGTCGCATGCTTGAAAGATATTGAACGTAAATACTAAATTTGGTTTTAACCGACTTTCCGTTTTTTAGTTATGCTGTGCACAGGCAGACACACACACACAGACACACACACACACACGCACACACAAACCTCATTTTTCTAAAAGTGCTTTTTTTAAATTCAGGAGGCCTTAAAACATTTCCGGTGAAATCTCTACTTCTCTATATTTTGGGTGGAATACAATACTTCCCCTACTTGCGATACGTAATAGAGAAAGTAAAAATCATTTCCCAAACGTGAAATTGTAAATTAAGATTCAGAAAAACATATAATTGTAACTTATTGAAGGGAAAACATAATAACTAAAAATAAATAAGTAAATGGGTATGTTGCACGTGTTCTGACTGCCTATTTGGTCGACTGGTTAGTTTTCCGGTCAGAGGTGCCGGGTGCGATTCTCCGCTGGGGTGGTGTCTTTTCCTTCAATTATAGTCACACTCTACCACTACTGAACGCACAAGTATGAATGTGGCAGTTAATACGACTGCATTTTAAGAAACTCTTGTGTTCACTCACATGAACTTCTCTACTCACTCTAGTACAAATCTTTCTTAAAACGCTTAGACTTCTATCTGCTTCGTGTTAATCTAGGAAATGCTTTAGAACACATTTTCTTGTGGGTACAATGGACATAAGAGAATGTTGTAGGCTTAAGGATAATCAAATTCTGTAACAGCTGGGTGCTATCTGATGGCTTTGAAATTCCATTCTCTTTGCATAGCCAAAATATAAAAACGAATAATGACTTACTATTTGAGAAAAGTATTAAAACATTTAAAAATATCAAGAAATATCTCAAAAAAGGTTATCTTCACAAATAATATACATCGGACATAAACTGTGTATTCTACTGTTGGCGAGAGCTAACCTGGCACTTCACAACTAGCTGATTCACTCACCTGCGAACGAGGCTAGCCCTTTCTCTCATCGACTAATAGTTACGCGATGTGTTTGTAACACGATTGGACGAGTTCAAGGTATTAATTTCATTTGTCAAGAAAATATCTTAAACGCAGATAAGGTATTTTAATAAAAGGTTGTTAAAGTCATTTTGAGAAACTCAAAATTATCGAAAAATTTTCCAATTAAATGGTAGTTTAAAGTGAGAGGTAAGTGGCAATTCTTGGAAGATTTTGAACTTCAATACCAATCTTGTTATTCAGTCAATTAAGTAGTTTGAGTTATGTAGTCACCGAAAGTGACACACACACACACACACACACACACACACACACACACACACACACACACACACACACACACACACACACACACACACACACACACACACACACACACACACACACACACACACACACACACACACACACACACACACTCACTCACTCACTCACTAACAATCACACTCACATGCGCAAAAATATATTTTCCTTTTCTTTTTTATTCAGAGAGTCTCAAAACGTGCACTTCTGGTGAAGTCTCCATATCGAATTTATAGTGCAATAAAAGTCTTCGTTTACTTACTGCAAGTCCACGTAATAGACAATGTAAAAGGGCAATATTCTATCTCCTGTTACACGACAAATGAAATAAACTTTTGGCGCAATCTATCATAAAAGTAAATATATTTCTGGGAAAATATATTGAGAATCTCTAAAGGTATGACAAAAGTGTTCCAAAACTATCATTAAATGTCTTTCTTCTTTAAGCTTTAGAAAAAGACTCTAAGTGGTGTGAGGTATGAACAAATCGATGTCTTGCACTCACATGACTATCTCTACTATTGCATAACTATTCTTACAGACACTTAAAGAGAATATATCTTTAAGCAATGGTAAACTCTTTTAAAGCTGCTCGCTAAATGAAGGCTCTGAAACTGCGTTCTCTTTACACGGCCGAGAGATAAAAAAGGCAATAGCGACTTGGCATTTGAGAAAAGTATAAGTATTGCAGAGCTCACAAATAACAAGGGATATCTCCGAAATGGTCACTCTACAAAAAAAAAAAAAAAAAAAAAAAAAAAAAAAAAAAAATATATATATATATATATATATATATATATATATATATATATATATATATATATGGACAGATATTGTGTTTTTTACGGGCCCTGCGGTGTTTTGTATCCTAAGATTTGGTGTATCTCTTACGGTCTAGTAGTTACGCATAAGTCATCAGGAGTAAAGAGGGCTTCATGGGCTACAGCGAGAAAATTCAAAATCTGCATTTCACTTGCTACAGAAATAACTCAAGCACATCGCATCTTAACCAACATTGTTAGTCATTTTTGAGAAAGCCAAAATATTCAAAAAAATGTCCGTGTAAGGGATAGGTGAAAGAATTTTCTTCAAAATCTTCGCGACTCATCCACACCCACATACAAATAGACACAAACACACGGACCTTTTGCTATTTTTTTATTCAGGGGGCCTCAAAACATATTTCCGGTGAATCTCGACGTCGAATTTTTGGGTCGAATACAATATTTCCCCTACTTACTATACGTAGTAGAGAAAGTAAAAATTTTGGAGTGATGTCTTGCCCAGCAAGACCGTGCAACATTGAAAAGGTCTATCCATTTTATCTTCCTATTGCTTGAGTGGTGTTAAAATTTAGCAAATCGTAACATCCCTTTAGCTCTTTGCGGATCCGCAAATAACAGCATGTATATTTCAGCTATGTCCCTTATGCAATAAGAGAGATTTAAAACGTTTGCCCTTCTAAGATATCGTTTATTATAAGCTGCAAAAAAGTTACTTAATTATCAGATAATCTTTGTTATTTTATGTCTTCGGAAGAGCACTACTCTAGTGATCCAGAGAAATATTGAACATCACATCCTCTTAGAACCAAAAGTGAGAAAGAAACATCAGAGGTTGTGAAAAACAATTTCAAATGAATAGCACAAAGGTACTTCGAACAGAATTTCTGAATAGATTTTAAGAAAGGAGCTCCATACGGTTCCTTCAAGTGTTCTTTGCTCTTGTCATCTGAAAGGCAGGATTTAAAGTAATCTTAAAGACGAGAAAGAAGGGAACGGCCAATAAACCGCAGTTCCTTTGCCGAACTCGAAGAAATTGATATTCGATGTAAGAAAACACGCCCATTTACTATACAGGATGGAACTGAAATGATCCGCTAGTCTTTAACAGCAAAATTGTCATGTGAATAACAAGAAAGTCTAATACCAGAGTGTCGAAAAGTTTATAGTGTTCTAGAAAAAAAATATTTTTATCAAAAGATGTATCATCACCTGGCTGAATTACTATTCATTGAAGGTTCTTATTTATGGCTATATTCATAGAAAATTGAATAACCAACCACTTTTTGCTTTGCCGTATTTCAATAGATTCAACGGTTTTTGCGTAAATTAAATTTATGTTGCCTTTTTATTGCAATAAATTGTGGGTATAGTTTCCAGAAAACTTTAAACGTTTGAATATTTTTGTATTAGACTGGCGGATTATTTCACTTCCACCCTGTATGGTATCAATGCGAGGGACGAAAGAAATTAAGAAAATAGGGTTACAATTCTTGGTACAGAATAATTTTGGTGTCCAGATTCAAGTCCCCGCATCCATACCTCTAGTTACTTTCTCTACTACGCATAGTAAGGCAAATATTCTATTCGATCCAAAATTTGGACGTTGAGCATTTTTAAGGAAAGGTAGGTGTGTGTGTGTGTGTGTGTGTGTGTGTGTGTGTGTGTGTGTGTGTGTGTGTGTATCTGTATGTCTGTGTGCGCCTATGTGTGTTTCTGTGTGTCTGTGTGTGTGTTTGTAGCATAGCTCAAAAACGAAAAGTTGGTTAAAAACCAAATTTGGTATTTAATTTAATATCTTTCAAGCGTGCGACATGAAGATTTTGAAGAAAATTTCTCCACCTTTAACTACCTCTTACATGGAAAATATTATCGAAAATATTGATTTTCTAAAAAATGGCTGTAACTATTTGCATTTAATTGGAACATGTTTTAGATATTTTTATGGCAAATGAAACGTATATCTTTAATTTCATCCCTATAGCCCATGTAGTCCAGTTTACTTTTTATGACTGCTACATAACAATTCATGTCCAATCTTTTTTCTGTGTGTAGTTAGCCATTTCAGTGATATTCTTTGTTATTTTGGTGAGGTTTGCAATACTTATATACTTTTCTCAAATAGAAGATTGTTATTCACATTCTTATCTCTTAGCCACGCAAAGAGAACAGAGTTCCAAAGCTTTGAAAGATTTGACTATCGCTCAAAATCTACTGGTTTCCCATGTTACCCACTGTGTAGCGCCACACCTGCACTGGCTAATACATCTTCACCCTGCAGACCTCAGTCGTCAAACCAACAAGCCGTAGCCAGCCTGTCGACAGCCGTTCTTCTGGGACTACTGTTCGCGCCAGCAGCCGCACATCCTTGATGAGGTCCCGCTCGCGCTCCCGTTCCGCGAGCTGCGGGAGCTCCTCAGACTCCCGAACAACAGAGGAGTAACCTGAGGATGGTGAGTTTCAAATTCCAGGTCCAAATTCGGTCAAGGTAAAGATGAAGAGAAAGGTGAAAACCAATGCTACTCTCTTCTTTAACATGGAAGTAATGCAGTGGAATGTTAATGGGTTCCGGGCACGTGTTCCGGACATACAACATGTAGTTGCTCAACTCTCTCCATCAGTCGTGTTTCTACAAGAAACCCACTTGCAGCCTAATCGCGCACTCCACCTTCGCGGTTTTTCGGCATTTAAACATGACTCTCGATGATTGGTGAGCAAGCGGTGGTGTTGCTACTCTGGTTGCTCATAACATTTCTGCCACCAGCATTCCCCTTAACACGCCGCTACAGGCTGTAGCGGTGCGTGTACAGCTGCAAGGCTTGTGTTTGTCTATTTGCTGCCACTCTGTGTCGTAAACCAGAACGATCTTCGGGCTCTTTTGACACAGATATCGACCCCGCTCCTATTTATCAGTGCTCTGAAGGGGCTCCGACACTGACGATACCTGTGGGTCCCTTGTAGCAACGCTTGCGATATGTCCGACTTAATTCTGTTAAACACTGGTATTATCCCTATATTCCTATAATTTGCTTATGGTACACACTCCGTTCTTGACCTTTCCTTTTGTACCCCATCATCAGTACCACTTCTTGATTGCTCCGTACTTTCCAACCTATTTGGCAGTGATCATTATCCAATTAACATTCACCTCACCATCCTGTGCCAGCACGACTTCCTCACTGGATTATTTCCAGGGTTGATTGCGCGAAATTTCGTTCCCTCATTCACCTGACCGGCGAAGTCTTTGACACCATAGATGAAATGGATTACTGTACTTGCACTCTGCTCCTTGCAGCAGATTCCAGCATTCCCCGCGGTTCATCTACGCCACGACACGTTGCTGTGCCGTGGTGGACCAAGGAATGCCGTTTGGCTATCGAAGCACGCAGGTGAGCTTTGTGTGTTTTCAGTTCACAATCTACGGAGGTGAACTTTATTGTCTTCAAACGTTCTCGTGCCGGGACACCTTTTGTGCTTCGCAATGTAAAACGCACATCTTGGGAAACCTAGTCTGTTGAGCTACGGATGTGGACTGCCGCTCGGTGTATGTACTGCAAGTACATACAATAATTCCCGGTCTTGCCGTACAGGGCACAACTTATACCTGCTAACAGGGTATCGCCGACGCCCTGGCTACTTCGTTCGCTGCTACTAGCCAAACGGAAAGTTATGATCTTTCTTTATATCTCTCAAGGAATCTGCAGTGCGGATAGTCCTTGATTTTAACAGTGACTGTAGTGAACCGTACAATGCACCTTTTACTGAAGCGGAACTGGCTCATTCCTTATCTCTTGCAAAAGGCTCTTCTCCAGGCCCCGATGACATCCACAGACAAATGCTGCTTCAACTTCCATCTCCGGCTCTCTCCTTCCTGTTGGGCATGTACAACCGTATCTGGCGTGAGCAGGATTTTCCGTCTTCTTGGCGAGAGGGTATTGTCATCCCTATCCTTCGACCCGGAAAAGATCGGATCCTTCCCTGTGGTTAACGCCCTATTTGCCCAATGAGTGTCACTTTTAAGACCTCTGAACGAATGATGAACATTCGCTTAGTGTGGTGGCTGGAGACGAATAACCTACCTTTCTGCTGAAGCAGCATGTCGTGGATGTTTCTTTGATTTGAAAAAGGCCTACTACACCACCTGACGCTATGGAATCCTCCGCATTCTACACAGCAACGGTTTACGCGGTCATTTAGCAATGTTCATGTTTAAGCTTTTATTAATTCGCCGTTTTCGTGACCGCGTAGGCAACAGGCTCTCCGAAAGAGAAGATCCAGGGGAATGGTGTACCCAGAGGTCGATTATTAGTATTATGCTTTTTGTCGTTGCCCTCAATAGCATCACTAGTGTTGTTCATAGCGGATTCCCGATGTCACTGTATGTTGACGGCTTTGCGATATACTATCGTTCTAGTTTTGCGCGCATTGAGCGTCAACTGCAACTGAGGGCGCGTTTGGCACCGACTTTCAGTTCTCCCTATGACTTCGTGGTGTACACCCTCCTCCTCATCTTCATTTCAAGTCTTCCTTTTGTTCCGCACCTGAAGTTGTTGGGCCTACACCTCGACAGTAAGCTCACATGGGACCACCATGTCCGTTATCTTCGTGTTTCCTGCGACCGTTCGCTTCGGGTACTCTAGAGTTTTATCTGGGACATCTTGGGGTGGCGATCGCACGGTAATATTGAGGTTGTATCGCAAATTAGACTAGGGTGTGTGCGTCTAACCTCTGCCTTTTAGAAACAATACATCACAGTGGTATCCACCTCACTTCTGGGGCTTACCGCACCAGTAGAGTCGATTGTGTGTATGCTGATTCTGGTGAAACTCTGTCTGTCCGACGCTCCTTGTTACATTGTTCCTACGTGGCAAGGTTGGCTGCTCACGCAGGCCATCCTCCGTTTCCACCTGTATTGCGTCCAGACCTAGCGCACCGTTATACGCGGAATACAACTGTCTCCCATCCAAGTGGTACCAGGTTTCGAGAACTACTGACCGCACACTATCTCCGACTGCTAGTCATAGAGCGGCATTCACTTGGCCGATTTCCTCCCTGGCAACTCCAGCGTGCAATCTTCGACCTGGTTGTTGGGCTGTGTGAAAATAGCTACCCCTCATTCGTTGTTTCACCAACTTTTCTCCGAGTTTCTGGGCCGATACTGCACTTACGCTCCGGAATTCACCGACGGTTCCCAGTTGGGTAGTGCTATGGGTTCCGCTTTTATGTACAACGGTGACACTCACACGTACCACCTTCCTGACGCTAGCTCAGTTTTTACCGCCGAGCAGTTTGCAATCTTTTATTTCTTACTTTATATCTCCAGTTCAGTTCCTGGACATTTTATTATACGTTACGACTCGCTGAGCGCTCTTCAGGCGCTGCAACAATTTGTTGGCATCTCGGTATTAATTCTTAAAATACAGTTACTCTTATCTCAATTGTTATCTCGCGAAAATCAGTTCATTTTTACCTGGTGCCCAGGCCATGTGAGTATTCCCGGGAACGTGTAGGCGGATGCAGCTCCTAAGTCTGCACGTCGCCTTCCTGTATGCTCCCTTACATAGCTTTGGGAAGCGTTAGCTGGCACTCAGTTATGGACAATCAAGGACACTGTACAACCTTGGCAAATATCTTGCAGGGATTCCAGGCGTGAGGTGGTGATTTTTACCCGCCTGAGGATAGGCCACACTTGAGTCATACATGGACACCTTTTTGCTAGGTGATCCGGCGCCTGTGTGTGTGCGACTTGCAATATTCCGTTCTCCGTCGCCCATGTCGTAATTGCTTGTCCGTAATACGCTCGTGAAAGCCAGTTCCTTGGCCTGGGTCTTACACTGAGCTCCGTGTTAGGCAACGACCCAGTAGCTGTAAATATGTACAGTACTATGGTTTGTTGCCAATATCGATTTTGGTAATCGATTTTCCTTTTGTTTCCTTTCCTTTCTCATTGCCCTCCCTTGTCCTCTTTCAGGTTTGGTTGGCAGTGCGGTGCCTTTCGGCGAATGCGAACGGATGGCACAGATGGTTGCACTCCGGAACCTCTGCCCTAGCCCTCCCTGGAAGTTGCTGCCTGAGTCACAAGTGACGCTTCCTCGCCCTTTCACTAGGTAGAGGAAACAGCAGTTGTGCGCCAGGTATCAATATCTCTAACTGTTAGGGACTTCTGTGCTTCTCTGGGCTTCACTGATTCCGTTCTCTCACAAGCCTCTAGTCTCCCATTGCCTCATCCTTTCCCTCTGTGATAGCCCGCAATAGCTGTCAGGGTCGCCGTGGTTCAAGGGGTTTCCCCTCCGTTACTACACACATCACATGACATCATAAACAATAATTCTGAGGAAGAGGGAAAAATATTGAATCGGTACAGCCGGCGGCGTTGCGTTACTTTACTTTAAATGCCGCTAAAGTATGTAACAGTGCCAAAATATTTAGAGAATCTATTGAAAGTGTTATTTACGCAACCCGAGCTAACTAATTTTTCTTCTTTTTCAGGTAAGTGCTCTGGAACCTCATCGAAGTCTTCACAAGTGCCAAAGAAATGACGCGATAATGAACTTCTTTTCATCCGCGGATGTTTATCTTTCCTTGGCAGCAGTGCTTCATTTTAAGGTAAATGTTGCAGTGGTAAATGCTTGTTTACAATCTGCTAAAGACTGTCACACATTTGCTTAGACTGAAAAACTTACGACCGAGCAGTAAGTGAGATGGGAATTTCAATAAAGTTTCTTGGAAGTTTCTTAATTTTCTTACTCTTGTATTTCCTTAGTAGCTGTATGCTATGGGAGCAACAACTTATTGGCAATTCCGAAGAATTCAATATGGCCGACATTACACTAAACTGCAGTGGATATTACACCAAAAAGCAGTACCGCCAACCTACATAAAAACACTATTTCTAACCTCAAATATCACAGTGTTAAAGTAACATGCTTTGCTTGAACATCGTTACCACACATAACATGATGAACCTGCTCCCCATCGGGAAATGTTGTTCTGCTATAGCACTTTTGAATAAAATCACTTCCGAACGCTAAATATTGCAATATATTTAGTGCGCTACTGTATTGTGAATAACATAATAAAAATAACAGTAAATATAACTGCATATAATGCTTCAAAACAATTCAGGACAAAACGACAGACACACGAGCAATACAATGGCGTCCACATATTTATTCGGCGTCTAAACGGAATCTCGTTTCAAAATCTATCGGCTGCTTACCCTATAACGGATTCAAAAATAAGGACTTCTGTTGCAATGTAACAGATGCAATTACACCAACTATGGCCGTAACTTGACCATGTTTAATTTTGCGAACAGTTGGCGGTACTAATGCAAACTAACAGATGGATTATTACCAAATATAACCAGATTACGTCATAATGGGGGGAGGATGTCACAGTTGGTTTTTTGGGTTATTCCAATAAGCTGTTTGTTCTATACATACCTTAGTCCCAAGCATGTAAAATATATACAGTACAGATTAAGTAATGGAACCAGTGTAGAAGATGTTTGTCGGCTGTGCGATTCATTACACGACATTCTATATTAACATATTATGTTCTTTTGCTTCCTGGGAATTGGCTTTAGAAGGATTTATTTTAACACTTCTTTAAGTGCACCCCCTGCTAGAGCACCGATAGTCGAGTGGAGCCTCCGCACTATATTTAGGTGATTATAGTATAATAAATCATAAGATACTTATTTTTTAAAATTTTTTTTCATTCCCAAGTTAGCTTTATTTAGCTTCTGTATACATGTTTTTATTAGTAATCATAATTATAATAATTATGAGAAGCATAATATGATGTTACCAACAAAATACGTGGTGTTATGACATAGGCTGCTTTCATCCTCTGCTTTATGGCCAGTTTCTGATTCTAAAGTTCTCGTTTTCAGTTTATCTTCAGAATTGGAATCATCTGATTTATATAAGCTGTCATATACGTGTAAGGCATAATCATCACAAGGTTTCAAAAATAATAGCATACTTACTCAAGGGGAAATTTGTTTTACACCTTGATCTTGTGTCAATCTTGCAGGTAAGCCGTACAAGCAATTTCAATAAATATTTTTCCCAATGCCCCAGTGATATTGAACAAAATACGAGGGAAGTGTGGAACCATTTTGGAGCAGATATTGTTAATAATGATAGAGCAGGGTGTAAAATATATATGGTAAAGCATTTTCTCGTGGTGGTAGGTCACACAATATAACAAATTTAAGGGAACAGTGAAGTGACTAGAACCTGTTTGGTCAAAAGTTCCGTTTCATGGGGCCTTGGAATAAATTGTTCTGGAACGAGATAAGTGCTATTCGGTCTATGCATTCACCGTAGCCTAGTTGGACAAGTTTTCCAACAAATCGCCTAGATAGCAGTGTTTTTCGTTTGTCATTTTTTTGGTTTCTGAAGATGCGTCCCATGCTTCTATTACACCTGGGAGATTTCTGTTGTTTACACGCTGATCGTGTGCATTTGATCTTACTTTTGAAATAATTTAGTATGTTTTCGAAGTTCTCTGACTGTAATTACTGATATATACATTCTGAGTAGTGTTAATTATTTTATTTGTGGTGAAAATAAACTTTAAATTGTGGTAGCAGCTAATTTGCTTTTATTTCTAAAAAGAGATCATGTGTCTGTAAACGCTATATATTAGGTATATTTTAAAATCGCATATTGAATTACTCTAATAGTTTAGAATGCCGAAAAGAAAGGACAGTAGGTGAGCCTTATGCAAATCGATGAACAAAATGAAATGGGTGTTACACAAGGTTAATGAGAAAGTGTATAACTATATTTTAAACTCACTTTTCTCGGCAACAACATAAATATTACTTTCTCCACTGGTAAGAAGAGGAAGAATTGTATTCCACCCAAAAATTCGATGTCGAGATTTCACCGAAAATATGTTTTGAGACACCCTGAATCCAGACCAAAGCATTTTTAGAAAAAGGTGTGTGTGTGTGTGTGTGTGTGTGTGTGTGTCTGTCAGTCTGTGGACAGCATAACTCAAAAACGAAAAGTCGGTTAAAAACCAAAGTTGATATTTAAGTTGAATCTTTTCTATGGATGCGAAATTGAATTTTGAATTTTCTGTCTATAGCCTTTGTAATAGCTTTTGAATAACTCGTAAGCCGTAAGAGGTAGACAAAATCTTACTATATAAAACTGCTAAAACACACAATTTATGCCCAAATAAAGTTTTTTCTAGAGTGAACCGTTTCGGAGATATTCCTCGTTATTTGTGTCAGTTTCAGAAAACTAATCGTTGTTCATTTTTTATATTTTAAGCGTGCAAAGAGAAGGGAATCTCAAAGCTTTAAAAGATTTGACTATCACTCAAAGTCTACTATATTCCCATATTCCCTTTGCACCTACAAGGAAATAAGCAGTAAGCTAATTTGTACAAACGTTTATCTCGTCTAACACGAAGAAGATGTAGGAATAAGAGTTTATAAGTGTGGTTAGTACAAGAGTAGAGAAAGCCATGGGAGTGCAGCACATCAGAATTTTTTTGTCATTTCTCATATTCAATAATACTTTCTCCCACAAAAATGTAGCTAGAGATCTAAACATTGTAACATTGTCCCACTAACTACATTGTAGATTTATGTAGTTAGGGCAAGCTATCCGGGTAAGGTTCTTTTTCCTAGATTTTCTTGTCGGGTAACTCCATGAATCTCGGGCTTATTTGAGTATCGTTTCACCTGTTTCATTCATTCACCGTCGGATATGACATTACGTTGAAGGACGTTAATTTAAAAAAGTGATGGGCCTGTAGCTCTCATGCGAGGTGCCATCTCTTTCTGGATTGCATATGGTGATTACCTTAGCATGCTTCTAAGCCTTAGGGAAGTAGCCATGGTGGAGGATGGCGTTGAAGCGATTTGTGAGGGATTGCACCCAAGGAGCCGTTAATGTCTTTAGAGACGCATTGGCTAGCTAACAAATCCGGGAGATTTGTAAGATCGGACAGAACTTATGAGGCCTTGTACTTCTGCTGCGGAAATGGGCACTTGTAGGGTTCCATCTTTCGGCTGGTTGAGACAGGTCTGTACCTCCTGTACCACTGAGTGAATGTGATCAATTTCTGATGTGTCAGTACCTGTGAACGTTGTCTCCAGGTAGGCGGCATGGAGTTCTGCTCCTTCCTTATCAGATTGAGCAAGTGCCTCTCCTTGACACAAGGGTGGATCTTTGCTTGGAAGGTTGAACAGCGTCTTTGTCATTTACCATAACGAGCTATCCTCAGGTCTTATTTAGAGTGTTGATGCGTTATTCCCAGCATTTATTCTACAGTCCCTGAGCTCCACTTTTAACTAGTTTCTGGAGACGGCGAAACTCGCGCTGATCAGCTGGGCAACGAATGTGCAGGGACTGCCTTCTAGTTCTTTTCTATTTTTGTATTGTGTCTCGGATGGTCCGCAGTAATAGGTCCATGTTAAATCTGCAGTCCTTTGGTTTTGGAGATGCTCTTGTCACAGCAGCTGTAATATGCTTGACAATAGCATCCACTAAGTTGTCAATGTCCTCTGGGTCATTGCACTGTTGCGGGGGAGGCTGCATCTCCTCCATCAGTTTTGCAAATTTTCCCCAGTCGGTATTCCTAGGAGCTGGGAAGGCTCTTGGAGGGTTACTGGTCGGTCTGCCCGGAAAGGAGAAAATTACGGGGTAGTGGTCCGATGAGAGCGCTGGTACCGTGAACAGTGTGAGGTGCGACCGCACATTGCGAATTAGTACAAGAACCAGCCAATCTGGTGGTCGTCTGTCTCCATATTTTATTGTGGCCTGATTTGCAGCCAGGGCTAGAATACCACGCAATGCAATACATTGTAAAGTTTGCGACCGCGATGGTTGATGATGGAGGAATTTCAGTTTGAGTATTTGGCGTTGAAATCTACCGCATCAACCGTAGCGACCGGTGAGGCATATAGGCTGTCCTGCTCAGTTTTGCACCATTTTCATTATGTGGCTTGTCCTCCAAAGGAATGCCTCTCTATAACTAATATGGACCGGGTAGGGTTGGTTAACGGCAAACCTTTACAAGAAAGTGGAATGTCCCCCCCCCCCTTTTTAATAAAAGCAGTGGGCAGTCTTCACTTTTTTATTCATAAATTAAACAGAATAATTGCGGCCTGAAAGTCATTTATGACAACTACAATACATGTACTTTTAACCTTTTGCTCTAGATTACACACAATGTGAATTCCCCGTATTCAAGTACAATTGAGCACATTCGCAGAGCATCAAGAAGCTCGCAGAGTATCAGGAAGGCCCTCCCCCTTTAACTTAAACACGCAATATTAACGGCGGACTAGATAGTCCCCACTTACCAGTTATACCAAGACCTCTCTCCTGAAAATCCACGCCGAGACTGGCGCCAGCTTTCTGGAATCAGCCTGCCAGCGACATTCACGCTCCTAGCGGGTACCAAACCAAACAAGGCTACTCGAGCCAACTCAAATACTCTGCGATTGGCTCAGTTTCCAGTAAGGGGCGCGTTGGTGGTGTGTACGCTGAGTATAAGTGTAGTGATCCACTTGTATACCTGTGGCCTCCAGGTGGTTTGAGGCTTCCATATGCAACTGATGGTCAGCGATGGAGTGGTCTATATTAATAACTGTGCCCACTCTGCCGTCCGCTCTATCAGGTCTCTATGAGCACATTCCAGGTAGGCCGCCTTTTATGTGTGGTAACAGATGAGTTTTCTGTGCCAGTAAGATGTTCACTTTCTGTACCACCAGGAAGTTCGAGACGTCTGTAAGACGCCTGTGGAAGCCATTGGCACTCCAATAATAGATCTTCAGGTTGGTATAGGTGTTTTCTTCTTCTGGCGACTAATATCCGTTATTGATGCAGAAGGTGAGGACTGTCTGAATCAGGACCAACTCAGATGTTGTTTGAGATGGCCATTTAAGAAGGGCCTCCATAAGGGCAACCGCAAACTTTATTTGAGGGTGTGCTGGCATGCGGTTGGTTACTTCACTAAGGGCAGATACATCTGGGACCGTGTTCTTCACTTACACTCCACTCGATGCCCTAGAATGCTGAGCAGCTGTAGCTTTGGAGGGAGCTTGCTTCGTGGTTGGGAGAGGACTTGGTATGGCTTGAATGAGGCGCTAATGGATATTTTGCAGGTTTGAGAGCGAAGCAGGAGTCTGGGTTACTTACGGCGGCTTAGAGGAGGATTGTGGCTGTCTGAGTACTGTTTGGGCTTCCTCACTTGGGATTGTGGTTATGGTGGCAGTGGGTGAGTTGGTGACTGCTGCTGCATATGAAGGAAAGCTCACCGGAGTCCGAGCTGGGAGCCGCGGGAAGCGAGCACCGTAGAACGCTTCCTTAGGTAGACCGTGGGGGTTGGATACCCTCGGCGGAGCGTTTACTTGTGAGCGTCTAGTTCTTTTCCTGCTTTTTTCCAACTCATACTGTGCCTCCTGCCAGATAGAGCTCTTGCCATAGCGGCATGAATGATCAGGTCCACAGTTGACACAGCTGGATTTGGTTGTTCCCTCGTTGGTGCAGCGGTTTCGAAGATGACCAGTATTTCTACAGTGAGAGTATATTGCTGGTAGTCTGCATGCGGTGGCACCGTGAAAGAATTTCTGGCAGTTTAGGCAATGTTGTGGCCGAAATAGCTGTTTGAAGGCTTCGACGGTGACGTCAGCCGAGACCATCCTCTTGACTTTGTACATGTTTTCTGCCTTTCTATTTTTATCCAGGGCTACCCTAAAGTGGGGGCAGAGTGCCTGGGTTAGGAGCTCCTGTCTTACCTCCTCTTCGGTGATATACTGGGGAAGGTCCTTTAAATTGATGGAGCCTTTTCTCTTCGAGTAGTATGATGGCAACATAAACATTTTGTTCCTTCAACCATATTTGCATTTAGCGATGTGCCTCTGTACCTGTAGGCAGAATGGCGACCGTGTGACTCATGTTTTTAAGCGTAAATGTGCTCTTCGGTCCAGGAAATGAGTTTATTTTTCTGCCATCCTCTGCCTGCCGCAGATATATAGGTGGAGGTTTGGCTGCTCTTGGAGTCGCTTGAGACAAGGTATTATCATTGGGACTTCCCTTGGTGTTCCAGAGCGCAGTTGCACGTTATAACACTCGACCAAGCTTATGACCGAAACAGACCAGTAGTGTTTTTGAAAAATATAGAAAAGGCAAAAAATGATTAGTGGGAAAAGCCGGAGTAGTTGAAAACATCATTTACATTTTACAAGCTAAATATACTGCATGAACTGAAAATAATATTTGAATCCCGCTATTTTAAGCGAGTTCTTTAATTTAATCTAGCGTGAATGCACATTCCAACGTTGGCAACGTTTATGTAAACGCGATTATAAGCAGAACTGCTGCTCCCGATATCTCTGTTTATCTGGAATTGTTTACTGACGTAGTGGCTAACTGCATTTCTGCCAGGGACCACGAGCTGGTGAACAAACTGTATGAAGGTTGTTCCGATACACCTTATTCTTTAACTTCTCCTATAAATAAGAATGACATACCATAAGATCTGGGGACAGCGCTGGCGATATTCCTTTAGGGACAACTCTATCTTGAAAAACTTCAATTAATTGCAGTGAGAGATCTTGTTGAAAATGTGCCTGTTTGCATTCAATGTCACACAATTCTTCCAGGAATAGTTGTGATAATGTTCTCCCTGTATCCTGTGCATTAACTTTTACTGGAAAGAATATAGGTTCCATAATTCTGTATGCATTCACAGCACACCAAACACCAACTTTTTATTTTCTCTACTGGTAATTAGGGGAAGTATTGTATTCAACCCAAAATTCGATGTCGAGATTTCACCGGAAATATGTTTTCAGACCTCCTGAATAAAAAGAAAATCATTTTTAGAAAAGGGTCCGTGTGTGTGTGTGTGTGTGTGTGTGTGTGTGTGTGTGTGTGTGTGTGTGTGTGTGTGTGTGTGTGTGTCAGTCTGTTAGTCTGTGTCTGCCGGTCTGTGGACAACATAACTCAAAAGCGAAAAGTCGGTTGAAAACCAAAGTCGGTACTTATAATTTCTGCAAATGCTTATCTCAACTAACACGAAAAACATATAGGAATAAGAGTTTGTAAGAATAGTAAGAGAGTAGAGAAAGTCATGTGAGTGCAACACTTCAGATTTGTATTAAACCGATTTTACAACGGATAAACTGCCCAAATTCACAGCCCATAAGAAAATTTCCATTCTTGTCTGTTCATCCATATATCTTCTCTTTGCCACTCCCTCTTGGCCCCGTTGATTCTTGGATCCATATAATAGGTGGCCTTCCCCCTTTTCCTCCTTCCCTGTGGTTCCCAATCCATGGCGGCGCCGTGGCCGAGCGGTTAGCGCGCTCGCCTACCACCTAGGCGGCCCGGGTTCGATCCCAGGGACCCACATGTGGTATTCGTGGTGGACGAAGCGGAGTCAGGGCGGGTTTTCTCCGGGTGCTCCGGTTTCCCCCGCCATCTCATTCCACCGGTGCTCCATGTTCATTCCATGTGTCATCAGTGTCACCGCTTGCGGTGCCGTAGTAGTAAAAGCGGGCGTTAAACACTACAACAACAACAACCCAATCAATGATTAGCTTTGGAAGTTTTCCATCTTCCATTCTCTTAACATGCCCATACCATATCACCCCAATATTCACAGGCTGGTCAACAGAAAACTAACCAACAAAAAATAAAAATTTAAGTTGTGGTTTAATGTTTCGGTATTTTATAATTTATGTGTTATTTATTCATACTTTCTCATCAGTTAGACCTTTAAATGTTCTAATTGTATCATGTGTCTTTTTTTTTCTTTCTTTTTTTTTAATATTATGAGAGATAATATTGTTCTTGTTACGTTTAAGAGTTCATCGGTTAAATGTAGAAAAGCCGTTTCTGTGTTGTTTTGCTTATTAAGTTTCTGTGCATATTGGTATAAGATATTTAAATTTATCGAGTAAATAAACAGAGCGGAAGTATTGTGCTGAACGTGTAACACGGAACTATGCATGACAAATTGCGTGACAAATTGAAATAAATATGTCTGTAATTACACACTCGCACTTTGTAATGCTGCAAATGTGGAATATTGATTCACTATTAATAGACTTTCAGGCTAATTTGATCTGTTGATGGTTAGTTGGCTTAACCATAAAGCACGCCACTGACTTAAACAGAAAGTCGCGCTGAGGCTCTAAGTTAGCAGCGAGCCAGGACAAGGCTCTATCAGGCAAACCTTGTAGGAGACTGCTATAGATCCTTGGTCCCTCATCTGTATTTCCTTCATCTTCTGCCTATGGCGCCAGTGTTCTTAAAGTTTGACGTTGGCCTCCTTAATACCACCATTTGAATCGGTCCTGTGCCTTCCTTCTCCATAGTCTCTACTCCTTCTCCTACAGCTCTGAGATCATCTTCCAGGTCATCAATCTATCTTCGTTTTGGGTGTTCAATTCTCTTCTTATTCTAAAGTGACTTTAGCGAACCCTGTGTCTTCCATCCTCATTAGATGGACCAGCCGTTGTACTGTCTGTTCACCAGCTCAAGGTCTAGGGTAAATGAAGGGCAGGGGAGAGATATTCCTATAGTGTTACCAAAGTTTTGTAAACATTCGCGCAAACGTTGCTCTGCTAGTCACGTTGCCAACTTACCTCCAATAATATTCCGCTACATTTACTAGTGCTAGTTTAAGCGAGTTCTTTACTTTAATCTAGCTGAATGCACATTCCAAGGTTGGCAACGTCATCGTAAATGCGATTGGAAGCAGAACTGCCGCCTCCGATATCTCTGTTTATCGGGCATTGTTTACTGTCGTAGTGGCTAGCTGCATTTCTGCCACGGACCACGAGCTGGTGAACCAACTGCAGCCTTCTGATTTGTATATCTTTAAGTATATCCATACCTTTATACTGTTCTATTTCATTGTTTGTTCTAATACGCCAAGTTCCACCATCACATACTGGTCCACAAATCTTTTTTAATATCTTCCTTTCCCATGTTGCCCATATCATTACTGCTCGCTCTGTTAACAGCCAAGTTTCATATCCATATGTTACAGTAGGTTTAATTATCATGGTATACAGCCTTATTTTAACCTTTTCCCCAACATATCTAGGTTTCATCAAGTTGTTGAGAGCGTAGAGATATCGGATGCTTTTTGCTATTCTCTCTCTAGTTTCCTTTAATACATCATTAGCCTTATTCATCATGGATCCTAAATAATTAAAATAATTTATTTTTACTTTCTCTACTGGTAAGTAGGGGAAGTATTGCATTCCACCCAAAAATTCAATGTCGAGATTTCATCGGAAATATGTTTTCAGGCCCTCTGAATCCAAAAGAAGCATTTTTAGAAAAAAGTCCGTGTGTGTGTCTGTGCGTCAGTCTGTGTGTCAGTCTGTGGACAGCATAACTCAAAAACGAAAAGTCGGTTAAAAACCAAAGTTGGTATTTAAGTTTAATGTCTTTCAAGGATGCGACACGAAGATTTTGAAGAATATTGTTCCATCCTAAACTACCCTTTACATGTAAACTCTTTTGAAAATTCTGATTTTCTTGAAAATGGCTCTAACAATTTTGATTAAAATGTCATATGTTTGAGATATTTTGATGACAAATGAAATGTATATCTTGAATTTTCTGGCTATAGCCCGTGTAGTCGTATTTACTCTGGACGACTTTTGCATAACTGGTAAACCGTTAGAGATAGATCAAATTATACTGCACAAAAATGTAGATCTTGCTAAAATACACAATTTATGTCTCAATGAATTTTCTTGCAGGGTGAGCCTTTTAGGAGATATTACTTGTTATGTGTGTGAGTTTCGGAAAACTTAAAGCTTTCGTGAAATGGAACATCGTTGTTCATTTTTTTATATGTTAAGTGTGCAGAGAGAACGGAATCTCAAAGCTTTAAAAGATTTGACTCGCACAAAGCCTACTGTATTATAATATTCCCTTTACACCTACAAGGAAATAAGTAATAAAGTTTATTTGTACAAATGTTTATCTTAACTAACAAGAAGATAGGTATAAGAATAAGAGTTTCTAAGAATGGTTAGTATAAGAGTAGAGAAAGTCATGTGAGTGCAACACATCAGGTTTTTATATGTTAATTGTGCAAAGACAACAGAATCTCAAAGGTTTAAAGCATTTTACTATCGCACAAAGCCTACTGTATTCTAATATTCCCCTTGCACCTACAAGGAAATAAGCAATAAGATAACTTGTACAAATGTTTATCTTAACTAACCCGAAGAAGATATAGAAATAAGAGTTTATAAGAATGATTAGTACAAGAGTAGAGAAAGTCATGTGAGTGCAACACATCAGATTTTTTTCATACCCTTCTCTCCACTTCATATTATATAACTTCCATTGCTTACATTATCCATGTATTTAATTTTATTATAATTTATCTCCACTCCTGGTGAAGTTCTCTGTAACTGGCTTAAATTCTGTTTCATAGCGTTTAATTTTTAGCTAAAAATACAATGCAATCTGCATGAGCCAGGTATTGCCTTATACTGTTAACGTTGTTCCTCCAGGGTTTATTGGAATTTGGTTATTATATTTTCCAGCTCGATCTATATATACTAGTGGCCCATTACAGCCGTCCCCGCGAAAGTAGATAACTCTTCATGCGTTAAACAAGTTGCCGAACTCCACGGCGCTGCCTTTCAGCAGACGTGCAGCGAGAGGCAGTTGGACTAGCGTATGGTAATATACAGAATAACAGTACAAACAGCTAAATAAGTCTCACTTTACTTCCAGGATCTTCATTTTCCAGGGGATAAACTCACTCCTGTATACGGTGATATTGCCAAACATTTAAATTGCAGATTGTAAAGTGCAAGCGTGAGGGCATGTAATGTTTCATTGGCATTAAATGTTATTGTGATATGTTGTTATTACTGTTATTATTATTATTATTATTATTATTATTATTATTATTATTATTATTATTATTATTATTATTATTATTATTATTATTAATATTAATATTATTATTATTAATATTAATATTAATATTATTATTATTAATATTAATATTAATATTATTATTATTAATATTAATATTATTATTATTATTATTATTATTGAATGTGCAGTTCATTTTTTTCCTTATGTGGGTCATTAGCCCCACGCTCCAGCCCTCAACACGGAATTAATGAATGAATGCGGGTATTTGGGCGTGCAAGCACGCCCGGGCTGCTTAGGGAGTGTCCCCTCTTCAGCCTAGCTTTGTTTTTTTGTTTTTTGGTTGGGCAGAGATCAATCAGTTTGGGTGGTACATTTTCTCTTTTTGTTGATGCTTCTTTTTTTTTTTTTTTTTTTTTTTTTTTTTGTTTTATTGCCAGGTCACACAACTTGCTGCCGTCGTTACCCAAGAAGGCTGATTTTGCTGTTTGCTTAGTGCTTTTTCTTTTTGTTGCTGCTTCAGGCTCTTGTTAATTTTTTATTTATTGTTTGTTGTCATTTGTTCGGTAAATTGATGGGTTTTTTATTTTTTTTATTTTTTATATGTTTGATAAATATTGTAGGAGGTCTTGTAGTAGTTGTTGTTGTTGTTGGTCTTCTTGTTGTTTGTCGTAGATGTGGATAAGAGTGAGTAATGGCGGATTTTTCTCATTTTGATTTGGACGAGGTTCCATTTTTATAACCCCTGGGACAGGATAGTCCAGTTATACACCCGGACACCGGACATCCATTATGGTCGCCTTTTACGACCCGTATGAACTACGGTGGGACCATTCTATTCCCAGTCACCACACGGAGCCGTCTATATTTCCAGGAGACATGAAGTGTTCGCAATTCGATTCCAATTGACTAAAATTTATCATCTTGTGCCGGTGTTTGATATCTCAGGGCACTCCAGATATAAATGATTTGCTTATTACTGGATAACTCACATAGTCTACAATATATTTCTCTTTCACATGTGCTTTTATTTTTGACATATCAAGATAAACGTAGCTTTCGGTTGCTTGAAGAGGTACAGTTTGTCCACATATTCGTGACACTCCCCCACTCCTAACACATAGATGCGCAAGAGAAGAGGCGTGCCCACTTGCATAGTAGGAGAGGTGGGGATCAGTGCATCGCTCGCTCTCACCGTGATATCATTGTTTATAGTACGTAAACATACACCACTTGTGTATGTAACTGCCCCAGTTCTGACATCACTCGCTTGTTCCCCACCACTCCAGTCACTTCTCCTTAATTTCTCCTCTGTCGTGTATGTGAAGTGTCACCCTGATCTAGACAAACTATATACTTCCGCCTTCATGTCTCCTGGTAATTCTCGAGTTTGGAAATTGTCAGGCGATGTACCCTACATCAGCTGTGGAGCTCTCGCCCCTTCCCTTCAGAGCATCTTTGTCTCCATTTGTGGAATCAGGTCGCGGATCCTGATTCACCATAAGATGTTCACGTTTTCTGAACTAAACAGTGATAGGAGCTATCTCACCCTACTTAGGTCTCTCCTCGTACACCTTCTCTCTGACATGTGTTGTCTCCTATTTTCTGATTCCTTTGGTTTCTTGATGTTAGGCACCATGTCTGACAGTCTGTCTTTGCCTGTCACATTTTGAGCTCCAATTTTCAGATAGAACAGACTTATCTCTTGAGTATTGACCCTCTTGTGATGTTCTCTATGGTCTAGATCAGTGGTAGACAAAAGCGGATTCATGAATCCGTGTGGTTCGTAAAACTTTCGCAGTGTAACTATGCAACACAACGATAGAGAGCCCCTTCCTTAATTGATTTAAGGAGTCCACAGGTTACTTCCAGTCGTTTAGCGACCGGTATCAGTGGAGGAATAATGCCTGTGTCAACACGTCTACCTCAAAGAAACGAGGATTTAGTGCCAAATGGGAGGGGGACCTTGAATGCTGTGCGGGAGGAGACAATGTGAAATGTCTCATTTGTAACAAGATATTACATGGTTTTCTTCGAACCAGCATTGTACGGCTTTATCGTAGATATCATACTCCACACAACGAAAAACTAGTCTCTGCTGATCTATAGTTTTTATGTTGTATACAATTTCTATCCTTCTTCTTCTTCTTCTTCTTCTTATTATTATTATTTTTATTGTTATTATTGTTATTATCATCATTATTGTTATTATCATCATTATTGTTATTATCATCATTATTGTTATTATCATTATTATTATTATCATTATTATTATTATTATTATTTTCACTATTATTATTTTCACTATTATTATTATTATTATTATTGTGACATGGCTTCTCCATGTCATTAAGACTCTTTGATTTTCAAGGAGGTTGCCATAGAGACAGTTTTGAGTTGTTGAAGATTAAGAGACAGAAACTAGTATGGTGTGAGAGTTTGGAAAGATTAAGAGACAGAAACTAGTAGTGTGGCTGTACTTGAGTGTTGAGAAAATAAAAAAAGATTTGTTAAATTTGTTACATTTGGTGTCAGGAAGTGGGATATTCGGAAACCAGGATGATGGCAATGATGAAAGAATTATTTGCCAAAATGGAAACGAGAAACGACAACCTCGCTGCCGAGCTGAAAGAGATGAAGACGGAGCTATCGGCGAAAATTGACGGGCAACTGTCTGGCGTGACGGAAGGCGTGGAAGAACTCGGCGAAAAGGTGGAAGACCTCTGCCAGCACGTGGACGTCGTGGAGGACGACGGGGAACGTCTTGGCGCCCTGGTAGTAAGAGTTGACGAGAGCGTCAAAGTACTGGATGCCAGGGGCAGACGGAATAGCGCGGAGCCGGGGAGGGAGCACCTAGTGGCCGAGGCGACAGTTGCGCCCGTTTCGGATGATATGAGGGAAAACGTGGAACAACTCGGCGAACGGATTGGCGTGACGGAAGACGTGGAACAACTCGGCGAACGGATTGGCGTGACGGAAGACGTAGAACAACTCGGCGAACGGATTGGCGTGACGGAAGACGTGGAACAACTCGGCGAAAAGGTGGAAGACCTCTGCCAGCACGTGGACGTCGTGGAGGACGACGGGGAACGTCTTGGCGCCCTGGTAGTAAGAGTTGACGAGAGCGTCAAAGTACTGGATGCCAGGGGCAGACGGAATAGCGCGGAGCCGGGGAGGGAGCACCTAGTGGCCGAGGCGACAGTTGCGCCCGTTTCGGACGATCAGCAGGGAAGCGCACAAGCAAACGAGCAACACGCGAGAACCGACTTGGCGTGTGACATGGGGGGACCGTCGGGGCCATCCAATCACCTGACGCATAGTGCCGTGAACGGAAGAATGGTGGACATCATCGTGGACGGCAGGATACAGGAGAGGCCGTGCCGAGCACGAGTGAACACGAGTGCAGCGGTGGACGCGACTCGCGCGGTTGTGGTGGGGTTTGTTGCCGGACCCATCGGAAGCAAGGTGGCTGCGAAGGTGCGCCAGAGAGGTCGGCGGACATGGTACCCAGTGAGCCGTTTCAAAGTGCGCAGGATGGCCCGTCAACACACCAGGAAGAAGGGCAACTGGACGAGGGACCGTCAAGACCGGCGGTACTGTTGCAGAATTTCGAAGCAGGATGGCATACATCGTCCTACCTGGACCAAGGGACACTATCCAACAGCGATACCTAGGATCGTGCCCCCTGGAGAGCGAGGTCCTACTGGCCCTCAAGGTTTACAAGGATTCCCTGGCCCTCAGGGTCTGGTAGGCTTGCCTGGAATGAAGGGTGAACGTGGATTCCCAGGAATGAAAGGTGAACAGGGCAATCCAGGACCTCCAGGACAAGCTGGTGCACCAGGACCTGAAGGACCTAAGGGTGACTCAGGCTCTCAAGGACAACATGGAGCTCCAGGACAACCTGGTCCACAGGGCCCTCCAGGAGACAGAGGACTTCCAGGATTATCCGGCCCAACAGGACCTGCTGGCCTCAGAGGTCAGAGAGGTGCACAAGGTGAGACAGGTCCACCAGGGAAGCCAGGCAGTGAAGGACCTCCAGGACCACAAGGTATTGCAGGACCTCTAGGACCACCGGGACCAATTGGAGAACAGGGACCAGAGGGAGCACCAGGTAAAGCAGGAACACCTGGTATTGCAGGAAGACCGGGAGATAAGGGACCTGTAGGACCTTCAGGACCTCCGGGAACTCCAGGGGCACCAGGTCTTCCAGGGCCACCTGGTCCAAATGGACCTCCAGGACCAGCAGGAGAACGGGGTCTTCGAGGAGAAACTGGACCACAGGGTGTAGAAGGGCCACAGGGAGCTAGAGGAAAGCCAGGACCTCCAGGGCCAGAGGGAGGTAAGGGTGATAGAGGAGAAGAAGGTCCAAAGGGTGCAAAAGGACACCGTGGTCTCATTGGTCTACAAGGGTTACCTGGACCTCAGGGACCTCCAGGAGACAAAGGCATGACTGGACCTCCAGGATTGTCGGGAAAAGATGGTGAACCTGGAACTAAAGGTATGCCTGGAAGAGATGGAAACCCAGGACCTCAAGGTATACCAGGACCACCAGGCCCTCGTGGACCACCAGGAGAAGAGGTTCGATGGGTTAATCCACCGGGGCGCAAGGGAGATGCCGCAGTGATAGTGCTGGTCGGGACGACCAGCTCTGAGGAGGGAGCAGTGTGACATGGCTTCTCCATGTCATTAAGACTTTGATTTTCAAGGAGGTTGCCATAGAGACAGTTTTGAGTTGTTGAAGATTAAGAGACAGAAACTAGTATGGTGTGAGAGTTTGGAAAGATTAAGAGACAGAAACTAGTAGTGTGGCTGTACTTGAGTGTTGAGAAAATAAAAAAAGATTTGTTAAATTTGTTACATTATTATTATTATTATTATTATTATTATTATTATTATTATTATTATTATTATTATTATTATTATTATTATTATTATTCTTATTATTATTATTATTATTATTATTATTATTATTATTATTATTATTATTATTATTATTATTATTATTATTATTATCACTATTATTATCATTATTATTATTATCACTATTATTATCATTATTATTATTATCATCACTATTATTATCATTATTATTATTATCACTATTATTATCATTATTATTATTATCACTATTATTATCATTATTACTAGTATTATTATCGATAGCATTATTATAATTCTCATTATTAGTATTATTACTATTATTACCATCAATACTACCACCACCACCACTACTACCACCACCACTATTACCATCACCACTACTACCACTACCACCACTACTACCACCACCACTATTACCACCATCACTACTACCACTACCACCACCACCACCACAACCACCACCACTACCAGAGATCACTAAGTCGCTGAAACGTTTCAAGATGGCGAATTTGTGAAAAAGTTAGTGAAATTGTATGTCCTACTGAACTTCCTACCTTAAGAAGACTACAGTTTTCTTGGCGAACTGGTGTGCGTCACACCACATTGAAATGCAACTGAAAGGTAAAACCGGAACTTTTGCTCCGATCTCTCTCGCATTAGACGAAAGCACTGGCATCTCAGATACAGCACAGTTATATTTATTCGTGGTGTAGGTGAGGATTCAACTATTAGTATTTTCTTCATATGGTGTTACTTAAAGGAAATACGACTGGCGAGGATATTTTCAATGAACTATGTGAAACTGTAGCAATTTTTAGCGTACAGCGGACTAAGTGTCGAAACCTTCTTCCTCTGATAAACATAGCAAAATCAAAACCAAGATCTCGCGTTTGAGATGACCACCTGTCGGCGCAGCTGCGTATAGCTGTTACAGATATTACGTCAGAGTTTGAACGTTTTCTCCATGTTAGAATAATTATAGTGTATGTAGTTCCAATTTCGTATACTAGAAGTAGGGCCGCCTGTCCTCTGTTTGAAACAAAGACGCTGTCGTTAACTGTATCAAACCACCACTGTCAAGAGTTTAAGAAGCGAAGAGCTACCACTCCTCCAACCAGCAAGAATGTTGTAGTTTGTTCACCACCTGAAGGTCCCTCTCAGGAATGCAGCCAGCCACATCAGTAAGCAATTCCCGATAAACAATGATATCACGAGCAGCAATTCTGCTTTAAATCGTGTTTACGATAATGTTGCCAAACTTGGAATGCGTATTCACGTCAGATTAAAGCAAAGAAATAGCTCAAAATAGCACAATTTAAATGTTATTTTCAGTTCATGCAGCACATTTAGCTTTTAAAGCGTAAACAATGTTTTCAACTACTCCGTCTTTGACCCACCAATCATTTTCTGCCTTTTCTATATATTTTTTAAAAAAACACTGGTAATCTATTTCGGTCTTATGTGATACAACCTCGAGTGTTATATCGTGCAATTCCTGTAAGAATAAGTCAGTTGTTGCATTTCTTGAAGTATTCATTTTACCCTGGCCCAAACTAGTCTTATGGGATTGTCACACATTTATGTGGCCAAATAAAACCAAAATAATCAATAATAACGTTATAACAATTGAGGAAGAATTCAGTCTAACAGCTTCCTATTCCCTCCTGCAGGATCAAAGAATGAAGTATTAAAATTTCGGTCAGTTAATAGTATAGCAGTTGTTCCTGCAAGTACAGGTAATGAAAGTAATAGAAGAAAGGCAGTAATACCTTTAAGAGCCTCTTTAGGTTTGTTTGACTCAATGATCTTATAAAGATCTATTTTACACATAGAACTGTCACTCTGAACCCCTTTGTTCTACTACCACAATATCATAGCAGATGTCACTACACTCCTAGACGGAGGACTATCTACTTCTGCATTACTTTTACCATTACTTCCAACACTAAACATTATTTTACAACTCGAATTAAGAGAAAAAAGCAGGGAGTAAACATATCACGAATAATATTGGAGGTAAGTTGGCAGCATGACCAGCAGAATAACGATTACAAACTGAGGTTACGCTGAGTGGAATGTCTCTCCCCTGCACCTCATTCCCCTTGGACCATGAGCTGGTGAACATACAGTACACAGGTTACGTGCGGTTCCACTTCATGCGGACTGTGTTTACTCTTTTAAAATTCAATTCTATTCTAGTCTATGTATACGTAGCGTATGTTTTAAGAAAGCACTTGCAAATCTTATGGGATAAACGTCTGTTCATTAATCTCTTCTTTGGTATACTTAGGTATAAGAAGTCTGTCAACATTTGGCGATAAAGTCGAACAGCCTTAGAGCAGACATTGGGAAGAGGGGTGGCAGGAATGCAATCGAGTATTTTCTCTCTACACTTGCCAATGCAGACTATCCCTCTTTCCCTGTTGTTTGTTCACGGACACACGCGTCTTTACAAACAAGGCTAAGCTTCAAGGTGTGCAGTGGCCGAACCGGAAGAAATGTGATACATTGGTTTTGTGATTGTGATTAAGTTCCGCACATTTTCTTTCGGCACAGCAAACCCAAAATTTATTACTTTCTGTATTTGGTATAGTAAGCATAGGAAGTATTCTATTCCACCCAAACTTCGATGACGAGAATTTACCTTATGTATATGCATTGAGGCCCCCTGAATAAAAATCTGATGTGTTACACTCACATCACTTTCTCTACTCTTGTACTAACCATTCTTACAAACTCTTATTACTATATCTTCCTCGTGTTAGTTGAGATAAACATTTGCAGACATATTCCTTATTTCCTTGTAGGAGGAAGGAGAATTTGAGAATGCAGTAGGCTTTCAGTAATAGCCAAATCTCTTAAAGCTTTGAGGTTCTGTTCCCTTTGCACGGTTAACATATACGAAAATGGATGATGTTATATTTGACAGAAGTATAAGTTCTCCGAAACTCACACAAATACCAAGGAATATCTCTGAAATGGTTCACTCTACAAAAAACTTATTTCAACAGAAATTGTGTGTTTTAGCAAGATCTACATTTTTCTATAGTAAGATATTGGTCTATCTTTTACGGTTTACCAGATATGCAAAAGTCATTCAGAGTAAATACGTCTACAGGGGCTATAGCCAGAAAATCAAGATCTACGTTCTATTTGTCATAAAAATATCTCAAACATATATCTATTTTAACAAAACTGGTTAGAGCCATTTTCAAGAAAATCAAAAGTTTCGAAAAGTTTTCCATGTAAAGGGTAGTTTAGAGTGAAGCAATTTTCTTACAAATCTTTGTGTGCCATCGTTGAAAAGGATTAAACTTGAGTACCAACTTTTGGTTTATAACCGACGTTACGTTTTTGAGTTATGCTGTCCACAGACTGACAGACACAGAGACAGGCAGACTGACAGACAGACATACACACTGCCCTTTTTTAAAAATAATTGTACTGGAATTAGGACGCCTCAAGACATATTTCCGGTGAAATTTTGAAATCGAATTTTTGGGTAGAATACAATACTTCCTCTACTTTACGTAGTAGAGAAATTAAAAGCAGGAATTTTAGAACAAGGTCCGTGCATGTGTGTGTGTGCGCGCGCGCGCGCGCGCGTGTGCGTGCGTGTGTGTGTGTGTGTGTGTGTGTGTGTGTGTGTCTGTCTGTCTGTCTGTGAACAGCGTAACTCAAAAACGATAAGTCGGTTAAAAACCGAACTTGGTATTTAAGTTTAATATCTTTGAGGAATGCGACACGAAGATTTACAAGAACTTTCCTCCATGCTAGAATATCCTTTTACAGTGAACATTTTTCGAAAATGTTTGTTCTCAAAAATGGTTGTAGCGCGTTTGATTAAAATGCCGGATGTTTAAGATGTTTTTTTTTTGGCTAATGGAAAAGTATATTTTCAATTTTCTCGCCATAGCCCGTGTAATCCTGTTTACTTTAATGACTTTTCATAACATAACTGCTATACCGTATGAGAAAGAGACCGAATCTTATTATAAAAGATGTAGATTGCGTTAAAACACACAAGTTATGTCTGTATTCATTTTTTGTGGAGTGAACTATTTCAGAGGTAGTCCTTGTTATTTGTGTGAGTTTAAAAACTTAAACTTATCTCAAATAGGGGGTCGTTCCTCACATTTTCTATCAGGACGGCCGTGTTAACATTTTTTGTGGGGTCTGTAAACAATTCACGCATTTCTGAAGGATTTTCTTTATTCACCAAGTTGGATAAGGTTGTTTTGACACACACACACACACACACACACACACACACACACACACACACACACACACACACACACACACATACACACATAGACACACAAGGTGGAAGGGAAGTCATTAAATTAATTTAAACCAGTAATAGATTTCGGTATTTGGAACACATTTTATATCTTACATTTCTGTCTCTAACCATTTGATACGGAGATATTTTAGTTTTATCCAGGGTATTCATACTGGGTGTAGGAGTAGTTATTACATTAATTTAAACCAATGGTGGGTTTTGGAGCACATTTTGTACCTTAGTTTTTGTCTCTGGCCATTTCCCACGGAGATCGTTTTGTCCAGAACAAGCTGGCGACACTATAGATTGTCTGTATGTCACTTTTACTGGTTGAGTACATCAACAAACATGTCACTACTGCTATTAAGCGTCTCCTGAACTTCTCTTTCCACGCTTACTGTGCGAGTGTAGGCCAATCACAACCGTTACCTGCCAAAACATTAGTCGAAAGCGAATGTGCCCGACCTATTTAGATCCAGAAACCAGGTCAATTCCCTGACCAACCTCAACATAACGTCGCGTCTGAACGAGCCGCTTGAAGTATTCCTTCACGTCTTTTAAATGCTTAATTATTTCGAAACCCTGTGTGATGTCCCATAATTACTACGGAAGCTACGTGAGAAATAAGTTACTCTACGCATATTACAAGTAACAAACTGTTATCTTTGTATATTCTTGTGGAATTACGCATCCAATTTGGAACAAAGCCATTTATTTTTTCGAAATCGCCTGATCAAAGAAAAAATGCCATGAAATGTTTTTGTTTATAATGCTTCTATGAAGCAGATATTAGAGGGAATGTAATGACTTCCCTTCCACCCTTCCCTATATTCCTTTGTGTGAACTTTATTTACCAAGCACATACGGCATACCGTTTGTCACATGGGTGAGTATTGATCATTACTTTTTCCATAATCCTCTCCTCGAAACTTGAGCTTCCTGTACGATTCTTACTTTCTATTCCTTTCTTTTTTATTTATTTTTTAAACAAATCTCTGTCCACCCCGCTTGTCAATTAATGGCGCAAGGAGTCATACAGTAATTTCTGCCGTACTGAGGTCCAGGTGACGTAGTAATAGCAAGGCAAGATAGTGTTCAATAAATTCGACTTTTTAAAGTCTGATATTGATTATGGGACAAAGGAAATCTTGTGACGGGAGTGAGCAACACAAATTGTACGCTAATTTGTATGAATCTTCTCTATAAAGAGGGTGTGAAGGAGAAATAGAGTTCTATCTTTACATTCTGAGAGTAGAGTTTCTTGGTTAATCATCTATATAATCTACATATACCGACGCAAGCTGAAGAAAGTCATCCCTTATCTCCTCGCCATGACTTAAATACAGAAACCTAAAAAGTCCCTCATCAATAAGAATAGCTATACCGCTCGCAAAAGTTAAAGGCATGTGAACGCTGGCCAATGCTCAAGCAGAGCGCTGTTGCCAAGCGTAGTGCGTGTACCGGCGGAGGGTCTGTGCATAAGGTTGTGTGAGATGCTTGTACCACATTCGGCAGCGCTGGTAGGAGGGGCAAGCGTATGATTCGCTGGAGTCCGCAGTACGCCCCGCCTCCATATGCCTTTAAGTTTTGCGAAGATTATAGTGCAAGGGCAGAGAAAGTCATGTGAGTGCAACACTTGAGACTTTTCAGGACGAATAAGACCGAAACGAATTATTAAATGCAAAACAACACTTCAACATTTCTCAGTATTAAACTATTACTAAGATTATGTTGTTACACTAGTACATAATTTTTCCCCATTAGTTATTACTACAGGCCGGAGGCGTGTGCATTTTTCCATAGTTTACCAAAATTATCAACGTCACAATACTGCAAATGGACTTGACTTTCCGTTCGCGCGTGTAAACAACTGCAGGTAGCTAAGAATAAAAACTGCAGCACAACTTACAGGCATCATATAAACACTAAAGAACACTATCACTCCACGTCTGCAGCTCACTATGAAAAGAAACAAGAAAGTCGCTACACCTTGAACTTGCGTCTGTATACACTTGCAAGGTAATGCTTCACTAGTTCGCAGAGCACTGCGTTACGTTGTTTTCGATAATGGCAGTTGTTTGCACATTTGATGGTCGTGCTGTACTTCTGACGTCATTCATACCCTGCGTCCAGCTAACTTGTATCGCATGCGAGCGCACATCCCTCCGGCCTTGCTTTTTACTTGATCAAAAGCACTTCCACACATCGCTTCTTCTGGTTTCATGTTTTGACTGATAAACGTTACACCTTTAAGAAAAAGATTTACGTACATTACTCGGTTCCATGCCGCAATATCACTGAAACTTAGGCTTGGATAAGGTGCCTTCGCAACAAGGCCAGTTAACCAATGAGACCGATGGTTGATTTCGTCAATCAGCCTAAGATTCTGACGTGTATTTATTCCTTGGTAATCAGTGCATCCTCATTTTTGCATTTCTTGAATCCAGGTTTATTTGGTAATCGTGATATCCAATATTGACGTACCGTTTTGCAATGCTCAGTTCTTTGGTGATTAATCATAAACAACGCAAGCTTACTGTAGTTGGAATGCCTAGGAATTTCAAAGGTTATTTTACATTTGTTGCTGCACATATTATATGAGTATGTAGATACTTATGTCTGGTCTACATAGATTTTCTAAAATATCTAGAACCAAAACGCGAGATACCTGAGCGTATTGATCATTTATACACCGTTAATTGCTTAGTCTCAACAAATTTTGATAAAGAAATAGAAGCGGTTTATATCACATTGCAAAACATACGAGGAGAGTCAGCTGCCCCTTCTTTTCCAGTTCTACCCAAGTATTTAACATGGATGCCTTTGGTTACACACTCGATGAATTATAGGTACTAATATAGATGTTTGAGCATTGCCTTTTAATATCCTCGAAATCAGACAGCTGACTTTTGCACCTCTGCAAATGTTCACTGGGACCAGCGATTAACTACATTATAAACGAATGTTTACCTCTCACGTTACTAGTAGCTCAGTTAGAACGAGGGCCCGATTCGTAAGTAATCCCTGTGGTGTAGGTACGGTTTGACTCCCCTGCATGAGCTTCTTCTTTTGGTTGTTTGCTGTGTAATATTCACAGTGACATTGGCTGACCAATTATTACGTTAAAATATATAATTTTAATTGTTTTATTTCTAATTTATGGTGTTGTTGCTGTCTATTAAAATGTCTCTCCCGGTATGGATGCTGAGTTGCTTTGTACATTGGCTCTTGCTTCTCCGTAGATCAAAAGCATATCAATGTACTCGTCTACCCAATACATGGTGGTAGAATTGCATAAAATATCATGCAGCAGCTTACACATGGGAAATGGAATCGGCTTTCATAATAACACTACATCATGCCAGTACAATGGGGCAGAATATATTATACCTGTTCTATTACAAAATGTAAGACAACCAAAAACGATTTAAGCTGTAATGTCTTAAATCCTCAGAGACATTATAACTAGATTATTGTGAATTCGGTTTCCAAGTTTTGATGAGCATAAAAAAGAATTCTACAATGCCGAGACGCGAACCCATGTACCACCGGTTAGCGTACAGGATAGTCAGAATTCTCTTCACCTATTTCGAGACTTGACTGAGATTACATTCCGAGTTCAGTAGTACTACTTGTATGTCAGGCGCTATGTCATTGCCACTTCACTGGTTTTCGTGCTTAAATGGCAAAAGCTGTTATGCATATTCTTTGAGATATACGAGATGTAGTTTCCGCAAAAATTTAAATAAACTGTTATTTAATATTATGTGCGTTTTGACTGTATGAGCCGGTGGTGAATGAGGGATGTCCTAATATTTATACAGTCAATCTCTGCTCTAAGTACAAGAATCAGCCATTTTCATTTTATTTAGTGATGTTAGTGCACTCATATGATAGGTGCATTTTTTAGAGGCGTTTACTGAATGACGGTGCTATGTATACTTTAATAAAAGGTTTGAAAAGTCGACTGGAAACCACAATTCGCTCTCAGTAAATGAGTCGTATGGTTTTGAGGCGTACTTTACCAAGGAGTACGTTCTGTCCCTTAAAGCTTAAACCACTGCTCCTGTGAATTTGGTGCATTCCTTTCTCTAAGAGTGTTAAGCAATACGTTTTAGTAAGACCAAAACTGCACTTATGCGCAGAGATGGTGGCCTACCTTCCAAAAAATGAGGGCCGGCTGACTCACCTTGTACTTCCCTGGCTGCATCAATGCAAGAATGCAGTTATTCTTTCATATTCGCAGCAACAGTAACACTTCCTAAACTGCAAAAATTTAAAAAAATCTAAAAGATGATTCAACAAATCGGCAAACTGGGGAATAGAGTTGTATTACAATGCATTCCATCTCATGTGGAGTGGAGGGTAATGAAAAAGCAAGTCTTTTTGGCAAAGAAAAGAACCCAAATGAATAAAAAGAGATAAGAATTCCTTATGAATGAATCAAATACATTGTAAACAGTAAAAGAGATAACTAGTGTATAAATAAAATAACACCAGAAAGTAGAACATCAAAGGGGCTACATATTGTACAAAATCCTAAAATAATTCCAACATTACCAAAAAAATCAGTGTGTAGGGGTGTGTTTGTGGGTGTGTGTGGGGTGGGGTGGATAATAATATGTGGGTGTGTGTGGGGTGCGTGTGTGGTTGTGTAGGGGGGGGGGGTAGGAGCTTGTGTGTGTAAGCGATTCTAGATATGAATCACTGGATCATTTTCTCCAAAACCAGTGCCAGCAACCTCCCCTCTTTTCCACCTTATTTCTGTGTTATTAAGCCAGCACTCTCTGAAATAGGTAAGGTGAAGAACGTGACTTAAAATACCTCACTAAACGATGCAACATAGGTGTATATATATATCATCAGGTATATATATCATTGCCTTCTTTCAGTTTTTGCCTCTTTTTTCACTTGGTGTTTTTTAATAAAATGTTTATTTTATATAAATGGACATGAACACTGGATTATGTAAAAGTAGTGCAACCGCGCCCGCCGCATCTGATTGCCTACACTGGGGAGGGGGGACCCAGCCAGTCGCCTGCCTGGCCTAAAGACCTGCCGCCGACAACAATAGGAGCGTACGAGACAATAGCTATTACATGGCGGTGCGGTTTCTGGACCGTTCCACCACAGGCCGACGACAACAATAGGAGCGTACGAGACAATAGCTATTACACGCGGTGCGGTTTCTGGACCGTTCCGCCACAGGCACTCCCGAATATTCTACCTCCAGAACTTTCCCTCTGTTTAAGGACCTATATAAGTCGCTGCCAAGCACCGGGCAGGAGAGAGAAAAAGACGTATACGAAGCGTTGAGGAGTCGTGCCGACTAGCAGTTCAGTCCGACAGTTCTTATTTGTGATTCGGCAGTTGTTCTGTTGCTCTGAGCTTGTACAAAAGTAATCGAAGTGTAACGTTAGCACTACGCTAACTGACTAAAAGGCAATAAAGTTTGAATAGCAGTAACTGGTGGTTTCTTCATTTGTTACACTGGTGTCAGAAGTGGGATTCGTCAAATTGCTTCTAGTTTCATTACATCGTCGTCAGAAGTTGCAACGTTAGAACCAAGATGGAGGGAGATTCGGAAACCAGGATGATGGCAATGATGAAAGAATTATTCGCCGGAATGAAGACAGAAATGTCCAAGATGAAGACGGAGCTATCGGCGAAGATTGACGGGGGACTCGTCGTCGTGACGGAAGGCGCGAAAGTCCTAGGCGAACTGGTTGATGTGAGGGAAGACGTGGAACAACTCGGCGAACTGATTGGCATGATGGAAGGCGTGGAACAACTCGGCGAACTGATTGGCGTGACGGAAGAGGTGGAAGAACTCGGCGAAAAGGTGGAAGACCTCTGCCAGCATGTGGACGTCGTGAAGGACGACGGGGAAGGTCTTGGCGCTCTGGTAGTAAGAGTTGACGAGAGCGTCAAAGTACTGGATGCCAGGAGCAGACGGAAAAGCGCGGACCCGGGGAGGGAGCACCTAGTGGCCGAGGCGACAGTTGCGTCCGTTTCAGATAACGAAAGTGTACGTCTCGGGGAAGACAAAGGGGCAGTTCAGGAACGTCGTCGAGGATCCCCTGGAGGAGTGTGTCGGGTACGTAACCAACCAGGATACGACGTGGAGGACGATCAGCAGGGAAGCGCACAAGCAAACGAGCAACCCGCGAGAACCGACTTGGCGTGGGGCATGGGGGGACCGTCGGAGCCATCCAATCACCTGACGCATAGTGCCATGAACGGAAGAATGGTGGACATCATCGTGGACAGCAGGATACAGGAGAGGCCGTGCCGAGCACGAGTGAACACGAGTGCAGCGGTGGACGTTACTCGCGCGGATGTGGCGGGGGTTGTTGCCGGACCCATCGGAAGCAAGGTGGCTGCGAAGGTGCGCCAGAGAGGTCGGCGGACATGGTACTCAGTGAACCGTTTCCAAGTGCGCAGGATGGCCCATCAACACACCAGGAAGAAGGGCAACTGGACGAGGGACCATCAAGACCGGCGGTACTGTTGCAGAATTTCGAAGCAGGATGGCATACATCGTCCTACCCGGACCAAGGGACACTATCCAACAGCGATATCTAGGATCGTGCCTCCTGGAGAAGAGGTTCGATGGGTTAGTCCACCGGTGCGCAAGGTAGATGCCGCAGTGATAGTGCTGCTCGGGACGACCAACTCTGAGGAGGCAGCAGTGTCACCGCGCCCGCCGCATCTGATTGCCTACACTGGGGAGGGGGGACCCAGCCAGTCGCTTGCCTGGCCTAACGACCTCCCGCCGACAACAATAGGAGCGTACGAGACAATAGCTATTACATGGCGGTGCGGTTTCTGGACCGTTCTGCCACAGGCCGCCGACAACAATAGGAGCGTACGAGACAATAGCTATTACATGGTGGTGCGGTTTCTGGACCGTTCCGCCACAGGCACTCCCGAATATTCTACCTCCAGAACTTTCCCTCTGTTTAAGGACCTATATAAGTCGCTGCGAAGCACAGGGCAGTAGGAAAAAGACGTATACGAAGCGTTGAGGAGTCGTGCCGACTAGCAGTTCAATCTGACAGTTCTTATTTGTGATTCGGAGTTGTTCTGTTGCTCTGAGCTTGGACTAAAATAATCAAAGTGTAACGTTAGCACTACGCTAACTGACTAAAAGACAATAAAGTGTGAATAGCAGTAACTGGTGGCTTCTTCATTTGTTACAGTATTTAAATTAGGTTTTTATGAAATCTTTCACATTTAGTAAACGGAATTGAAAGATTAAAATTGTGTACATGGAGTTTCCTGTTTTATTTCCAATAGTTGACATTATATCCCTTTGGATTTACATACAAGATTTGTAGATTTTCTAAAGATAGACTGTTTGATCTTGTTACCAGATAACCATTTAACTTCAGCCAGATTGAAGTACTTGAATATGAGGCTTACATGTTTCACCGAAAAACCAAATATAACACAATGCAAAACTCCTAAATAACCCTTGTCCTGTAGTATTTCCGTAGTAAATATCCCCCTTTCTAAAATTTAAAACTCCGGCTACTTTTGGCACTATTGAACTCAATTTGATAAACTCACCAATACAGATGAAAAACATTATAATAACGAACAGCTACCGTGTTCCTTATAATCACACCTGTCGCATTAGTCGTGACTGACTCGTCTCTCGTATCATCTGGGAGGAGGATTTTAAACCAAACAAAAATAAGCATTATAATAAAAATTGGATGCGTTGCACTCACATGACTTTCTCTACTCTTGTACTAACCATTCTTACAAACTCGTATTCCTATATCTTCTTCGTGTTAGTTGAGATAAGCATGCGTACAAATTATGTTATTGCTTATTTCCTTGTAGGTGCAGCGTGAATATCAGAATACTGTAGGCTTTGAGCGATACTCAAATCTTTTAAAGGTTTCAGATCCCGTTCTCCTTGCACGCTTAATATATGAAAAAATCTGAAGTGTTGCACTCACATGACTTTCTCTACTCTTGTACTAACCATTCTTACAAACTCTTATTCATATATCTTCTTCCTGTTAAGATTAACATTTCTAGATATTATCTTATTGCTATTTCCTTGTGGATGGAATATTAGATTATATTCCAAGGGGAATATTAGAACACTGTAGGCTTTGAGCGATAGTCAAATCTTTTAAAGCTTTCAAATTCCGTTCTCTTTGCACACTTATCATATAAAAAATGAACAACGATGTTCCATTTCACGAAAGTTTTAAGTTTTTTCAAACTCGCACACATAACAAGGAATATATCTGAAATAGCTCACCTTACAGGAACATTTATTCCGACATAAATTGTGTATTTTAGCAAGATCTACGTTTTATGTACAGTATGATTTGGTCTATCTCTAACGGTTTATCAGTTATGCAAAAGTCGTACAGAGTAGATACGACTACACCACTATAGGTAGAAAATTCAATATATATATATTTCACAAACAAAAATTGTGACATCTGCCTGACATTGCAGGTGACCATAAAGATCCAGAATACAAAGATATATGACAAAGTCAATTTTAAGAAGAAGAAAAAAAAAATGATTAAAATTAATATTCAAAATATCTAAAACATTAAAAGATTATAACAAGAAGATAACAGTTAACACATTGAATACAAGTGATTATTTAAAATATATAAAGAGTCTTTTAGGACATGTAAACATATATTTACAATTTCGGCCATTGCACACCCAGTGCTTTGAGACAGGTACTTGTGAATTTAAAACATGTTCCGCGGGCACCAAAGAGTAGTCCTTTTACCTCCCATGCATTTTCAGGTACATTATATCTCTCACTAAGGTGAGGAATGCATGGTTGGTAGATGGCTTCCTTTTCCTCGTTCACCTGTGTCGCCTGCTGTAAATGTTGCTCCATTCTTACTGTTGGATCAAGAATGAGACCCTTTCCTGCATCCCTCTTGATGGCTACGATATCTGCTCTTCGATGGCTACCATCCTCAGACAGGCAATGGACCTCTTCATAGACCTCCCAATTGGCTCTACGAAGGGCTGTAGAAATTGATGAACGTACACGGTGGTGAGGATTGTTGCGAAGTAATTCTCCCTTTGGGCAATATCCTAGTACATGCCCAAGGGTTTCCACTTCTTTACAATTTGAGTGCCGACATTTCATTTGTCATAAAAATATCTCAAACAAATGGCATTTTAATCAAAGTTGTTAGTCATTTTCAAGAAAATCAAAATTGTCGTTTATTTCGGCATAAATTGTGTTTTAGCGAGATTTACATTTTTTGTATAGTAAGTTTTTGTCTGTGTATTACAGTTAACAAATTATTTAAAGGTCACCCAGGGTAAACAGGACCAAATAGCCTATAGCCAGAAAATTTAAAATATACAGTTCATTTGTCATAAAAATATCTTAAACATATGTCATTTTAATCAAAATCTTTAGAGCGATTTTCAAGAAAATCACAATTTTCGAAAAATGTTCCATGTAAAAGGTAGTTTAGGGTCGCGTCCTTGATATACTTTAAACTCAAATACCAACTTTGGTTTTGAACCGACTTTTCGTTCCTGAGTTATACTGTCACACACACACACACACGCACACGCACACGCACACGCACACGCACACGCACACGCGCACGCGCACGCACGCACGCACGCGCGCACGCGCGCACGCGCACACGCACACGCACACGCACACGCACACGCACACGCACACACTAAAAATGCTATTTTGGATTCAGGAGGTCTCAAAACGTTTATTTCCGGTGAAATCTCGACATCAAATTTTTGGGTGGAATGCAATACTTCCTCTAACCAGTAGAGAAAGTCAAAAGCGTTCACTTCATTTTCCCTTGGAACTTTATGAAGTCATATATTGCTGTTTTGCTTAATGCCGCCGCCATGTGTAAAACGCAGTCTGTCTCGGAGCATCTCATGCCCACGAGTACTGTCAAGGTCACGAGATTGCGCTTGGGTTGTAATGGCTTTTCAAGGATGTACTATACTTGCACGCTTTCCTATACCACGGTACCAAAATTCACTTCCGGCCAACAACTCTTTATCAGGAAGCAGAGGGACTGCCGATGTCGACCTGGAGGCAGCATTACCTGGTGCTCTGGAACCACTTCCGCCTCGGGCCTCTTTATTAATTCATACTTCGGGCCCACATACTTTCCGCCTTCAGTAAGATTGCTTTTTCTACCACGTTGGCAAATTCAAAACCTGCCCAATCTGCTCATATCCAAAGTACATATAGGAGCAAAGTTTTGCTTTCTTCACTGCTTATCTACGGCAGAAAAACATTTGCATTCGATCCGTAAGTTCGAGTAAACTTCATGGTGGCGCCTTGGCCGAGCGCTTAGACCGTTTGTCTATCACCTAGGTGGCCCCGGTTCGATCCCAGGGATCCACATTTAGTATTCATGGTCGACGAAGCAGCGTCTGGGCGGGTTTATTCTGGGTTCCCCGGTTTCCCCCACCAATCATTCCACCTACTGCTCCATCACCTTTCCAATCCTCCATTTTGCCTGTAATTCATATCATCCTCTCCTCACTTTCATACTGACTACTCGTTTTCCGATCTTCCCTCTGTCCTTTCCATAGGTTTGTCTGCTCTACAACAGGCATCTGAGCCTAAACACAGGCCTGTATGTCCTAGTGGCTGTAAGTCCTCCACACAGGAGCGTAATCAAACGAAGTAATAGTGGAAAACTTGATATGTACGAGTTTCTCCGAACACCATAGCAACAAATACATACTTACTGGCTAAATACATACTTAATTCGAGTGTGTTGTAAGAATGAAACATAAAGGATCTCGTGGAATACAATCAAAACAAGTCCTTAAGGACAATAGGTACTATGCGACAATACCTCAAAAATAAATTTTTGTTTTCTATGCTATAAAAATCAACGATAGATTGCATATCGAATGATGTTCGTATGTATGGCCATTCTTAATATTTAAGCCCTTTGGCGTCTGCTGGGTCACTCCCTTTTATATGCCAGTGTCACCATCGATATTAAATTTGCTGTAACTGTATAAGTGCACATTAATTTGCTCAAGAATTAACCAGAGAGGCTATAATCAAGAAAAGGAACTTGTAGAGGAAGAGTGAGGATCAAGAACCACTGGACCAGGGAGATTAAGGTGTTGAACATTTTAAATGCTTGTGAGTGAGTCAAAATATACATTAACTTAGTTTCTTGTAAATTTAAATTTTACAGCATTGGGTACAATTTTCTCAGAGTCTGCTTCATTAGAGGGCTGAGACTTTTTGTCACATTACAAACCATCTAGTTTTACAAAGTGAATGGAAAGATAATTTCTATCTGCAATATACCGAGTTTTTAAAAATTAAAAGTTCTGCATTTTAAGTGGAGTAATTATTTTTTTTTTCCTATACACAACCTTTTTAGAACTTATATTTCACTGAGTAGAAAAACTAGTAAATTCATATTGTTCATCATTAAGTACTTCTAAAAACTGGAAGATGTGTAAACAACACAGGTCAGATATGTGCTTTTTACTTTACTTTTATAAATAGCTAGTAATGGAACTGACCGCCTCCGTAGCGCAGTTGGTAGTGCGCTTGCCTTTGGCGCGGAGGACCCGGGTTCGATCCCCGGTACCAGGATGGGGATAAAGGTCTGACACTCAGCCTCTTTAGGTCCCGGGGGGACTAATTGAGGAGCTACTTGATGGAGAAGTAGCGGCCTCAGGTCTAGAAGACAGCATAACTGGCTGGGAGGGCTCGGGGCACTGACCACGTCCCACCCTCCAGTACTGCACCTCACCAATGACGCCTGTAGTGGGCAGAGGTGGGGGACGCAGCGGCCGGGCTGTCGCGCCGAGATTTAGTTTAGTAATGAAACTATAAAATTGGATATCTGACACGCTTTTTTTACAATAAAATTTAGTATTTTGCTAATATAAATTAGCTTTTATTTTAAACTTATTACAAAATTTTGAATATTTAATAAACTACTTGACTTTATAGAACAAATTATTCATTTCATTTCTAATTATTTTCTACCTTTTAGTTCGGTTTGTTATAAAAGCGTGTTTTAGTTAGTTTTTTTAAAACTATAATTTATTAATTGTTGCTGTTCACAGAGAATTGCGGAAGTACATAGGCACATATACTCACACATGCACGGTTATAGTTTTACTTTCTCTACTACGTACAGTAAGTAGAGGAAGTGTTGTATTCTATCAAAAAATTCGATGTGGATATTTCACCGGAAATATATGTTTTGAGGTCCCCTGAATCCAACAAAAGTCTTTTTTAGGAAAATATCCGCCTGTCTGTCTCTGCCATCATAACTCAAAAACGAAAAGTTGTTACAAACCAAAGTTGGTATTTAAGTTTAATGTCTTTCAAGGATGCAACACGAAGATTTTGAAGGAAATTCCTCCACCCTAAACTACCCTTTACATGGAACATTTTTCTAAAATTTTCTTTTCTTCAAAAATGGCTCTAGCGGTTTTGATTAAACTGGAATTTGTTTAAGGTATTTTTATGGCAAATTACATGTATATTTTAAATTTTCTGGCTATAGCCTTTGTAATCTTGGTTGCTCTTGATGACCTTTGCGTAAGTGGTAAACCGTAAGAGATAGATCTTACTGTACAAAAATTTAAATATAATTAAAACCTTTAAGTTATGTGTAAATACATCTTTTGTGGAGTGAACTATTTCTGAGATATTTTATGCTATTTATCTGAGTTTTGCAATACTTGTACTTTTCTCGACTGGAAGGCAAATATGCACATTTTTGTATCTTGGTCGTGAAAACAGAACGGAATTTCAAAACTTTCATATAGTGACCAGCTTTAAAAGATTTGACTATCGCTCAAAACCTATTGTATTCCACTTGCACCTACAAGCAAATTAACGGAAGGATACCTTCTGCTGATGTTTATCTCGACTGACATAGAGCAATAAGAGTTTGTAAGAATAGTTAGTACAAGTTAGCACGCACACACGCAAAGACGCACTCACGCGCACTCTGAGGCACTCACACATACATACAAGTATACGTGCCCTACTATTTTGCCACAGATATTCCTTTTCAATTCAACGGGCCTTTAAAAATGAGTTTCGTTTGAACTCGGGGTATTGAATATTAAAAGTTACCTCCCCTGCAGAAAAAAAAAAAAAAAAAAAAAGAGATGAAAAAAGAACAAACAGAATATGTCTAGGATTCGAAAACCAGCGTAGATGTGTCTTGCTTTCTGATCCAAAAAGATGCTAACTCACTTTCTGAATTAATGCATAGCTCAGGAGTTGGTAGGCAGTGTACTATACAACGTCTGTTCGTTGTTCCTCCTCTGAAATAAGTCCAATTTGGATTTGTGGTTGTTCAAGAATTGGTTCTACCTCTATTGCGAAAGTTAATCCCACGATAAGGATTATCTTCAACTTCTAGAGCAGGGGAAGACAGGTATCGCTGCTGTGACGTCAGTTCACTCAGCTCATATGCTCCCGTCCAAGGTCAGTTGAACGTGTGACGTCACAGCGGGAAAGAGGAAATCAGTGCCGGACATCGCAATTTTAATGCTGACTGTTTCAATTACGGAATAGTCACAGATTATAAATAATTACATATATAGTGTCAATTGTAGTTTATGTGAACAGTCATGTTATAACGCAAATAGAACAGGAATTATAACTATTTTGCCTGAGCTAGAGGAGAGCTACACAGAACAATTAAGTGGACATTTCCCGACATTTACCGTTTCGCTTTTCTTTAACTAGTTTGTCAATGTTAGGGCGTAATGTACGGCACATTTGTAACCGAAGACTGCATGTTAGATTGTGATCTGAGAATATGCTTCGAGATTTTGACTTAGAAAGGTTCATAACAGAAAAGAATTGTTCGCACACATACGTGGAACCAAACATACATAATATCCGTGCAGCAAGGGCATACAACCTCAGAAATCTGTTTTGAGGGACATTCTTATAAAAATCAGCCAAGTCTTCCTTGTGTTTATATTTGTTCTTTAGCAAATTGTCGCACTGTAAATTTACCAATTCAATTTGCTACCTGCTAGAAACATTGTTAATATCAAGTGAATACGGGGTCGCAAAGATCTGAAACGTAGTTGACAATGTTTCTACATCTTGAAGCCTTGTCTAAAACTAGTGTGAAACACGGGGAACTGAACACATGCGCCGCTGATCTAGGCAGCATAACAATACTCTGCTCTCGCCTGACGTCACACGAACGTACAAGCTGGCTCTTCGTTTAAATACGTCACACGGCCCGAAGTTGACTTCCCCTGTTCTAGAGCATCAGCAGAAGCACAGCGTTAGTATGTGTAAACTAGGAGTTACCTACAACTAAATTATAAAGGACTGGTAGATCCGCTGGTATGCACGCCACAAAACTATCATTGCTCAAATTCTTCCTTTCCTCCCTTCTTTTCCCATTTGTTTCTTTCCTTCATTCATTCCATTCTTCTTTCTTTATTTCTTTATTTATCTCCTTCTTTCCTTCTTTCTTTCTTTCATTCATTCATTCCTTGTTTCCTTCTCTCTCACCTTTCCTTCCTTTTTTCGTTGTTTGTTTTGCTGTTTCGTTCTTTCTTTCCTTCTTTAGTTCTTTCTTTCCTTCTTTAGCTCTTTCTTTCTTGCTTCCTTCCTCCCTACCTTTCTTTCTTTCTTTCTCTTTCTCTCTCTTTCTTTTTTCCTTCCTTCTTTCTCTGACTTCCTCTTGCTTGTTCTTTATTTCTCTCCTTTGTTCTTTCTTTCCTTTTTTATCTCGTTCTTCCTTTCTCTATTACGTGGAGAATAATCCCGGCTGAAGAAAAACATCCTAACCCCCAGCCTAAAATTGAACTCAGGACCTCTGGATTTAGATACTGAAATGCTAAACTTGACACCAGTTTTATTGTTTTGGTACAATAGCCGTGTAATGATAAAACCCGTGGCACTACAGTCCATATCGAACCAGGGGCTGCCAACCCGACTGCCGGCCTCACGCCCACATACGCAAGCTAGACGTGGGCGATCATCCAACCCATACGGGGAGGAGATGTAGTCAGCATCTCGATACCCCCAGCCGGAATGTTGACTTTCATGACCAGGGCCGCTTACCTATCGCAAGCTCCTCAATTTCCTCACGATGCTGAGTGAGCACCGGCCCTATACCCGGGACTTAAAATCCGCGACCCCGAGTGTGGGATCGAACTCGGGCTGCATTCCGTGGCAGGGAACCAAGGCATGACGCCCTAGCCCACTACGCTACGGCGCAGGACAATAGTCCTGTACTAGCCTGGTAAAATTGGCGGCATCGTTTTTGGCTGTGTTGCTGCAAGTGAACCGATGACAAATGGTTTCCCTTTACACCTCTTCCAGAATGTTACTTTCCATCGACTCTGGAGTAAACTGTGTTCAGTGATCAAATGTTTTATGTCTCGTCTTCCCATCTCAAATGAGCCGAAGAAGCACGAATGCTTACGCTGTTCAAATGTCAGCGACAGACAACCAAACGGACTCTCGCTTGTTAGCGTGTAGCAGAGGATATGCTGAGGTCCTACTAGACACAAAAGAGGAATAGGACTGGCTACAAGGAAAGCGGAGTTCTATGGGGAAATCGTTAAAATATGCCTTTTTCTGTTTTGTTTGTCCTTGTTTTGGCTCTTTAGGTCTTCTGGATTATCGGCTGAAGGGTAACTTCAGATTATAAAAGGCCGAGTCTACTAACACAGGGAAGAAAGGCAAGAGGAAGGAGGAGAGCGAGGGGTTCCAAACAACGAGGCAGTTTTTAGAGGCTTTTGCATAATTCCCAGCTACACAAGGCAAGGCAGTACATTCCATATTGAAGCTATCTTTTTTCCTTCTTTTTTTGGGGTGGTAAGGGAAAGAAGAACAGAAATGAATGCTCGTATGCTCCAAGAACTTATTGCTTTTCTGATTGCAGTTAAAGCTCTATGTGTTGTTGTATTGTGTAAGTATTATATTCCCTGAACACTCCTTTCGTTGCCGTTCATGGTGGAAAAACAACCAGCGTTTTTCAAATATTGTCTCTCCCTGCTTCTTAGTAATCCCTAAAAGCAGAAAACCATTGTTCCTCTTATAACCATTTCGGAATTATCGGCGTTTAAGCTTTGTGATTGTATCGTGTACTTTTTCAAAATGATTAAACATACTTTAACTCCAAATATATTTGTAGAGTTAACTTTAAGTGGTGACGTGGTATAGTGGTCACACTGCTGGTGGCGTGACGTCTGGGAGATACCTTATATTTATGTTACCTAACTGATAATTAATGTTTATTGACTTTTCAATGTTCTAAGCTCTGTTTAATCAAGACATGATTAAGCATTATTTTGGTATATAGCAAGCTTGATAACTATGTTATTTTAAATGTTAAAAGTATAAACAACCCTCTTGTGCAGATAATTAGAAAATAAAATTTGACTTGACGTTTTCTTCTCCCTAGAAATCATGTACACAGAGATTAACAAAAACCACATAATTTCAGATTCAGCAAATTATGTCGATTATAAACATATTTAAAGTGTTTATATTTAAATTAGTGTCTTTAAAACGTGCATGCCCTTCCTACTGTGCTCTTTTCCCACAGTTCACGCACATTTTAGACTGTTTTTAGAATTGGCAAATCGCAAAGATAGCAAAAGATTGGAAAATCTCATTTAGGATAAATGACAATATTTCGCTGAAGTTGCCATTTGTTGCGGACGTAGATGAAAAATCTTTATCATTTGATTTGAAAGCAACAGAGTTTAGAAATCTTGCACTTCTAACTGATCAACATCCTGAGTATGGAAACGACTAATTGAAGCGTTTGTCCTATGTTATTCCATTTCCTATTGGTCCAGTTTATAATTATTTGTGCCATCGCAAGGAGGCAAATAAAATCTGAAGCAATCTTGTAATTCACTTTGTTTCTCAGCTGTCCAAAAGGATTCAAAGCAAGAAATACATAGTACTGTGGCTCGTAGAGTGAATGTTTCTTCTCACAGACTCCTTTTTGTACATTTATGGCTTCTAAAATGCCTTTCCTGACTTTCGTTTCTGATCATTTGTACGATTTTCATCTCCAGTGCAACAGTTTTCAGTCACTTCAACAGAATTACGTTTAGGATTTTATTGTATCAGGTTCACTTTCAATTACAATTCGCTATCCACGTTACTTTCACCATTACTAGTATCTTTATTAAATTCTCAAGCAATTGAATTTCAAGTTCAGGGTCCCTGAGCGTCAGTCGATTGGATGGAACAGCACAATTCGCCATTGTAAATAATACTGCCTTTGATAGAACAAAAATCTGATGTGTTACACTCACATGACTTTCTCTACTCTTGTACTAACCATTCTTACAAACTCTTATTCCTATATCTTCTTCGTGTTAGTTAAGATAAACGTTTGTACAACTTATTGCTTATTTCCTTGCAGGTACAAGGGGAATGTTAGAATACAGTAGGCTTTGTGCGATAGTCAAATGTTTGAGATTCCGTTCTCTTTGCACGCTTAACATATAAAAAATGAAACACGATGATCCATTACACGGAAGTTCTAAGTTTTCCGAAACTCACACACATAACAAGGAATATCTCCGAAATGGTTCACCCTACAAGAAAATTTATTGAGACATAAATCTACATTTTTCGTATGGTATAATTTGGTCTATCTCTAATGGTTTGCCGGTTATGCAAAAGTCGTCCAGAGTAAATACGACTGCAGGGGCTATAGCCAGGAAATTGAAGATATACCTTTCATTTGTCATAAAAATATCTCAAACATTTTAATGACATTATCTCATGACATTTTAATCAAAATCGTTAGAGGTATTTTCAAGAAAATCAAAATGTTCGGAAAATTTTCCATGTTAAGGGTAGTTTAGGGTGGGGCTATTTTCTTCAAAATCTTCGTGTCGCATCCTTGAAAGACATTAAACTTAAATACCAACTTTGGTTTTTAACCGACTTTTCGTTTTTGAACTATGCTGTCCACAGACTGACACACACACACGGACCTTTTTCTAAAAATGCTTAAAAAAAAAAAAAAAAAAAAAAAAAAAAAAAAAAAAAAAAAAAAAAAAAAAAAAGCACCTGTTGACGTGACGTCTGTTAGACCTTGGTATTCTCTTGGACACTAAACAACCAAGGCTTGTTCACCGAAACTTACTGGAATACGTGGAGTAAGCAAAGATAAGAAGGTTTACTTTTATTCATACGAATGATAGACTATGATCAGGAAAGTCAATGACAAAGTGCAACATAAGACTTCACGAACAGTTTTCATCGTTGTGGAGTCTGAAAAGTTGAGGTACCTGACTACTAATTTGCAAAACACTTGAAGCTGGTGCACTAATATGCTGCTCTTTCAGGTTTATTTGCGTCATTGACGTTGTTGCCCCTCTGGTTCAATCTAGCTAATTTACTCAAGCTTGGTTTCAACTGAGCGCATGAAACATACGCAACGAGGGAGATACATTAAGCTTGGAGCGAAATGATCTGACCATTGCACCTGATCCTCTTTCACAATCAACACGTATATGCTACACATAAGTGCCCTAAGCTCCATGTATTCCAAAAGGCATTACACGATTAAAACCAACGAGAAGAGTGTGATGCTTATAGTTGGCTTAAAAGGGATAACAAACAAAAATGTATATGTACTCGTAACAGCTGAACGACTATAAATCACCACATTGAGATAATTCTTCATACATTTCGAGTATAACGCTATGGAACTGCTTTATTTATTTACTAGTTTATATGTTTCACTACGTATAATATACTAGAGGAAGTATTGTATTCCATCCAAATATTCGATGTCGTGTTTTCACCGGAAATATATGTTTTGAGGCCCCCTGAATAAAAAAAGCACCTTTAGAAAAAGGTCTGTGTGTGTGTGGGTGTGTGTGTGTCAGCCTTTGGAAAGTACCTATAACTAAAAAACGAAAAGTCGGCTAAAAACCAAAGTTGGTATTTAAGTTGAATGTCTTTCAAGGATTCGACACGAAGATACTAAAGAAAATTGTAAACTATCCTTTACATGAAACATTTTTCGAAAATGTTTATTTTTTTTGAAAATAGCTCTAACGATTTTGATTAAAATGCCATATGTTTAAGATATTTTTATGAAAAATAAAATGTATTTATTTGAAGCTACCTTGCTCTGAAGTTATATACTATTTGTATTTAATTTCAAAAGTTGTTTTCTGTGACATTCATAATATTACTAAACCGGTTCAGATTTAGAGGCTGATAGGCCAGAAAGCTGAGGAGAAGCTCCGTCGTATCCTATAGAGGTTGATGCAATACAATGCCGTTGAGAAAAATGACAACACTTCATAGCATTTGTAGTGCACTTCAATTCTTAGTGGTTTCAATGAACTACTCAAGCACCGATTGCATACTACGTTTAGTAGATGAAGTAGAGAAAGTATTGTATTCCACCCAAAATACGATGTCAAGATTTCACCAGAAATGTGTGTTTTGAGGCACCCTGAATCCAAAAAACTGCATTTTTAGAAAAAGGTCCGTGTGTCTGTCAGTCTGTGGACAGCATAACTCAAAATGAAAGGTCGGTTAAAAACCAAAGTTGGTATAAAAGTTTAATGTCTTTTCGAGGATGTGACATGAAGATTTTCAAGAAAATTTCTCCAGCCTAAGCTACCGTTTACACGGAAAATTTTGATTTTCTTGAAAATGGCTCAAAGGATTTTGACTAAAATGCTATCTGTTCGAGATATTATGAGAAATGAAATTTATATCTTGAAATTTCTGGTTATAGCCCATTTAGTCGTATTTACTCTGGATAACTTTTGCATAAGTAGTAAACCCTAAGAAATAGACCAAATCTTACTATACAAATAGTGTAGATCTTTCTAAAATACACAATTGTGTCTAAATGCTTTTTAGAATGAACCATTTCGGTGATATTCTTCATTATTTGTGTAAGTTTTGGAGAACTTTGCTTCTGTCAAATGGAACATAGCTGTTCATTTTTTATGTGTTAACCGTGCAAAGAGAACGAAATTTGAAAGCATTGAAAGATTTGACTATTCCTCAAAGTCTACTGTATTCCCATATTCCCGTTGCACGTGCAAGAAAACGAGCAATAATATAATTTCTGCAAATTTTTATCTCAACTAACACGAAGAAGATAGAATAAGAGTTTTTAAGAACGGTTAGTACAAGAGTAGAGAAAGACATGTGAGTGCAACACATCAGATTTTTTGTTTTAAATCTCACAAGAATTTTCATGGGTATTAAAAATTCACAATTACAAATTTTCAGGTCAGCATATGGAGCTAGTCGGCCCTTGAGACCACCTGGCATAACTGCCGTTAAGCCTTCCTTCCTTACCGACGTGGCTAGGAACACGTGGCTCGAAAAACAATAATTGCAGCCGGCTAGTGGTTAAAGTGGTGAGATTCTAGCGAAGAGGTTCCGAGTTCAATTCCTGCTACCGTCTGCATGGACGTTTGTGTTTAATAGTACTGTATTTTACTCCTTGTTCGCCAGCTCATGACCTTAGGAGAATGAAGGGGCGAGGAGGTGTCATTCCAGTAGTGTAATCAGGGCAGTGGCAGCTCGTGCCTTACAAAATAGGTGAAGAAGTTCACAAGCATGCTAAAAATACAACAACGGCGCAACATTTTTTACCAAACTTTTTGTATCCAATGGAGCTATACACAAAAGGAACTGTCACACTATGATTCATTTTGGTCCAATACATATGACAGTTCGCGTAGTAAGCGAGAGAAATAAATATGGCGGATGCAAATATATATATATACAGCTTTGTTTTAAAATCAAATTTAAACGGTGAGCAAACAATGTACAACAACTACCTGAGGAGTATTGCTCTTGATTGTTCTGACATAACACTCGCTCCATCGTAATATTGTGCAACTAATTTACGTTCATAGTTAAATTCTTTAAGAACACCATGCAGCAAAAGGAACAATGTTTCTGCGGACCTGTCAACACTCACATCATGAAATCCAAAAAATCGTTCAACCAATGTGCTTTCTGTATTCACGTATCTTACAATGATAGAGCACTGAGACTGTTGACAAATATCTGTAGAGTCGTCAACTTCAACAGAAAAAAAAAAAAAAAAAAAACCCGGGACATTAATTTCAGATCTATAAGTGTTCCGAAATACATCCAATCACCTCATTTTGTATAGATTTAGTATCACCGCTGAATATACTTTTAATTTTATTATAGTGGTTTTGGAATTCTAATGGACTTTCAGTACACAAGCTCCTTGAAATTTTCCCAACTTAGCGAAAGCGCACTCTCATCATCACCTCTGAATACAAGCTCTTGTTTCCCTAAATACATTGTTGTTTTAATGATCAACTGCAGAAAAAGTCTATTTAATATCACATTTCCATTGAAATGCACATGAAAAAGTCTTTCTGTTTTCTTCAAGGGCGTCAGCTATTGTGTTTCTGTTTTTTGTTTTTCAAAAGCGTTTAATTGTAATTTACACTTTAAATGCCCCGCCGAATCATTGTGCTTGTGAAGGGAACGGGTTATATTAATGAAATCTGTATCTCTCTTTGTCCCACACGTTACTTTTGTTGCTAAAATGTAAACAAGGCCAACAGAATAGCGATTGCAAACTACGGCTACTGCATAACCAAAAATAGTTACCGAGCCAAGAATTTAATGTTATAAGTATTCCCTAATTTCTTATCCTCTCTTTTAAGGGCTATATCAATGATATCAGTGGGCCGCCCAATGTTTAAAACATCCTTCTTGTCTTCATCTTTCCACCTGGAAAATGGGGTTTCTAGCAAATTGCAAACTATATCGTTCGCTGGATTCATAACAAAACACTTATATTCCGCAATTTAAATATTTAAAGCACTGGAGTCTAGCAAACTCGGAAATTATACCTACCGTTCACAGTTGTCTAAATCACCTCGTTTTAAGTTTACCGCCAGCTCTTCCTCGAGGTAAACGAATACTATCTTCTAAGCGCGCGAAAACAGAAACCATCCCCTCTACCATGTTCTGTGCCTCTACCCAAGTGAAAATATTTCTTGTTTGCCTGAAACATATGCATCCCGCGTTATTTCCCAGTAGTTCATTGTTTCGTGACGTCATGTTGCCATGGCAACCAAGCTGTTTAGTGCAGCAGTTTCTTTTGTAATCCTGACTGCTGCACTTGTCCTTGTAACCGATCAGAGGGTGCGTTCCCACCAATTTTCCCTGCCGGTTGCCTGACTGTAAGTTCCAAACAAACGAAGGGTTGGTCACTGACCCTGCTACAGCTGCGAGCAGTTGAAATTTGTGACTAAACTGTTAGAATGGCAGTAATAATGCCAACATTAACAAAAATAGAATACTGCTATTTTCAGGTGAAAACCTCTTCACCTGCTTCACTTGAATGGCCGCCACTGAATCAGGGTTTTGTAAACTTCAGAGCAAAGGTTGCTCTGCTATTCGTGTTGCTAATTTAACTCCAATGTTACCCGTGCTATGTTTACTCTCTGTTAATTTCTGTTAATTTCAGTTGTAAAATTGTATTTGTCACTAGTTTTATGTAGGAAGTAATGGTAAAAGTAATATAGAAGCAGATAATCCTCCGCCTAGGAGCGCTGTGAAATCTGTTATGATATTATGGTTGTAGGAGAAAGGGGTTCATAACAGTTCTATGCGTAAAACAGATCTTTATAGGATGATAGGAACAAACTAACACAAAGAGGCTCTTAAAGCGATCACACTCTTGTCTTTATTCGGCCGCACTATCGCTTCTTTGCCCCAATATGTGTGATCTCAATCCCATAGAAGTAGCTTCGGCCAAGGTAAAATAAATATTCAAAGAAATGTAACAGATTATTTATTCTTACAGAAATTGCACGATATAACGCGCAAAGATATATCACTTGAGACCGAAACAAACTGGCAGGGCTTTTGAAAAATATAGAAAGGGAATAAAATGATCAGTGGGAGAAAGACGGAGTAGTTGAAAACATTAAGTTTTATAAGCTAAACATACTCCATAAACTGAAAATAGCATTTATTTACGCTATTTTGAGCGAGTTCTTGGCTTTAATCTAGCGTAAATACACATTCCAAAGTTGGCACCATTATTGCAAGCGCAATTAGAAACACGACCCATGTTTCAGATATCGCTGTTTATCAATTGTTTATTGACGTACTGGCTAGCTGCGTTCCTGTCTGGGACCATAAACAAACAAACTGTACGTATAATTTGTTTGCCTAAACTCGTAACTGCTTAAAATCTGTATTACCCCTGAAACTATGGTATGCTGAGTAATAGGGCATCATGCGCAGGTTTCTCTGTAACACACGCTCTCCGTGACGTCATACAGTGTACAACAATAGCTGCCTGAAGTTACAGATGCAGATTTTCTGTATCAAATAACTCGCTTCCTCAGCTTTAACAATTAGGTTTAAATTATTGAAGGTAAAGATCAATTGCTTAAAATGTTAAATGTAAATATTAAATAATACAAAGCTTGAAAGCGATGTAAGCCACAGTTTATCTGCAGAAAAATAGCCTATTTATCTCCCTTACGACGAAGCAATTTCATCTGGCTTTGGTTTTGTTAATCTATATGCTACATAACCTGCCAACATTTTTAAAACTTGAACATTGTGGGAAGTTGTACGTGCGTTACTGTTTCTTTCTTGTATGTGATCTAGTTGTTCATTGTAATGGTTAACACAAGAACAGAATTCAATAATATTGATATCCCTACTGGTCTCTTATCAAAAGTCCTTTCTTCTTCCCTAACTCTTCTTTTGCCTCTTTCTTGTCACTTTCAATTTCGCTGATCATCGTTGATCATTACTGCACTTAATGTAATATTCTGTGCAAAGTTCTCGGAACAATTTCGTCCAAGAAGCTTGGATTTTATTCCCTGATTCACGGTAGTTGGTAAGGGATGAGGATGGAATTTATCAAGACCACAACTCTCAATTACATTTTGGTTCCAGAAGATAGGGTATTAGTGAAAGCAGGTGACTCACATAAAAGGTTTAATTGAAATATTTCAGTGTACCAAAACGAACTATACTATCACTAGCCCTGTCATTTCAATAAGAGAAAGCGCTAGCCGATTACATCAAGCTAACGTCACTAGCACGGAATCTGCTGCGCGTCTAGCTGGTGATACCTATCGTATTACTCAACATACCGTGCCTGAAACCTAAGCAACCGGCGTACCTTGCATAACTACAGGAATGCTGTGTAATGTAATAAAATACATATATACCAGGTGGAAGGGAAGTCATTAGATTATTTTAAACCAGTGGTAGATCTCGCTATTTTGGACATTTCGTATCTTACGTTTTTATCTCTGACCATTTTCTACGGAGATATTTTAGTTTTGTCGAAAACAAGTTGGCAACGACTACAGATTGTGTGGGTGGTTCTTTCCCTAGTTCAGTACACAAACACCGTAACGGTGCGTCTTGAGAACACAAACACATACCGTGCCTTATGCTTCCGTGTTGACTGTGCGAGCGTAGGCCAATCACAAGCGTTAGCTCCCAAAACATTACACGAAAGGGAAATTGCCCGAACTGTTTATATCCAAAAACCAGGTCAATTCCCTGACCAACCTCAACGCAACGTTGTCGACGTATTCCGCGTCTGAAAGAGCTACTCGTACTATTCCTTCACGTCTTTTAAGTGATAAATTATTTCGAATCCCTGTGTGATGTCCCATAATAACTACCAAAGCTATGTCGAAATTAAGTTACGCTACGCATATTACAAGTAACAAACTGTTATCTTCGTACATTCTTGTGGAATTGCGTATACAATTTGAATCAAACACCATTTATTTTTTTCTAAATCGGCTGATCAAAGAACACAATGCCACTAGACTTTTTTGTTTGTAACACTTCTATGAAGCACAGATTAGAAAGAATGTAATGAGTTCCATTTCATCCTGTATATATTAATATTATTGTATAATATAAATACTACTATTATTTTAAAGATAAAATTTGAATGTGTGTGCGTGCGCGTGTATGTGGCAGTCTAGAAAATACTCAACCGATTTTGATATTTTTCACCATTTTAAAGCTCAATTTCTTCTGACGGTGATAGCACTAGAAAGCACCTTCTAATTTCATTTCATAGGTTTCTAAACGATCAAACAGGATTGACTTTTAGTTTGTATTCTAAACTATAGAAAGAAAACAACATTAGTTGTTACTCCACAGAATACAAACAGTTGCTGCTCTCCAGAGAGTCACGCTCTTAGTTTTCAAAAAGGTCCATATGGATACAAGAGGATGGTTGGAACATTGTATCACTCAACAAAGCATCATTCTGAAAACCTATTGTATGACTGAAGTCAGAGAATCAGTAGCGTTTGATGATAATAGCGATGAAAATATAACAAACATAACACTAACAAAAAGTTAATATTTATATAATAATGATAATAATACCAAAACAATAATAAGCATGATGGTAATAAACATGTTAATAAAATATAACACAATAGCTACAAACAAAAATAAGAACAATAAATGATAATACCAATAATAAAACACAACAATAGTATTAATAAGAAATTTAAAAAATTCCAATGAAACATTACGTGCCCTCATGCTTGCTTTTTACATCTGCAATTAAAATGTTGGACAATAAGGATCCAGTAAGTAACGTGAGACTTTATGGTTGTTTGTACTGTTATTGTCTACTATCACGGACTACGCACGCTAGTTCAACTGCCTTTGGTCTCATGTCCACGCTGAGAGGCTGAACATACCGCTGCCGTCTCTGTGACCGGAATTGCGCCGTGGAGCTCTGCAGCTGTTTTAACGCACGAAGGGATATCTACTTAAGCCGATGCCGGATGAAGTGGGCCACGGGGTATATTTCTGGTGAAACCTCGACATCGAATTTTTGGGTGTAGTACAACGCTTCCCCTACTTACTGTACGTAGTAGAGAAAGAAAAATGTAGATCTCGTCAAGACACAACTATCTAATTGTCTAAATGCATCTTTTTTTGGAGTGAACCGTTTCGGAGATATACCTTGTTATTTGCGGGAGTTTTGCAATACTTACACTTTTCTCAAATGCAAAAAGAACGGAGTTTCAAAGACTTCATATAGTGACCAGCTTTAAAAGATTTGTGTATCACTCAAATCCTACTGCATTTGCATATACCCCTTACACCTACAAGAAAATTACCAATAATATAATTTCTACAAATGCTTGTCTCGACTAACATGAAGAAGATAGAGGAATAAGAGCATGTAAGCATAGTCAGTACAAGAGTATAGAAAATCATGTGAGTGCAACAGTTCAGATCTTTCACTTCGGTGTACCCAAATTTCGATTCGAATATTCTCATTCCATTTTACGAATGTTAGACTTTTGGGCGCAAAGAATATCATTAAGGATTGTGGTACCCTTTAAGAGCGCTGATGTGAAGATTGAGAATGGCCGAGCAGTAATCAATTTACTAGCAGTGAAGTACATGAGCTTCAGTGAAGACCTCTCCAGTCTGTTCGCCACCTCCTTCAGATTGAAACATGTCTGCCAAGTGTGTATGGATCGTTTTAGAGCTCGTTCCCTCTCTGTGAATAGCACTTAGCTGAGTACTAAAGTGTCCGGGGCATGCTGGCATCTCGCAGTCTTTCCATTCTTCAGAAAACTAGTTGGCCGGCCTATTTACGCGGTCAGTAATGAGGGCTCTTGCTGTGGTGTTTACAGAAGCAATTCAATAAACGTATTTTGTCTGTGCAAAAAATGGTGTAACAAAATTGCTGGGATAAACTGTGGGGAGAAGGTCCTTAATCTAGACATGTTCAACCTGGTATATGCGAATTTTTCTAAGTTACATAATATTGAAATTACTCATACAGTCAGTATCACATGTTTCTGAACGATCACCAGGCCTCGGATTTTAGGTAAAAACCTACTTTGTTCCTCATGATATACAGAATGGAAGAGAAGTCATTACATTCCTTCTAATATGTGCTTCATAGAAGTATTGCAAACAAAAAAGTCCAATTACATTTGGCTCATTGATCAGCCGATTTCGAAAAAAATTTCGAAAAAAAAAGTTTTTGATCCATATTGGATGCTTAATTCCACAGGAAAGCACGAAGATAACAGTTTACTTGTAAGATACGTAGAGGAACGTATTTATGACATAGCTTCGGTGGTAATAATGGGACATCATAAAGGGTTTCGAAGTAATTAATCACTTAACAGACGTGAAGGAATACTCCAAGCTCTTTCAGACGTGAAGTAAGTCAACGTTGCGTTGAGATTGGTCAGGGAATTGACCTGGTTTTGTGGATGTAAACAGCTTTCGCTTAATGTTTCGGGAGCTAACGCCTGTGAACGACCCGCACTCGCACAGTAAACACGGAAAGACAAGGCAGGGTATGAGTTTGTTTTCAAGATGAGCCGTTACGGTTTTTGTTTATGCACTGAGCTAGGAAAAGTGACCAGCCACAAAATTTGCAGTGTTGCCGGGTTGTTTACCACGAAAAAAAATAACCCAGTAGAAATGATTAGAGAATAAAACATAAGATATAAAACGTGTTCCAAATACCGAGATCTACAACTGGTTTAAATTAATGTAATGACTTCCCGTCCACCCGGTATAGAAAATAAAGATAGAGTATATACTAATTATGGAAATATACGAGGGCGATAAAGAAAGTGGGTAGTGGCAACATAGTCCCCACAGTCGTAGGAGAGCAGGTATGAGCCAATTGGATATGGGAGCGACCAGGTGACTGTGTCGATGTGTGGTGTGCATTGGTCGCGCTGCCAGTTGGGAGTGTGTTGTTGCTGTGTAGCGCTGTGTCAGGTGTACCGCTCTAAAGCATGTTGATCAAAGGCGATCAGCATTTGTGGCTTAAAATCGAGGTTGCCCGTAGCAAAAATGCATCAGAATGACATCGAGGATTACGTGAAGCCTGTGGCGAGAATGCATTACCGCACATGACGGTTGAACGATGAGCCAAGGCATTTGGTGCGGGTCGGACTGGGACTGCGGATTTGCACCGCACAGGTTGGCCGTCCATTCCTCAAGATCAAATTGACACCATGAGTGGTCTCGTTGCCGTGGACCATCGATGGACTGTCCGGGAGTTATATCCCTAGAGGTTGGCCTCAGTCATCAAACGGTGTGGCACATCCTGACGAAAACTCAACTGAGGAAAACTGCGTCCCGTTGGGTTCCACATTGACTCATGGAGGTACAGAAGTGGCACCGATATGCACTAGCTGGCATACACCTAGACAAATACCGCAACGAAGGAGACGCATTTGTGTAGCGTGTTGTCGCTATTGATGAGTCGTGGGCAGTCGCAAACAATGTCCAGCTGTCATTGCAACGGTGGCATTGGGAGGCCTTTGAACACCCACCGTACTCACCAGACATGAGTCCTTTTGATTTCGACTTATTTCCGAAGTTGAAGGAAACCCTCCAAGGCTGCCAATTTCCTTACGTGGCATTAGTAGTCCTCGCAGTAGGGCGCTCCGTCGGAGTCATCAACAGAGATCACCTTACCAACGGTCCCCAACGGCTGCCCTATATTTGGTAAAAGGTCAGGAACTTTGCTGGTGACTACATTGATGGAATACAATGCAATTGTACTTGTGAGTTCAATACATATTGTGTTCTATGAATGTTGCCACTGCTTTATTTACAGCCCTCGTATGTTTGAAGATGGTGGTGCTATAGGTACAACCCATCTTTACCTAATTTTACATTTTTCAATGTTTTCATTTGATAATGTGTGTAAGCCTGAAGGACAGTCATGACTTGACAACAATCACAGTGAACAGTACATAATATGGATGACATTACATCATGTAGTTCTGGTCCACACTATTAATGCTCTAGGGTCTTCAGGCAAATCGATCTACACGCAAGTAGGTGACAGAAAAATCAACTTGGTTCCTGGTTAAGTTGGTGAAAGAGTTTCTGAAAAACTGAAATCAGTGATTCAAACAAACCTAGGACTGATAATTCTCTGCATAGTTGCTGACATCTTGTCTGGCAAAACACCTGAACGTGAATGTTCTGTTTTCTTGCATCCAATACCAACATTTAAATATGCTTCGGTGACGTCAGTTGATGTCGGACGCTCATTTTCGGCTAATAAGATGGTGTAACCTGACAAGTAATGTAGTTTCTCAATGGAAACCTTAGAAAAGGTGTTAGTGATTTCCTGTGATTCTAATTATGCACATGTACAATAAAGGTATTGTCAAATGCTTTGGCTAATTTCTAATGGGAAGTAAAATAATGTCATTTTGCCCAACTATTTTTGTAATTTTATAACTTATCTTGACTTGTGAATAGAATTTATTTCAGGTACTCAATTTAAGGCTTTTAGGAACTAAACGTCCAAAGTATAATGATCATAAATAACGAAACATAATACAATTTAAAATAAGCATACAGTCCTTGTAATACGTTTCCTGAATGATCATAAATAACGAAAAGTATTTCAACAAACAGATTTGAATTGTCCTCTATCGAAGAATATGCGATATACGTATTTTGCTTACTCTACCGGTTAGTTAGTATTGCTGATGGCGTTGCGGAAATAATCAGATTCCACCTAAAAAACCTCAGGTTACCGTTTTTAAAATGCTTTCCAGGAATTGAGAAAGACGATAATGCCCAAGAATAGATTATAAATCTGTTTTGCACCACCACCACCATACATTTCTCTGCAGTATAAAATAACAGAAAGGTCCAATGAAAATATCTGCTGATAGTTCACAGAAAATAAAAATAGAAAGCCTGTAAATTGGTGATTTCAAGAGTTATGCATGTGTTATGTTTCTCTGCATTGACAGCAACCAAAACGAAACAAAGAAATCGCTTGAATCCAGAATCACCATTGACACTGACACTAAGGAAGATTCAGCCACTAATAGAGGAGCCGATGTCCAAAATATAAGTGCTTTCTGTAACGTAGTTGCTGTATTTTTTATACCTTTACATCATAATCCTCCTTTCTGAAGTATGTAATAAACTGTAAACGTTGAAATTTAGGTATATATAGTCTTATGTATATTTCCATTAAAGATAAGTCTAGAGCTAGGCCTATAGTCTAGGCCTTGGAGTATAGGCTGGAGGGGTAGGTGGAGAAAAAAGGTTGAATACTACTGCCTTAATAAAAGCAAGGGGGGGGAAAGCGTATATACTGTAAAACCTATCTTCAGCGGAGTCGAACGGTTCTCTCAAGCACTTCCGTTAAAGACAGATTTCCGTTTCACGAAGGTAAACCTAAGCTATTAACAAAATTAAGCAATGAACACATATAAATGGACAGAATGGCTTTATCTACTCTTGTGTTAACCATTCTTACAAACTCCTATTCCTCCACTTTTTTCGTGCTAGTAGGGATAAAAATTTGCAGAAATTATCTTATCGCTTATTTCCTTGTAGGCACAAGGGAATACAGTAGGCTTTGAGCGATAGTCAAATGTTTTAAGAGTGGTCTATGGAGAGTTTGATATTGCGTTCTCTTTGCTCTGCCAAGACATAAAAGGCTGAAGAACGACCATCCATTTGAGAAAAGTATAAGTATTGCAAAACTCACACCAAGTACAACAAATATCTCCGAAATAGCTCACCCCCCCCCCCAAAAAAAAAATACATTTGTACATAAATTGTTTATTTTAACGAGATCTACATATTTTTTAGAGTAAGATTCAGTCTATCTCTAACGGTACACCAGTTATGCAAAAGTCGAGAGTAAATTCAAAATATGCATTTCATTTTGCCATAAAAATGTGTTAAACATATTTTTTTAAATGAAAATCGTTAGAGCCATTTTGAGAAGATTAACAGTTTTGAAACATTTTCCATGTAAAGGGTGGTTTAGGGTAGATGTACTTTCTTCAAAATGTTTGTGTCACATCCTTGAAAGATATTAATCTTAAATGCCAATTTTGGTTTTTAACCGGCTTTTCGTTTTTGAGCTACACTATTCACATACACACACACACACACACACACACACACACACACACACACACACACACACACACAGACAGACGAATGCACGCACGCGCCCACGCCTTAAAACATATATTTCCGGTGAAATATCGACATCGAATTTTTGTGTAGAATACAATACTTCACCATGTTGCTATAGGTGGTAGAGAAAATAAAAATATACGTCCTTATTCAATGTTGTGTATCTAGATATTTCTGTTGCATAAATGTGTGTGTATGTGTGTGGGTGTGCGTGCGTGTGTGTGTGTGTAATACATATCACTCAAATCATTACAAAGTTCGTTAAAAGCTATTAGATGTCTTTTACGCAAACTCTCCAACTATGCATTAGATGCTTGGAATTCAGTTTTCAGCTATCTTTTTAGCATGTCCAGCTAATATGAGTTGATATGCAGTGATTTTTTGTGTAAGTACTAACGAACCAGTCCCATATTATTTCATTAATGTCCTTGTTCTCAGTTTTCTTAAGTTCTTTCCTAATTTTTTCCATTAGCACAATTCTTCCACCGCTTCAGGATTTGCGCTTTCTTCTTTAGAAACTTTTTAACTTCAGTTTTGCCTATGATAGACACCTTCATTATTTACTTTACACTAAATTTATCAACTTCAATTGCATTATCACTTTCACCGTCGTTTTAAGATCTGTTACAGTAATTCTGCTTTTCGAAGCCTTGATGACTATGGCTGAACTAAACCATCAGCGTTGTCTAAGTTTAGAGGGGTGCTGTTAGGAGTTCTGTATTTATGCTGTCTGACAAATCATTAGAAAGAAAGGAGAGAGCAATAAAAGACAGTGAGCCGTGTTTATTGTTCAGTTTGCAGTGAAGGATTAGTGCAGGGCTGGGAAGTAAGGCACTGGAGGTGTGAATTTACTATCCTTCTCGTCCCCACTATTGTCTTTCAATGGCCACAGACAGGTAGAAACCGGTTGTTTCTTGCTATCGTCGCGTAGCAGTGTAAACAGAACAAGGGTGGCTGCAAATGCGGCATGAGTGAACGACGAAGGTTTAATCGGGACTGGGAGAACATTGTTCATTTTCCCTTCTCATTGACGAAACCACTGATATTAAAGATGTTTGCATGTGATCTTTTGGGGCCCAAGATGAACTACAATTGGAATTCATTAACTTTCAAAGTAACACATCTTTACTTAACCTTTGAGAATATAGTATAGAACATATTTTTAAATGTCTTTAGTAGTATAAAGGAACTGCATAACAACTATTCTATAACAAAAGAAAAGTAATAAACATGTTAATTTTATTGAACTGCTTTTGCCAACTTAAGGTTTGGCTAGAACTACCACATCAGTAAAGTGGTGAGAGGGCGGTTTCTCACACAATACCAATATGAGCCGTCCACGTCCTTCACTCATATTCTGTAGTGTCATTAACCCTCTGCGATTTCTTACCTCATATTCTGTAACACTCGACGTTTCGGTAACTCGACAGCCTCTCAGTCCACATTAGTTCGAGTTTTTGGAATTCTACTGTACTTGTACTTTTCTCAAATCGAAGGTTGTTATTCACCTTTTTATACTTTTACCGTGTAAAGAGAACTGTATTTTAAAGCCTTCGTATAGTGACCACCCAAAGCCTACTGTATTCCCATATTCCACTTACATCTACAATAATTTCTACAAATGTTTAACTGTATTAACATAAAGCATATAGAGGAATAAGTATTGTTCGAAACTCCATCTTCTTTGCATGGCTGTGAGAAACAGCGAAAAGCTACTTTCCATTTGAGATAAGTATACGTATTTGAAAATTGAAACGACTAAGAAAGAATATTCTAAATTATAAATGCCACAAAAACCAATTATACGAGGTAATTCAGAATTGAAGACTATTTTAGAGAATACTTGAAGAAAGTTCGATTATTAAACTCATTTCGGTTGTTAACGACGCCATCAACTGTCAGCATCATATCAGGACCAAGAGTGTGCCGGAATTTTGTCCCGCAGTAGTTATGTGCCATTAAGTCTACAGACATGATGAGCCTGTCACTTTTAAAACCATCGGTGTAGTCGGGTTTGTACCTGTAACCTTGAGATCAATATGCCTGTGCTCAAGGGACCGTGGGACTGAAACATGACCGAAAAATGATCAAATTGACTATTTTTAGGTTTATACATAAAAATGTTCCCCAAACTTTCAGTCGCCTAGGTGTAAGACAGTGCTGCCCAATGTCGCCAACATGTTTTAATATTTATATTGACGCAGCAGTTGCTGGGTGGCAAACGCAGTTGAAAGTAGATCTTAATTTAGGTCGAATGATTCTAAATATAATCCTGTTTGCAGATGATCAGATCATTCTATTAGATACTGAAGACAGACTACAAGCAGCTTTGTACAACCCGACAATTTGATTCTTTCAACAGAGAAAACGATAGTGGTGACTTTCATTGGCAAATACCCAACGCGATCAAAACTGCTCCTGAGAAAGAAAGTGCTAGAAAAAGTGAAATACTTTAGCTACTTAGGATGTGATATTTTAAATTAATATGATAGGTATTTAAAACAAAATATATATACATTTCAAAATATGTGAGGCACTATAAAACAAACATTGAAAAACAAAACAGGAAGAAATACTATGTTGAAGTTTCATGAAACTATGGAAGTGCCCATTATATCTTATGGAGCCGAGACTTGGAACATGAATAGATTGATAAAAGAATAATTGAAACTGCTGAAATGAAATTTTTGAAGTTCGTAGGTGGCTGTAGTCTCAAAGATCACATTGAAAGTGATACAATAAGAAAGCAATTAAAAATATTTAATTTAAACGACAAAATCAGGGAGTACAAAATGAAGTGACAAGAGCATACTTTCCGAATTCCAGAAGAAATACTAATCAAACAAGCCTTGCAGTACAAACCAATTGGTAGGAGAGAAGTTAGAAGACCGCAGAGACGCTGTGAAGATCCCTTCTGAGTCGAAACTTGTCAACCCCTCTTGAGGGTTGATGATGATGCCCTTCAGTCATCGGTTCAGTGAATTTTGTTAGTTTCCGCCATTTTTAAAGGTCTTGCGTAGGCTTTAAATGCCATGTACGCTACACCTAACCACCCGTTTTCTGCTTGAAATTTCGGCAGTATTTGAACAACATATGTACCTGAAAGGGCTCAAAAAGAAATCAAATTCAGCCGAAGGAAGTGACTAAGCTATGAAACTGAGGAGAGGGACTACTAGACAAAAGGCAAACTGTGATATATGTAACAGGGCAGTTTTATGCCAAACAGATAATCTGACTTATCACGATACGTGTGTTATATGACTTCAACTTTAGCCCTTGCTTTGAAAACCTGAAAATTTGTTTCGCTTTAAAAAAGCTACGCACACAAAAAAGTTCATCAGAGTGAATAAATTAATTACTTTAAATGTCACTTATTCTGCTAGAGGTTGAGGATGTTTAGTGGGCAATTGGGTCTTGTAAAATAATAAAATTACGGTTGCGTAGGAGTTTATGTACGTAACTTTGCCATAGTAAAGTCTCTTGGCAATGAACCCACCATGTTCAAGCAGAGGTTCGTGCTATAGAAGTATATGCCCACATAAATGTCAATAAAAGCACACGTTGGGCCAAAATTTATATCCTATCGGACAGTCAAGCAGCGTAATAGGTTCCTAGTGCTTTCACCATGGAGTCAAAGCTTATCGAAGACTGTCTGCAGATATTAAATCAACTGGCGAAATAAAATAAAGTCGTGTTAATGCAGGTGCCAGGCCATGAAGGAATTGAAGGCAATGACATTTTAGATCGCCTAGCCAAAAAGGAGCTAATACTCCATTAGCCCAGAACTGTCCTGCGGAGTACAAGGATGCTATATCAAAGAAAAGATAAAGGCCTGGGAAGGCAGAAAAACAAGCTGCTATTGGGAACAAGTTCCAAAGATAAATCACTCAAATTAGGTCCTTGAACTGTTAGCGTAAAGAGCACAAAAGAACTCTTAGTAAACTGGAGTTAAGGACTTTCCTTACTGGATACTGCTTTCTTAGAGATCATCACAATAAGATGGGCAAATCTGAGGTGAACATGTGTAGATACTGTTTAGACGGAAAAGAAACAACAGGGCATATACTTTGCGAATGCGAAGCAATTACCCAACAAAGAATAACCCAACAAAGAATAAGGCACCGGGAGTCTGCCTTTCCAACCCCAGGACAAATTGCCTTAACATCACCCAAGAAAATTATAGACTGTATTAAAGCACTAAATTAAACTGGGACTTGTAGATCAGGGTATTCGCGATAGATCTAAAAAAGATCGCAGTGAATAGAAGTTGAAGGGCGTAAACAACCAACATATATCTAATCTAATGTGATCTAATAAAGTAGTTGTATTTTATTTTTGGATGCACATGGACTATTTTGAATCTTAAGCTATTTTTGCAATATGAATAAATTGAATAACTAATTCCCTCAAAACTATAAAACAGATTGCGCTGGAACTAAGATAAGATATAGAAAAATAAAGATATACAAAATTCAAATTTCATTCTCAGAGTCCCATAATTAACAGAAAGAAAATTATAATAATCAAAATTTTTGTTTGATAATCCTTTTTTACTTTATGTAAAAACCATACGGTGACCGCCTAGGTGGGTCACGAGAACAGGTTTATTCGACATTTTCCATCTGTTTCTAAAATAAGTTTATTTTTCTATTAACATATATACACACACACCACAAATACAGACACACACATAAACACACGTACTCATACTTGGGCGTACGCCGTACGGGACGGGGACACCTGTCACATAAGTTCTATGCAAAATTGAGAATTCAGAATTTTCTCTTTTATTAAACAATCTTATTCCTTAAAAATTCAGGCAAAGGTAGGCGTTATTTCAAGGCAAAGACAAACAATCTGTGTTCAGCACTTCCTTGGATGGTCTTTCAGTCTTCGGATTTCAACGAGTAACCGCCTTATTCACTTATATCGGTTTTATCATTTTCCCTGACACCCGTTTCTCTCATACTAAATTCCCCCATTCTTATACGTGTTTATGGAATAGTTTAAATGTATACATTGGCAGCATAACTTATGGAACTCTTACTTTACTGAACATGCGAAGATTGCATTTTAGTCGTCTTTAATTGGGATGAGAAGTATGGCCTCCTAGTGGCTTGTGTAGTAGCGGCTTTGATGTCTTAGAAAAGATTCATTACGTTTTAAAAAAGTAACTTCCTCCACTTTGCTTTTGTCCGCTGTTTCGTGTTTCCGCCCGTTATCCTTTTCTATAACTTCATTCTGTAGAGCCATTATTTTCATTATTATCTTAGAGGTACCCTAATTATTACTCATACTCTCTCTGTTCCTTGTGTCCACACTCCTTTCACTGTCTTCCTTTCGCTTTCTGTTCCCTCAGTAACAATTATGTCAGCAAAGTTTCTATTTCTTCGTTACAAAATGAACTAAACAATTTCATTTCATTCTACCTCCTAACTTGTGATGTGCAGTTTATATCCTTAAAGAATTCAGTACGATGAAACTTGGTTTTAATTTCTCTGAAACTTTTCAGGTAAGTTCGAGAAAACTAAAGACGAAATTGAAATTACCAGATTCCCAGCTATTAGCAAGTTTTGAGTTTATAAAAAAATAGGCATACCTTTTACATTTTAATTGTATCATCATCATTATCATAATTGTCGTCCTGAATACACCAGTTTAATGTCCAGGGCCAGGATATTTAGGATCTAAAATTTTAGATCCTTTGCTAGAGTCTTTATGAGCAAAAGGTTAGACAATATAGTGATAAATGTGGCCTAAATTTTTTGGCGAAATATTCAAGTTCTTAATACTGCTTAAGTTAACATTATATTGAAAATTAACTTTATAAATTTAGCACATCCAATAGTAAATAAACAATTTTAATTTTATTGCTGCATTTTGAATTTATGAAATTGCTCAATCCAGAGCCAACCCTCAGCTTGGTAGTGAAATAAATATCACACTGTGAAGGGCGATCATAAAGAATTGCAACAATCACACAATTAGGTGTGTGAAGCCCTCGACCGGAGCGCCTCCCCTCTGCCGAACACCGTATTTCCAGAGCGGAACCTCCACCGCAGTGCATGCTACCGGCGACTCTGCTGACGCATTCAACCTGGAAAGACCGGAAAGAGAGAGAGATGATGTTTATGTCAAATGTATCTTAAATGGGATTCTTAATGATGTATTCATAGTCTGTAATAGTATCCAACAGCACATTGTATAGGCTAATAAATGTCGGAAAGTTACTCATTTTCAGCACACTATTGTAAATTTTTAAAAGGTTTCCCAATCTTTAACCCCCTAACTAGTGACGCGTTAAAGTTGTCACACTGTTGGTGACGTGACGTCTGGGAGACATCTTACTTTTATAGTATTCCATATTTAATATTTGTTAGCTTTTCAAGTTTCTAAGCTTTTTATTTTATCATGGCGTAACTAAGCATTATTTTGATATATGGAAAGTTTAACAAATGTATTATATTGAATGTCAAAAACAAATCGCACAAAAACTTAGAAACAAATTTTTACGAGTACTTCACGTGTTGTTGTCCCTAGGAATCATATACGTATAAAGAGGTTAAGACAAACCAGGCACTTTCATATTCAGGAATATATGTCGATTGTAGGAAATGTAAAGTGATTATATTTCAACTCGTATCTTCAAATGGAGCATGTCCTTCCTATCGTGCTTTTTTCCATCGTTTATGCAAATTTTTGGACGTCTTTGTAATCTGTCTTTAGGATTGGCAAATTGCGTAATGTTTATACCCTAAAAAAGATTTTCCAATGAGACAATATTTCTCTGCCGTTACCATTTGTTGCAGACGTAGATGAAATATATTTATCGTTTGATCTGAAAGCAGCAGAGTTTGGAAATCTTGCAGCTCAAAGTGATCAACATCTTCAGTATGGGAATGAAGACTGCATTGAAACTTTTGCCCCACGTTATTCCATTTCACATTGGTCATTTTTATAATTATTTTTGGCTTTTCAGGGAAAGAAATAAAAATCCACATCACTCTTGTAATTTACTTTGTTCCTCAGCCATCGAAAAGGATTCATAGCCAATAAATACATAGTTCTGTGGCTCGGAGAGTGAAGATATCATCTCACAAACTTCTTTTTGTACATGTATAGATTTTAAAATATAAATAGCCTTTCCTGACTTCAGTTTCTGTTTATTTACAGCATTTTCATCTTCAGTGCAAAAGTTTTCAGCCACTTCAACAGAATCACGTTTACGACTTCTCTGTATCAGGTTCACTTCCAATTACAATTCGCTATCCACGTTACTTTCGTCATCACTGATATCTTCATCAATCTTTTAAGCATTTGAATTTCAAAGTCAGGGTCTCCAGCGGATGGAACAGCACAATTGACCATTATGAACGAAACTGCTCCTGACAGAAAAAAAAGTCACGTAACTGGTGACCTGACGTCTGTCAGACATTCCTAATCCCTTGCACATTAAACAACCAAGGCCTATTCACCGAAAATTATTAGAATATCTAGATCAGGGGTGGGAAGCAAGGTACTTAAGGTGTGAATTTACCATCTCTCTCGTCCCCACTACGCTCCTTCAACAACCAGGTAGAGCCAGCTAAACCGGCTGTTTCTGGCTATAGTCGTGTGGCAGTGTAAACAGAGCAGTGGTGGCTGCACATGCGACATGAGTGAATGATGCAGGTTTAATCGGGACTGGGAGAACAAGTACTTATTTGTTCATTTTGCCTTGCCATAGACGAAACCATTGATATCAAAGATGCCTTTACATATGAACATTCGCTGGCCCAACATGAACTGTTGTTGGAAAGTAACACATTATTGCGCAGTTCAAGAAAACTTGGACCTGATTGGTACACATCACCACCAAAAACATTTCCCAAGCTGCGCCTTTTTGCAAGTAAATTACTGGCCAAGTTTGGTACTACTTATCAGTGTGAACAACTGTTTAGCACATTGACATTGTACAAAATCTTGCTTCGTATAAACTTCTTCAATGTGTTCTACCTTAAGTTCATCTAGGTTGCAGCCGGTCATTGAAACGCTATTATTTAATAAGAAACCAGCAAGGATACCAATCGTGTAAATTTGGGGAGTATCATGACTACGCCACTATCTAATAAAATATTCATTGTACAACATTTCAATACACTTTTCATATAAATTATAATGTTTGCTTTTGAGAATACAGTATAGAAACTTTTAAATGTCTTTAGTAGTTCAAGAGAAATACAGAACTATTGTAGAAGACAACAATGCAAAGGTAATAGCCATGTTAATTCTATAGCACTCATTTTGTCAATTTAAGGTTGGCTAGAGTTACCACATTAGTAATGAGGTGAGAGAACTATTTCTCACACAATGCTAATATGAGCCGTCTACGTCCTTTACTCATATTCTCTACTCCTCTTAGTACTTTCCTTTGTGCTATTGCAATAATTATTAGTGTTTTGCGCATATGCCGGCTTAATATACTGTGCTTTTTTACCTACGTGCGTTCTGGGTTTGTGTTTAGAGTAAAGTGTGAATATTATTTTACTACCTGTTAGTCATGTTTGACTTGCGTTGTGTTAATATAGGTTTACGTTCCCAACCTTGTGACAAACCCACCGTTACCAGTTTCTTTCTGAATTAAGTGTGTATTTATAGTAAGTGTTTTTTACTATGAGAGAAAAAACTGGGTGATATCAGTGTAAATTATGGTGTATGCCGTCGTAAAGTTCGCCAACGTGTTTTTTGTGACGGATATAAGTGCTGATTTCACTGGGCATGTAGTAACACTGTAAGTGCCGATGTGAGAGGTTGCGTAGAATGAGCCATTCTGTGAGTGTTGTAAACTTAAGAAACTGGTCAAAAAGCACGAGGAACCCATTTCTGTCCTCAGAAAACAACTGGAAGTTTTCAAAAAGGAAATTACAGGAGACTTACTTGGTCCTTCGGAAAATTTGGAATGTAAATCACTGATTTCTAAGGTGCCTTCCAGACGAAATCTGAGGAGGATACGGCGTTTCTCTGCCAATAATCAGCATGATGTTTAACTGACTAACAGATTTAGTGTTCTTGAAACTTTTGATCAGTCCCATACAGGTCCTAGATGAAGATTGCACTAAAAACAAGGTTTTGTTGCTAGGGAGTAGCCGTGGGAGGGGAAAAGCATCTCTGCTAAAAGAGGATTTGGGAAATAAATATGATGTGGTAGGTATAGTTGAACCTAGTGCTGGACTCTCTTCAATCACTGAAGAACTGGTAAATCTGACTTCTGGTTTTACCAGGAGGGATCATATAGTAATAGTGTCCGGACCAGGGAGTAGCCTGGTTAGAGATGGTCGCTATACAATTGTAAAAGATCTGTGTGACATTAGGGAATCCAGCAGCCATACCAATGTTGTGTTTGTGGGGCTTTTCCAGAGGCACGACAGACCGCAGCTTAATAGGAGGGTGAGGGAGATGAATCTGTGACATGAGCGTGCTGTGTTGAGCCCTGCTGCCTCACACACTCATATGATAAATGTTAATGGTATAGAAAGAGATGAATATACATCTCATGGTCTACACTTCAGTTCTAGAGACAAAAGACAGCTTTCGTAGCTAATTGCTAACAGAATTATGGGCAAAATTCCTGTTGTGATAACCAATATCACTTTTTCAGGTTAAATGAAATGCCTAGAAACAACGAGAAATTAATGCTCCTCACACAATAAATCGTATTGTTGTTGTTGTTGTTGTTGATGATGATCATGATGATGATGATGATGATGATAATAATAATAATAATAATAATAATAATAATAATAATAATAATAATAATAATAATAATAATAATAATAGTAATAGTAATAGTAATAGTAATAGTAATAGTAATAATAATAGTAATAATAATAGTAATAATAATAATAATAGTAATAATAATAGTAGTAATAATAATAATAATAATAATAATAATAATAATAATAATAATAGTAATAATAATAATAATAATAATAATAATAATAATAATAATAATAATAATAAACAATTTTAATAACGACAGTAACAATTATAGTAATAAAAACAGTTTGTCAGTATTTCATCGAAACTTACGGGGCCTTAGAAACAAAGTGGACGAACTTGTTATTAGTCTCAATTCTCAAAAACTACAACCACACGTTTTATGCATTTCTGAACATCATTTGACACAACAGGAATTTTACCCAATTTCACTGAATGGGCACTATTTAGGAGCAGAATTTTCAAGAAAAACCTACACAAGTTGGAGTTTGTATATAAGTTGGGAACGATTTGACATATAAAATTTTAGATGTATCCCAATTTAGTAATGAACAATACTTAGAACTCTGTGCACCTCAGTTAAATGATATTTATATAATCGTGGTAACCCTCTATCGATCTCCCTTAGGCAATTTTGAAAGTTTCAGAAAGCAACTCGAACATGTCCTAAACTTTTTAACTAAACCAAAAAGGGAACCAAAAAGGTGATATAAATGTTGATTACTTGAAATCTCGTCTTCAAAGGGAACAGCTGAGCTCTTTATGTGCAACATACCACATGACACATACAGTAAACTTTCCAACAAGAATCCAAAGTAGTTCTTCCACTGCTATAGATAATATGTATGTAAATTCAGATAGAATTAAGTCTTGCACTGTTTCATCAATAACTAATAGTTTATCGTATCATGTTCTATGCATTAAGAAACTAAGTTTAAAGTTCAGACCTAAAAATAAGTATCGAAAATATAGGGAAATAAATGAAAGTACCCTGATTGAATTTAGCAAAAAACTTCAGCTTGAATCATGGAATCTAACTTACCAAACGAATGGTACTAACAATAAGTGCAATGTTTCAAAATGTACTTTGAATCTTGCTTCCCAGTTAAGATTAAAAAAAAATATCTAACTTCAAAAGAGATAATGCCTGGATCACTTTAGGTATAAGAACCTGAGCAAGTAACAATTAGTAACAATTTAGAGTTAAAACATTTTTTCAAAAACTATTTCAAAATTCTAGAAAAGTAATAAAATCAGGAAGAGCTTTGCAGTATAATAAATTAATACAACATTCTGGCAATAAAATAAAAACTACTTGGAATATAATAAAAGGAGAAGCAGATAAATACTCATTAAAAAACGACTCGATAAAACTAAACGTGGGCAATCAAGAAATTAAGAAGCCCGAGGAAGTTTCAGAAATTTTTACCAAACTCTTTTTGGATTTAACTAAAAATATGGATATTATGTAACTATGGAACTAGAATTTCTAAGATGAAGTTTCACAGTAGCATTGCCTGAATTTAAAGCTAACCTGACAACACCTGCGGAAATAAATAAAATCATTAACTCCTTTAAAACAAAGAATTCTTCTGGTTATGACGAATCTTAAAATCATGCTCACAGCAAACTAGCACTCCTCTGAGTTATTTGTGCAACGAATCACTAAAAACTGGAATTTTTCCTGACAGGATGAAATTCTCAATCGTTAAATCCCTTTTTAAAAAAGGTGACCATAAAAATGATTCAAATTTTAGACCAATTTCATTCTTACCAGTCCTTGAAAAGGCACTGCTCAATAAACCTGTATAGATACCTTGAATATAACAAGATACTTGTGAAGGATAAGTTTGGATTCAGAAAAGGAATTTCAACGAAGAATGCAACTTTCAAACTTACACATGAAGTGTTATTATATAATAAAATGCATATACGGGGTATTTTCCATAACCTAGCAAAGGTATTTGATTGTGCAGATCATGACATTCTTATAGCTAAACTGGAATTCTATGGACTTAGAAATGAAAATTTAAGTTGATTCAAAGTATACCTAAATGCAAGAAAACAAAGTGTTGAAGTAAACAGTGACGTTGATTATTAGAAACAAACATCAAATTGGAAAACACTAACACATGGAGTACCGCAAGATTCAGTACTGAGATCTCTATTATTTCTGATCTTTATAAACGCCCTATCACTTTGTATAAAGGATATAGCAAGTACCGTACTGTTTGCTGATGACACTAGTATGCTGGTCACTAGTAAACACTTAAATGAATGTGTAATTAGATTGAATTATGTTTTTAACTGTATGTCTTACTAGTTTAAAGCTAACAAATTGTCTGTAAACCTAGATAAAACAAAGGTTGTTAAATTTATAACTCATCAAACACCACACACACCTATTGAAATTGGGATAAATGACATGTTATTACAGCAATTAGACAACATAAAATTTGTGGGCCTTCAAGTAGACAAATATTTAGACAGGAAAGCTCACATTAAGTATATGTTAACCAAACTCAGCTTTTCCTGTGATGCTATCTGAGCACTGGCAATCGTGAGTTCTATAGACACACTAACATTGGTTTACTATGCTTATTTTAACTCTATAATGTAATATTGAATTTTATTTTGGGGTAATTCAGTAGAGAGCAAACGAATTTTCCTCTTACAAAAGAAGGTTAGAAGAATTATTTCCAACACCCATAGCAGACATTCATGTAAATAACTTTTGTGAAGGCTGAAAATATTAACCTTACCTTGCATGTATATACCCTTGATCCTAAAATTCTTCATATGCAATCGATCCAAATTTATAACAAACAATGAAATTCACGAGATAAACACTAGACAAAAAAGCAACATCCATCAACCCAGTGTAAAATTTTCTTGCTTCCAGAAAGGTGTATATTACGAAACCATCAAAATATTTCGTGCTCTTCCTAACGATCTTAAGGAAAAGGTTGCCAGTTTCAATGCTTTTAAAATTACTGCTAAAGAGTACCTATGTTCAAAATCATTTTATTCTTTACAAAATTGTCTGAGTGACAAATTATGCTATTAATGCTTATGTAACTTTGCAAATAGTCTCTAGTTCATTTTATCCTATAAAGATTATCTGAATGACAAATTATCCTGTTAATGCTTAGGTAGATTCGTAAGTAGCTTTTTTAACTCATTTTATTCTGTATCAGATTATTTGAATGGCAAATTATCCTGTTAGTGCCTATATAGCTTTGTAAGTAGCTTTTTTAGCTCATTTTATTCTGTATAAAATAATAATCTGAATGACAAATTATCCTATTAATGCTTATGTAACTTTGTAAATAGTCTCTAGTTCATTTTATTCTATAAAGATTATCTGAATGACAAATTATCCTGTTAATACTTATATAGCCTTGTAAGTAATCTATAGCTTCTTTAGTGACAGACCATTGTAAATTACATTTGATGCTTAGTGAAAGCTACCTAAATGTATATGTATAGAACAATCTGACAAAATATGACATTCATTGCCAATAATTATGTTTTAACTAAACACTAGGACGTGGCAGGAAAAGCCTAGTCAAAATTTAAAACAAAGCTCAACTCATATCTGTAAATATGCATAATGTAAATCTCATAATTAAAGGGAAGTTTCTCCTTTACCTTGTTTTCTTTTTCTTCTTTTTTGTTTTGCTTTTCGTGCCTGTAAATGTGTTTTTATATGCTATTCTGTGTATTTATTGACATGTTCAATGTTCACCGGCCTCCAGGGCTACTTGTGAACTCGCTGAACGCAATCCAGTCTAATCTCATCTAGCCAAATCTTGAGTTCAAAAGTACGTATTTGATCACGTCAAAAAAGACGTTTCACGTGAAACCCGAATGACCACCACTACGGCACACATCCCCTATTTGTTTACCTGCCAGACAGAAGGAAACAGGGAGGGGTGATTGTAGGGGTAAAGCTTTTCACACTTCCAATGCTCATCTTGCCGGTCCTGATCGAGAGTAAGCAAATATATGACGGTACTGTAAACAACAGAAGTCAACTTCTCACGTACAATGCAGGATAGCGTTTAACTTGCACAACGTCTGAGAGACGGCACGTCACCAGTTGAGGATTAAGTATAGCTTCATAACTAGAAGGTATAATTAAAGATCTGTGAACATGGCAATTTTCGTGGTGATTCTGAAAGGTTAGACAGTTTTTATACTCCACAGATATTGTTTTCTACCTTGTTAATATATCTGAATAGAAACCAAAAATGTTTCTGTTACTGATGAGTTCTATCATAGCTTAGTTTTGTCTTGGAGACATTTCTGCAGGTGTGTACGACGTATGATTATTGGTGAACAAAGCTTCAGTTTTTCACTCGTGCTATGCAAAATATCGTTGTGAACAAAGTTCAGTTGACACCTCTATAGCTACAGAGAATACTTGTAAATGAAACGTATGGGTTTTAATAGCATCCTTACATTTTAAATGAGCGTTGATTAATCCGACGTTAGTCGATATTAGGGAATTTTCACATTCGTAACATTAGATGTTATCTTGACCAAAGCCATGACGTAATTAAGGTTATTGTGATGATCCCTGAAAGAGTTTTCGTGTTACGTAATCAATAGGGCTCGGAAGTTCATGCCCTAAAAAACACTGAAATATGCATGCAAATATGCTCTTAAAAACTTGAAAATATGCCAAGAAATATGCACTATTTAATTAAAACAATGTCCCTTTGCAGTAGACAAGACGAGTTAGTATAAGTAATAAATAAAGTTACCTTATTCCTTAGAGGTTGAAGCAGAAGTGATCCCGCTGCTAGTATTAACTGCTAAATTGCAGTTCACAACTAACACTTTGCACAAATTTTCAACTGTAAAGCATCGTCATTTGTCTCGCAAAACACTTTTGTAACGTAAAAAACTTCTCTCCACGTCATAAGATGTTATCGGGGCATATTTAAATGATGTTAACTGCTTCATTGAGAGAGAGACAGAGAGAGAGAGAGAGAGAGAGTCAAGTCTCTTGGTGAAACATGGTTTTCTTTTGAGGATGTCTCGAATATCGCACATCTGTTTATAACCAGAAAATTTTGAAATTACATAATTCACTTTCTCTTTCACTTTTTGTCCTATGCTACCAGGAACCGAACTTAGATCACATATTGTTTTTTCAAAGACAGTAAGTGATTCATGCCAAGGAGATCCCACAGCTTCCAGTGACGTTATGACTGTTGGTAAGAAAGAAAAATGGGCAGATATGAAACTAAGATCCTCTTTTAACCCACTGCCTGACAGAATATTTTGCACAGTTTCTACTGATGAAGCATCTTTCAAGTCCAATGAATTAACAACCTCTTCGGCTATTTCTATGTGCTCAGCATAATATAAAACTGCATCGACCCATGTTCCCCATCGAGTTAACACCGGTGCAGGAGGAAGTCGGCTATTAGGTGCTGTTGATCTGAACAGCTTACCTCTTTTTGGATATATAACAAAAATTCTCTTTGTACAGGATAAAAATCTATCTACCAATGGGAAAGAATCATTGTCTCAGAAATGCTACCAATATGAAAAATATTATATAGATGAAAAAATAAAAAAGCATAAAAATCATTAAAATATGCAATATAGGGGCTATTATATTGAAATAATATGCATTTATCAAAAATCAAGAAAATATGTAGTTGTATGCATCATAAAATCATGCCCAAATAACTGAACATTCCGTAATTCGTGCACTTAATGTAAAAGCATACATTTTTAACCCCTATGAAAAAACATGCAAGTGCATGAACTTCCTAGCCCTAGCAATCAAGTTATTTGTTTGGGAAGTGTTTGGAGGTGTTCGTTTTCTAGCTTTGATTTGCAGAGTTTACAACTTGACAGATTTTCCCTCAAAACCTACGGATTTTTAAGTTGAATGACGGGAACATTTTAGTTTCAACGAATGATGAATTTTTTTACAATATTAGAAATTAATTAATGTTATATTGGTTATCTTAGACACACACACATACACGAACTATTGCGTTAAATACATAGGATATAAGCGAAAACTGAATTAGAAAGATTTGCTTCCTGTGAAGGAATGTACACAAGTATCTTTTATTTACAGCTAATAGTAACAAATATATGGGATGACTCCGCAAACATAACACTGGCATATGGCTCTAATTTCTTGTGCAAGCAAAGATAAGATACTTGTCTCTACAAACAGAATTCTACATGCAGTTGTTTTTCGGTGTTTCAGTATTGTGGTGCCTCATTGTATGTTACTGTCACTCTATAGTGCTTTTCCTCCTTTTTTTAAAATTGTCTAATTAAACACGTCAGAAAAGAAGGCCAAGTGATGTACGACGTTTCAGAAAATAATGATTAAGTAGCCCGAGGTGCAAATATTGCCAATGCAATGGTGCTTATGGTCTTACTTTGGTCAAATGCTGAGATCGAAAGAGCATTGAGTGTGTTAAATAATGTGGGCAGTTCCCTCGGAATAGTCTTAAAGCAACGGCCGGACTAAAGCGTGTGAAAAAGTGCTGTCATAGTTATGACATACCAGAAAATGTTTTAATGAAAATTGGCACCTAGGAGTAGAACAACCCAACACTTCAAACTAATGACGATGTGGACAAATTGTTATTTCAATCAACATTAGTGAATAAATATATTCAAATTTAGTTGTTATTGTTAAGATAAAATATGAAGGAGATTTCTGATCAGGATGCGAAAATCTCCTATTAAGGCTAGTGAACCGGTTGGTAGTTGTAGTTCGGGTATACAGTTCGGTATTTTAATTCATTGTAACAGTTCAGCTGACAAGGGCCAAGATGGAGGTAATTACGGGCTGCTCCATTTCATTTCATTTGCATCTTTTGGGGGCTCGATTTGGTGTCATGTAAAGTAGACGTTAAGTTATTTTGCAAAAGCACAGCTATGATAAACAAGTGATTCCGAGTTCTTTCTGGAGTCAAAATTACCGTAATTTGATAAAATTATGCGAGTCTGAGACTAGCAGCTCAGAACTAGTTCCCAAATAAAATTCAAAATATTTTGTAGTTTGTGGTGGTATTTGTTCGATACCTATTGAACTTAAATGTGATGTAATTTTGATCATACTGCGGGTATTTTCTGGAATTTGTCATTTTAAATGAAGTTTGTTCACCAACTCGTGGTCCCTGGCAGGAATGTGTTCAAGATTAACGTTGCCAACCTCGGAATGTGCATTTACGCGAATATTGGAAGTAAGTTGGCAACGTGACCAGCAGAGCAACGTTTGCGCGAATGTTTACAAAACTCAGGTTACACTAACTGGAATACCTCTCCTCTGCCCTTCATTCCCCTTAGACCTTGAGCTGGTGAACAGACAACTTGTACAGCGCAAGCGTAAATATTTATTGTTTCATTGTTTATTTCACGTTTCAAACAACATGTTCCAAAAAACTGAAAAGTGCAATTATTAGTAATAAAGAGGTTTAAGTTTATAGGAGATAACAAAGGCATATATACTTAACACATGAAGAAAAACGTATGAAAATTATGTAATTATTGGTATATTATTGTTTTAAATCATCATGAACAACAGACAGCCAGCTTCAAAATTAATCATAATTTACCGAAATTCGAAGTAGGGTTCTTGAGCTATACGGCACTGAGGTTGTCTCATTCGGAAAATAACGCAAATTTTACCAAATTTCAACCTGAAGACTGTAAACATTTAAGAGATAAGTTGCTCAAAATTGTCTTCTTTTACAATGACTGACACGTCATTAATAATCTTTAAAAATGTGCGGCTAATGTTATCTTTTTTTTTACTTTCTCTACTACCTATAGTTAAGTAGAGGAAGCATTACATTCCACCCAAAAATTGGATGTCAAGATTTCATCGGATATATAGGTTTTGCGGTTTCTGAAGGAAAAAAAAAGAGAGAGAGAGAGAGAGAGAGAGAGAAGAAAACGGAGAGCCTTTATAGAGAAAGATCCGTCGGTGTGTGTATATCTGTGTGTCTTTCAGTCTGTGTGGCCGTCAGACTGTGGAGAACATAACTCAAAAGCGAAAGGTCGGTTGAAAACCAAAATTGGTATTTAAGGTTAATGTCTTTCAACAATGCTACACGAAGATTTTGAAGAAAATTGCTCCACCCTTTGCATGGAAAATTTTAATTTTCTTGAAAATGGCTCCAACGATATTTATTCATATGCCATATATTTGAGATATTTTTATGATAAATGAAATGTATATCCTGAATTTTTCAGGCTATAGTCCATGTGGTCCTATTTACTCTGGATGACTTTTGTATAACCGGTAAACCGTAAGAGACAGTAAACATACAATTTATGTCGAAATAAATCCTTTTGTAGAGTGAACCATTTCAGACACATTACTAGTACATGTGTGTGAGTTTTGTGTAACATACTTCTGTCAAATGGAACATTGTCATGCATTTTTTACGTGTTAAGCGTTCAAAGAGATCGAAATTTGAATGCTTTAAAATATTTTACTACCGCTCAAAGCCTACATTTCCCTAGCTCCTACAATGGCACAAGCATAAGATAATGTTTGCAAATGTTTATCTCAACTAACACGAAGAAGATATAGGAATCAGAGCATGTAAGAATGGTTAGTACAAGCGTAGAGAAAGTCATGTGAATGCAAATCAGATTTTTGAAGTATTTACTGCTATACAACTTTGTTGTTTAAAATAAAGCACTCGACTCAGAGTTCATTGGGAATTTGTACTATGCCCTGAACACCATCCTCTTCCTCTTCCCCTTTATGTCTATGAGACTATGCTGTAATTCTCACAGGGTGCTCTCATCTTCTCTAGTCTAGTATTCCGCTGCTCTTTGTTACTTTAATCCGCTGAAATCTTGGCTAATCCCCTCCCTTCTGGTTCCGTTCTAAGCTACGCTCTGCTCCTTTAATCAAGACTACTTAATTTCGACCTTATTTTTGAACTCCAGCTTAAAGGGGCGTACAGATGACATTTACGATACATATAAGAGGATGCGATTACAGAATGAAAGTAAACTGTTTTGGGTTCATGGAAGAAATTCTTGTACCCGGAAAGTACAGTGTTTCAAAAAATATACCAACACTGAATGACTATAAAATCATTATTTGTGAACATAGAGACAAGTTTAAAGGTTTGAATTACAGAATAAATATGTAGTTAAAAGTCATGTTCGCAAATGTTCAAATTGATGTCATGACAAAGCCGATAATGCGAACCAATGGATTCGGAAAAGGCACGAAACATTTCGTTTGGAATTTTGCGCGGTCTTTCAATTTCCAATTTCAATGTATCAATTATTGGTTTTATACGATATACATTGCCCTTGAGGCATTCGCATAAAAAGAAGTCCATAGGTTTGAGGTCTGGGGAACGTGCAGCGTATTAAATGTCCAATCCATGTGTTGGATGAGCTGTATCGAGGTGAGCTGTGGTAGTGGGGAGGTGCACCATCTTGCTGAAAGTAAATCTCGTCATCACCAAACATCTCTTCATTATGTGGACCGGTGGACTCCTGCAGCAAAGTACGGACCTATCATCATTGACAATATCGTTTAAAAGATGATCCTATGATGCCCAACGCTGATGTCCCACGCCACTGTTAGATTCGGTAAGTTAATGGGTTGCCATTCCTTTATTGCATTTTCACTGTGTAATTCAAGTCTTTAAACTTGTCTGTGTTCAAATATAATGGCTTTATAGTTATTGAAGGTGTTAGTATATTTTTGAGACACTCTGTAATGTTAAGCCTGGAACATTTACGGGGAGCATGCGCATCCCATATGCTTTTTCCAGTGTTTTTATATATGTTCCACTAAATGCTGTCCATTGCTATACTTTCCTAATGCGACATAAACATTACCATTGTCGTTTAGTTGATGACTCTCCTATTGTTCTGTCTTTTGCAAAAGCACTGGGGTGTGTTAATGGCTGGGGTTTCCAGGTAGCTACAGATGTTGCGTTTCTGCATTGCTGTGTGATTATAGTTGCATACCCTTCACTTTTACTTCTTACAGTGATACGTTTGTGGTTCAAAATCACTTTTATATTGGACAGCCCCACATTCAGTTTAAAAAAAAAGCGTGTAGCTTTATTAGATGGTACTGTTATTGAAGACAGTGATTTCAAGTTTTTATCGGAAACTGAGGATAATACCTACATTCCGAAAAAGAATAACAGCGATGAGGAACCTCAAAAAAGAACCCTACACATTCAGGGTTAGTCTTTGGCAAGAATGGACATCAATGGTATACAGAATACAATTAGCGTCAAGGGCATACAGCACCAAGAAACACTGTCCTGTGAATTCCAGGAAATAAAGGTGTGGTAAAGAATATAACCAAGGAATATAATGCATGGAAACTTCTTATTAACAATGACATTTTTGCGAGAATGGTTAAATACACAAATAAAGAAAGTTTATTTTTTGCCAATATGTTAAGTGAGATAGATTAAAGATGTATCCCCATATGCAATGGATAATCTGACTTAATACCACAGGTATGGGATTTTAATTTTATATATGCTTTATAAGAGTTAATACACGGTAGAAGTATTGTGTCAGGCCATCTTATTCTTAACCTGTTGTTAGCCAATGCTGGATTTCTGACAATGAAGTCATCAGTCCTCGCGTTCTCCAACACTTTTCACTGATGGATAGTGCGCTATAGTTGGTCGGGCATTGCATTAATAGTAACCGCCTTTTAGAGAGCACCATATTTTTATGTTTTGGCGGTCTCTCACAACCCCCAGAATGTCTGGAAGACCACAACTGTCGCTGGTTTACGGGTCTCACCGACCTGACCGGGAAAATCATCAAAATAAATTCACCGGCCATATTCTATTATTACCAATCAGAGAACGTATTACATGCTATGACAGGTCAGCACGTTAGGGGATAAGAGTTTATAGAGAAATTAAAGAAATGGAAAGGTTGGATAAATAAATACTCCCTAGTCTTCGGGAACCCTAATAGCATCGGGGTCGTAAGAGAACAAGAGATGAGCACGGTAAGGTCATAAGGTCAGATAGAAAAGCTACAGTGGAGCAAAACACCAGTAAGTGGAAGTATATTCTGCTCAGCTTGGGTACCTCGTGGTTGCCATACACGTATCCCCTAGAGGGGGACCCTTGAGGGGGTTGGGTATATGTAGGAATTCAGTATATTACACCGGCCTGCAATTTTAACACTTTTTTCTGCGACACGGGATTTTTAGCTCTCTAAACCTACTTTTGGTATGCTGAATTCAAACCTGCTTTCCATTTTTTCATGCCACCTTCTTTTATTTTCTAGTTTCTAAGCAGAATTCAAAATACGTGAAATAATTCAAACACAGAAACAATCTCAATTCCACAGATGCAACAGTGTACACTGAACTAGAACATTTCCAACATACCTTATGTGTTATTTTCTCCTCCGCTTTGCAGAAAACGAACGCTGAGTTGACTTGCGCTTGTGGTCCTGACGAATGCAGAAAATGCAGTTTTGAGCTCTTATTGCATCCAAGTGTCTTTAACTTTTCGAGCATGGTTTTAGCAATTTGTTCATATTGGTCATCTTTAACATTGCCCAAAAAACATGTTTATATTTTCACTAAATGACTCCCAAGCTAGAACCTCTATATCCCTCATGATATTTCTAAAATGGACGCCCTTCATGAGTTAAAAATGCCTTTTTTCACTTTTTGCTCGGATAACATTGGAAATTTCTGACTGAGATATTGGAAACAACGACAACCTTTGTCCAAATGTTTAACAAATTGCTTCATTATTCCTATTTAATATGCAACGGGGGTGGCAAAACCTTGAGTGAGTCAATCAGTGGACAATTTATTATATTTTTTGTTCCTGGTACTAAATATTTTCTTTTTGGCCAGTTAGTTTCACCCCAAAGTCTTCATCTGGCTCTGGAGTCCCATTCTCACAAAAAGCACGGAAATTTCATGTATCCTGCTTGTTGGCCCAATAAAATACGACAAACCTTAACATCACGATACCTAAACTACTGGTGTTCATTATATTTAATATTTTCCAGAATACTATACCAATTTTGGTACGTTTCCTAATGGGATGTAAATTGAGCTATTGGAACCCAAAAAAGAAAAAAAAAACATTGCTATTGTGCAGAAGAACATCTTTCAGACTTCTCTTACTCGAATCTTTGAACAGGTGCCAATAGTTTCCTTCATAAGCAGTTCTAAGACGACTTATCAAGTTAGTGATATCACAATACACTAGTTCTCCTTCTTTTATATATTTATTGAACTGTTTTTCTCAAAGTCTGTACCAATAGAAAGTTGTTCCACATGCTAAAAGATAGCCTTCTTTCAGCGTTGAAAATGGAAGTTCACTTTTTTACTTTCTCTACTGGTAAGTAGAGGAAGTATTGTAAAATGCAATGTCAAGATTTCACCGAAAATTATGTTTCGTTAGAAAAAGGTCCGTGGCGTGTGTCTATCAATCTGTGGACAGCATAACTCGGTTAAAAACCAAAGCCTTTCAAGGATGCGACACGAAGATTTTGAAGAAAACAGCCCCACCCTAAACTACCGTTTACATGGAAAATCATGATTTTCTTGAAAATGGTTCTAACGATTTTGATTAAAATGCCATATGTTTAAGATATTTGTATGGCAAATGAAATGTATATTTTGAATTTTCTGGCTATAGCCTATGTGGTCCTGTTTACTCTGGATGACTTTTGAATAACTCGTAAGCCGTAAGAGATCTCACTAAAACACACAATTTGTGTCTGAATAAATTTTTTGTAGAGTGAACCATTTTGGAGATATTCCTTGTTACTTGTGTGAGTTTCGAAAAAATTAAAAACTCTCGTGAAATGGAAGTTCGTTGTGCATTTTGTTATACGTTAAGCGTGCAAGGAGAACAGGATCTCAAAGCTTTAGAACATTTGACAATCGCTCAAAGCCTACTGTATTCCCATATCCCCCTTGCACTTACAAGGAAATAAGCAATAAGATAACATGTACAAATGTTTATCTTCTCTAATACGAAGGAGACATAGGAATAAGAGTTTATAAGAATGGTTAGTACAAGAGTAGCGAAAGTCGTATGAGTGCAACACATCAGATTTTTACTTTCTCTACTGGTAAGTAGGGAAAGTATTGTATTGCACCCAAAAATTCAATGTGGAAATTTCACCGGAAATATTGTTTTGACACCTCCCCCCCCCCCCACACGATTGTGTGTGTGTGTGTGTGTGTGTGTGTGTGTGTGTGTGTGTGTGTGTGTGTGTGTGTGTGTGTGTGTGTGTGTGTGTGTGTGTGTGTGTGATTCTGTGGACAGCAGGTTAAAAACCAAAATTGGTATTTAAGTTTAATGTCTTTCAAGGATGCGATGTCAGGGGATCAATTTATTTCATCTTTTGCACTCTACTACTTTCTGACAATATGTACAGTGACGGAACAGGAACAGGTCCATCAGGCACAGGCCTAATTGCTGATGGCAAGTTTGGATATATAATGGCTGCCTTGTTACGTTCTCCCCAAATCGCAGGTCAGTGTCAGGGCATCCGTCATGATACTTGACCTGCCCAAGCTAATGATCCATCTTAAAACGTACCCAGAACCATCCGGTTTGCTTCAGCGGTACCGGACACCACACCACCCATGTTCAAATAAATTGTGTCACCCAGAAAACCTTTAGTATAGTAAAATATATATTCTGCTGGTAAGTAGAGGAAATATTGTATTTCATCCAAAGATTCTCTGTCGAGATTTCACCGGAAATATGTTTTAAGACCCCTGAATCCCCCCCCCAAAAAAAAAGATTATTGTTAGAAAAAGGTCCGTGTATATGTCTATGGGTGTCTGTTAGTGTGTCATCCTTTCTATCAGTCTGTGGACAGCATAACTCAAAAACGAGAACTCGGTTAAAAACAAAAATTCGTATATAAGTTTAATGTCTTTCAAGGCTGCGACACGAAAATTTTGGAGAAAATAGCCCCACCCTAAACTACCCTTTACATGAACAATGTTTCAAAAATGTTGATTTTATTGAAAATGGCTAACGATTTTAATTAAAATGCCACAGGTTTGAGATATTTTGATGACAAATGAAATGTATATTTTGAATTTTCTGGCTATAGCCTGTGTAGTCCTGTTTAATCTGGATGAATTTTGGATAACTTTAAACCTAAGGGATAAACAAAGGATAAAAATTTATGTATAAATATTTTTTTGTAGAGTGAACCATTTCAGAGATATTCCTGGTTATTGTTGTGAGTTTTGGGGAACTTATACTTCTGTCAAATGGAACATCGTCATTCATTTTGTTATACGTTAACCATGCAAAGAGAACAAAATTGGAAAACTTTAAAATATTTGACTATCGCTCAAACCCTGCTGTGTTCCCATATTCTTCTTCTACCTACAATAAAGTAAACAATAAGATAATTTCAATAAAAGTTTATCTCAACTAAGGTGAAGATAAAGGAATAAGAGTTTGTAAGAATGGTTAGTATAAGAGTGGAGAAAGTCATGTGAGTGCAACATCAGACTTTTTTCTCTATTGAATCCAGATATATTACACACACAAAAATGACAGTCATTAATATGATTTTCTTGTTCGCGCCATGGCATAGGAACACCAAAAAGTATAAATACGAATATAAAGGAACTCCGTTTTACCATTGTCTTAGATTTTCTACACAACTTTACACACGATATGCGAGCAAAATCCTTGTCTTTATATCTTAATTTCATTTTAAAAAAGACCAGATATGAACTCTTGACGATGCGGTAATGTTCTTTTAGGGTTGCTTTCTCACATAAGAATCACAGACATAACAGTAATGGTTAGGATTGTTCACACAACCCTTCCTGGGTATGCCACTCGAGATTGTCATTTCTTTCACAATACAACACGGTTTCAGAAGAGACCAGCTGAGAAGTTTAAGACTGGACTGCGGATTCCAAGATAGGTTCCTATTTATGTATTACGTTTATGAGATAGGTTCAACATTACCTATTAACAGAGATACACGTTGGTACAACATGACGTCACATAATTTAACATGTTCTATGTTGAATATGCTAATACTGAAGTACCAAGCTTTTAATTTTGTGTAGAATCGGAATTGTTATCATTTTCAAAATCAGAGCACACGAATTGAGCATTATGATGTAAAATATTCCGTGTGGCAACATCTTCACAGGCATATGTAATGCTATATGCAAAGAAAATCACTGCAATATAAACATATTAACAATAGGCTGTAAATTGTGAGCCTGGATGGAGGAGATGTTTCATATTCTTCATGTCTTGTCTGTCAAACCCGTTCACTATTTCCTGTCTTTCAGTAATGTTCCAAAATCCAGATTCGTTGATATTTATTAAATGACAAAAGACAAACGAATAGGCAACAGACAAACTCAACAAGACTATGAAACTTAATATTGAAATAAATCAAAATTACTCATCTTAATCCATCAAATTTTATTAACCATGCAACTGTATACCTGCATATGCCCACTCCTGTATGTATGTGTATTAAGGACTTCATTTAAAGCCTCAAATTCGTTTCCCTTGTGGGAGCGCGCGTACCTCATATGTAGTAATAGCTGCCAAAATATGTATGTGCTCCAGGATTAAGGAATGACTCCTGATACCGCACTAACATGAATGATTTGCAAAGGAAGCATTAACTCAGAATTAACATGACATATTGTGACATTATAAAGTGGGAACGTTACTGTAAATAAGTGCCTATGCCAAGTTGTCACGGGGGACGTAACAAAGGCACCTATCACCAAATTGTGGCGCTCAAGGTTTCAACGTTACTTTACGTCACCACCAGATGAACAACACCCCACCATGTTGGAGTTCAAGTACGCAAATAGAAACTTTCAAAGTATAAAGGTTAGCAATTAAAAAATTAAGATTTTTTTCTCTACCACTTACTTGTGGTAGTTATAGGAAGCGTTGCAATTTACTCACAACTCGATATCGATATTTTACCATTATTGTTTCAGACTTTGAGATCCCTTAATCCAAAGAAAGAAATTTTGGAAAGCAAACTTGCCTTCCTGGACGACAGACCGAGTGTCTGTCTATGTATTATGAACAGCATGATTCAGAAAGTAAAGTACAAAACAGTTTGCCTCAATTAGACACTGCTTAAATATGGCTAAGATTTTCAACACCACAAACTACTCCTTACATGGACGCATTTTCATTATTTATTTACTGAAAATTGCTCTGAGGATTTTGATTAATGTTTCATATTAGATATGATAGGATTACCAGATTATTTTGTGGAAATGCAGGACACAATGGTAAAAACTGTAGGACATTTATTTTGACAAAAATCTAGGACTCTATCGGTCCATAAAAAATAAGGCTAAGTTATAACCTAAATGTTATTTGTATATGTCCACAGAAATATGGTTCCGTTATATTTTCTTAAAATCCAGAAACATACAATGTTAAATGTGATCAAGTCAGTCAGCTACAACAGTATTGTCAATTACAAACACTACATTTCTTTTCTATTCCTAATTCTATTAAAATATCTCCAACATATGGTGATATTATTTCCATGGATTTGGTTATGAACAACGTGAAATGCAGTGATGCCTCTTCTGCGCTAACATGATACGCTATGTGGACTGAGCAAAGAAGTCTGTACTGCCTGAAATATTGGCAGAATTTTGTGAAGTTTTGTTTCTTATAAGAGAGGCTAATTTCCAATTCCTTATTGCAAATGCAAATGGAAGGGTGGGAGTAAAGCATCTCTTTGCCTGTACAGAACACCAACCTTTTGCCTTGGGTATAAATGCTGCGTTGCCAATCTCTCGTTCAATATTATTAATGCAAGACTATGCTCTTCTCCTCGAACAAATGGTTTTTCATGTAAACAGTAGTTTAGGATGGAAGAATGTCCTATTGTTCACAGAGACAGACAGACAGACAGACAGACAGACACACACACACACACACACACACACACACACACACACGCAAACACACACACACAAACACACACACGGACTTTTTTCTAAAAATGTTCCTTTTTGGATTCAGGGCCCCTCAAAACATGTATTTCCGGTACAATCTCAACATCACATTTACTTACTATACGCAGTAGAAAAAGTAAACATAGTTTGAGTGGTATAAAGGTTTTGCATGGCTGCTACATGAAAAGCAATTCCAAAACTTTGTTTTAGTACAGAAGAAATGCTCGATCGATATTCGCATATAGGCAGCTTTCGAAAGCGAAACTCCAGCAAATTGCGTATACAGCTTTAATAACCTAATTACACGAAGCCTCCATTAATTCGTTTTTTGCTTCGGGGCTGGAAGAAGGTCATCGGGTTAAATATATTGGGTCCATGCAAAGCTTAAACAAGGAGGTTTTTATTCCATAAATATAATTGCCAATATGATGAAGGTTGCTAATTGTGTTAACTGAAACTGAACAACTTCTGTAACTTAATTAATGTGGGATAGGATAACATGTGAAATAATGTTAAGTTAATGAATAAAGTGCTGGAAGAGCAATTATGGGCAGTTGTACTCCCTGAACCCCAGTTATGAGATTAAATAGTAGAACACTACGGAAAGGGATAACATCGTGGCTCAGTCGATAGAGCTCCTGCTTATTGTGCAAGGGGGCCCGGGTTCGACTCCCACCTGTTGGGGACAGGAATTTTTCTCTAGTCAAGATTATTCCCAATCTTTCTCAGAGTCTGGAAGTGTGCATGTGTGTGCATTTCATGCCTAAAGATTCAAAACATGTTAAACGAGTAACACCATCGCTGTTAAAGGTCAATTAAAGAAAACTACGAAAAATATTTCATATGGTAACAAAGAGGACAGTGATCCAACTTCCGTTACTTTTCTGTATTTTTATTTTATTGTCTTTTATTTATTTTTATTGTCTCCTAAAGTTTTACTACAAATAGTTTTCTTCTCGTAGTTAACACAGTCTTTCCTGCTATCACAACTCACAGCTGTTCTTCTCATTACCTTGCTCTGTCCTTTCAGAGTATTTCTTGACTTTTCCGTTGTTTATATAGTTAAACACGGCGTTAGAATCACTCGCTACGGCCGACGGATCTTCTGGGATGATACTCACATCACTGACTGCAAGAGTCTCACTGACTGACTAGACTAACCAACAGCTGCTCTCTCGGGTCATTTTAGACTATGGCTGACGTCACACGACCCTTCGAGAAACTCTTCAAAAGCAGGCATCGCGAAGACTGCTAGAAGCTTCGGCAAGATGCCGGGCAAATCCCTTTGTTTCTGCCGCCCATTCTTTACGTCACGTACACACAGCAGGCACGTAAGGCAGCCAGACCTTTAACGCCTTTTTTCTCGCCGGTCGGGCATGTGCCGTGAAGCTGTCGGACCCGGTCCGTCCATTGTTTTGTCACTGCCCAATATCACAATATCAATAGTTATTAAAAGCATTTCCTACACATAAGTAAAATGCGACTAATTTGGAGAAATTAATGCACGTTGCCCATGGTAGCTTAGTGGCTAGAGCAGCCGAATGGTAACCGGTAGAACTGTGGTTCAAATCCCGGTCATGGTATTGAGTATTTCAGTCTCTCTCTCTCTCTCTCTCTCTGTCTACCCTCTCGAATAAGTAATTTTGTTATTAATTTCATAGTTAGTCTACTATTTAAGGTTAGTGCCTATCGTGTCAAGATTACATCATCAAATAAACACTGACAGTGAAAATCAATGCATAAATTCTTAAAATGGTACTGAAGAGGTGTAATGAGGACTAAAAGATTCAATGCCATAGCCGGGATTCAAACCCCGGATATGGCATTGAATTTTTCAGTCCTGATTCCACATCTTAAACGTTGCCTACACACGGCTTGTGTGTTTAAAAACACCAGCAGTAAGCTTGTTGGCATAAATAAACAATAATGGTACTAAAGATTTTACAAACATAAAAACGTTTATATTGAGTTTTATTTATAAAGGTATCTGAATTCCCAGAAAACCAAAAAAATAGGGATCCAGGTTTCATTCCTGGCTGGAGGGTGGGAGTTTCTCTTTAGCCAGGGTTAATCCTGTGCACCAAAAGATTCAAAGTATGAATGAATGTGTGAATGTCCTAAAGTTATACAAACCTAAAGATTACAGCACGTGTGAACATCATTTCTGTTGAGCAATTGTTCCAAAGGTACAAAACCATTGATGCGACCATACATCTGAGGAGTAGCGTCAATGGATGTGAGAGACGTATCACATACCCTGTAATTCTCCTCAAACAGATTGAAAAATTGCTATACACTCTTATTTGGTGGTACATAATCGGTTTAGTTTCATTAAAAATCAACCTTTCCTAAACCGTATAGGCAAACCGTATAGTTTGAATTCGTGCCATCCTGCAGCAGTATCTTTGGAAACAAAACTTGGGTCAACGGCATCTGTCGTGAGCTAGAGGAAGCTGGTTTTGTATGCCTGATGATCCAAGCTATGCACTAACCTAGACCACATTTCGCACTAAGAATCGCGCTCACATTATTGTATTTATAAATAGGCACACTCAACTTTATAAAAAATCTGATGTGTTGTACTCACATGAATTTCTCTACTCTTGTACTAACCATTCTTACAAACTCTTATTCCTTTATCTTCTTCGTGATAGTTGAGATAAACACTTGCAGAAGTTATCTTATTGCTTATTTCCTTGTAGGTCCAAAGGGAATATGGCAATACACTAGGCTTTGAGCGACAGTCAGTTCTTTTAAAGCTTTCAAATTCAGTTCTCTGTGCATGGTTAACATAAAGAATGAATAGCGACGTTCCATTTAACAGAAGTATAAGTTCTCCAAAACTTACAGAAATAACAAGGAATGTGTCTGAAATAGTTCACTCCACAAAAAAAAAAAAAAAAAAAAAAAAAAAAAAAAAAAAAAAAAAGTTGTTTATAAATAAATTGTGTTTTAGCAAGATCTACATTTTTGTATAGTAAGATGTGGTCTAACGCTTATGGTTTACCAGTTATGCAATGGACATCCAGAGTAAATACAACTACAGGGGATATAGCTAGAAAATTCAAGATATACATTTCATTTGTTATAAAAATATCTCAAACAAAGGGCATTTTAATCAAAATCGTTAGCGATTTTCCTGTTTAGGGTACAGGAATTCTATTCAAAATCATCGTGTCGTATGCTTGAAAGAGATTAAACTTAAATACCAAGTTTGTTTTTTAACCGACTTTTTATTTTTGAGTGATGCTGTCCATAGACTGACACTCAGTCACACACACACACACACACACACACACACACACACACACACACACACACACACACACACACACACACACACACACACACACACACACACACACATCTTTTTCTACATTTTTTTCGTTTGATTCAGGAGACCTCGAAACATATTTCCGATGAAATCTTGACATCGAATTATTGGTTGGATTACAATACTTCCTCTGCTTTACTAAACGTAGCAGAAAAAGGAAAAAAGAGCACCAAGGGTAGTGATTTGAACTAAAATCAAGTCGTTTTGATATCTATAGTGATTAAGAATAGGCATTTTGTCAAAAATCCGTTTTGTAGCCATTAAATAATTTAGAATGGGATAATGTGTATGTTATCCATGTTCATTATTTCAAGTGATAGACATTTAAGTATCAGATATGACATCAGCGCGTCATGTTGAATATCTATAATTGTTATGAATAAGTTATACACTATATGTAGAATTCTCTTAAAGAAACATTTTGTATATTCGCGAAAGGAAAAAAAATAGTGCATGTATCAGCCGTTATGTCCTTGACGCTGAAGTTATATTAAAGTCAGGAGTTTAGTGGTATTTTTGGAAGTAAGATCAAAAGGTTTGGCAATTTCCTTCTTCTGAAATGAAACATTGGATAGCAATCTCCTGTGAATCTAATTGACCCGCTTCTTTTGTCTTCTCTGCCTCTCTTGCTTCTTTAAAGACGGCAGCTTTGTAAAGAAACTTAGAGAACATCTGCTTCACTCTCCAAAATTCTTAAATTAGCTTTTTTACACGGTGTATTTTGGAGGTTATAAGACATTGTTTCAATTTTAAAGCTCCAAATCAATTTGTTCTATCATTCTAGGCTGATTTATTACTGCTATTTCGGTTTAGTTGGATTGTAATTTTCACTTCTGAGTTTGCGTTCTGAGTAGCTTCATCTTTGCAGCGCTATCATTTGACTATTATTAAAATTATTTGTAATCTAGAAAAGTGAACTGGTGTTCAATAAATTACAAACGATGCTATCACCTGCATATCTCCAATTATGTCTTGTGGGTACTAATTTCTTCTGAGCCTCCTTATGGAATCATTTCATTTAGTGCCCTCAAGTTCCATTATTAAAACAGTCAAAATAATTGCCTCTTTAGTATTTCTTTATGCTGAGGAAAGCATAATGAAGCATTGCAACATTTAATGTGACATATTGCCCCATGGTTGCCAAAGGGCATTTTCTTATCTACATAGCTAAGTGAAAACTATTGAAACCAGATACTTGCGTAATAAGTGGTACCCAACGTCTTCTCCTATGAGTCTATGACGTCACCTTGTCGTTTCACTCCACCTCATTTGAGTCGTGCGTGAATAATTTTCCCTTCACTATACGGGTAACCACGCATTAGAGAGGTTTATTTTTGAGTCCCGTGTATGCGTCATAGCTTGGCGGACAATAGGTGGAGGGAAATTCATCTTCACTCTTTCGTATACGATTGGACATCACTGCGCTAAATGGAACACCCCACTCAGGGAGAGTTACCCTTTTAGCACCTTCACTGCCTCTAGGAGAGGAGTGGCTCCGAGTGGATCTTAACTATATAACTATTGCCATTGTATTTTAATACAGTATGTTTGCTCTTTTCTATTGGGAGAGTGTGTTTGCAGTACCGAGCTTGCAACGTGCCACTGGACAAAGTTTCCAGAGCAAATCCACAGGCTTTAATTAATGAACATAACATTAGCACTCGTCGCAAAATTGTTGTTATTTCTAACAGGGAACCACAGATTGTAATGCCAATTTTCTTAGCAGATGCCAAAAATTCTTGAAAAACGAAGGGAGGCATTTGCACCATATCCTGGTTTGACAAACGTGAGTAACTTACTTTTATTTGTGTTTATGTTGCGAAATATGCCAACGGTTTGGCAGTTCTTCATGAAACCGTCCTAATCTGTATCGGTATAGATACAAGATCATCTACAGTTGAATAAAGACGTTGAAAACCACACTGGTCACTTAACATTAGGTTGCAAGTTTCCAGCTACCACACCAATAGTCCATTGATCGTGCGTTCCAACACCTTGCAAACGCAACTAGTGAGAAAAATAACAAGGTAGCTGTAAGTAACATGACGGTTCTTTCCAGCTTTCAAAATGGACATGGTGATGGCCTCCCACCACTTTTCTGGAACACCACCAAACCCAAACACGATCATATACATCGAGCAGAATGCCTTTCCTTCAGGAGAGAGCTATTGTATCTTATGTACGTGAATACCGGCTGATCCTAGTGCTGATAGTCCCAGAAATGAATGAGCATTTCGTAAGGCCGCCATGGTGAAAAGGCGAATGTACCGTGTTTGTGGAACAAAAACTGATACCTCTAGATTCCATCTGAGTCTTAATTTGGAGGAACTCAAGTGAGTAGTTATCCGAGCTAGAGACTTGAACAAAAGCACTGCCAAAGGTGTTAGCCACATCAATCGAATCAACAACTCCAGTAGCTGTTTTAAGACCGCCGATTGGCATGTGGGTCGATTTTCCGGCCACGCACCTACTTTGTCCCATACAACCGATTAAGGTGTATATTGGTTAAGTGAAGCTACTAAGTTGTCCATGATGTCTTTTTGTTATTCTTAATGACTAGCCTAGACCTGGCTGGCATTCTCTTGTATTAGATTATGTTATCCACTGTAGGGTGATGGAAAATCATAAGAGCACGCTTTCGAGCGCAAATAGCATTCCAGCCATTCCAACCCTTCGCCAAGGGACAGGAAATCGACGGAATGGAATATCGAGTAGAAAATAGACTGCTCAGCAGCAGAAGGAATCGTCTCCATGAGATGGTGGGCTAAAACAGTCATAGAATTGTGCTCGTTGCAAGTAAACACAGCCAACTAGGTGTAAAGCTTGCAGTTGGCAGATCCAGTGGCCATCTCGGCATATTGCGGAGCATGTTTATTGTATTCAAAGTCTAATAAGATATGAAGAGTGATCACTAGAGTGTAGTTCAGATATAAGATATCCCTGTAAGGAAAGTGCCTATTGTCGAGAACTAACTGCTAGATCAAGGTGTGAGAAACTTTTGAAAGGACATCAAGAAAATTACGCGCAACAGTGTTCAGGACATCTACATTGTGGTTGTCCATGAAATCAGAGATTAGTTTGCATCTCACACAAACCGGATTTGAGCTCCACAGAAGGTGATGTGCATATCAATATAGAAGGTGTCGGTAACTGTTAAACTAGATATTCTATGTCAATGATCGAGAGGTTATCAGTCGCAGATAGATAAATATTACAGATGGTAAATCGGATAGATGGCAGTACACTACTTAGAGCGACTGACTAGATGTCAGACTGTGAGAGCACAGATTCCACGATATCTGATGAGCACAATAGAGCCACCGTGCGTGGCAACCCCTTTTTCCTGTGTAAGATCACGCCGCGCTGTGGTGTACGATGCGGTTTAAAACTGTCTCGTAGCACTTGCAGATATGCGAACAAAGGCTTATTCTTTTTGTTGAGCAAAGGCTCAAGCTCTGGTCGGTATGTTGTAGTTCCAGGTATGTTCCATTGTAAAATATCCATGGTAATTGTTATGCGATAAGCACTCAAACGTAACCCTCCATTACATTGAAGACCATGGTGGTCGATTCAGCTTGCCCATTTTCTTTGCGTTGGGCTGACACGCTTTACTGGAGGTTTATCCTGCCTCTGTTTACTGGCGGTCTTGCAGAGTAGGCAGAATGTTCTAACTCCAACTCCTCAACAGAGGATAGTTTCCCAATGGACAATACCCTCGAAGAGATTGGATACCGAGATAGGCGAAGACGAAAGTAGCCGATCAGGCTGAACTGATAATTCCTAAGATGTCAATTTTTGGAGATGTTCGTAGACTCTTACATCCCTTGGATGTACATGGAGCAGATTTACTCATTTCTTTCAGGGAATCGATTCTGTTGAGCGAGTAGTGAGCTTTATCAGTAAGGCATTACGAAAAAAAGGTTTGCTGGACTTGTTTGTTGAAATCAACGCTTAAGTTAAGTGTTTGCCGTATACATTTTGGTAGATATTGATGCTGACTTAGGTGTTGATGTTAAAGGCTTTGGATTTATTCTAACTACAAGAACGTTACGGATGTTTACCGCCACAGTTGCACTAGTTGCTGCCGATGTGCATGCACCGTTATGCCAGGGGTCTACATGTTTAACACACGGTGATTTTGCTTTACTGAAGTCATTGGAGCTTTCAAAGTGCTGAAACTAACATCTGAGTGAACTAGGGATGTATGGCTCAATTGCAATGGCTTCGCCCCCTGCCATAATCTCTTACAGGAGATATGTGTGATCAAAGGTAAAGGGCAGGTTACCGGTGGGCAGTTATTCCCTCCTCTTTTCCGCTGAACCTGGTACACGGACACCTTGATCCTGAATCTCCTCATTGGACGTAACTTCCAAGGCGTCAGGGGAGTTCAGGATCCTTCCTACCCTCCGTACAGGATAACCGGCACCAGATTGCCTTTTAGTATTCTGGCACTCTAGGATGCTGAATTAGCTTGGACCAGAAGCGTGCCCATTCGCAATCTAATGCAAGACTTGGCTGGACCAACTACGATACTTTGGATAATTCACTGACCTTTTCCTGCCGTCCTCTGTAACGTAATAACAAGTAGCGAAGAGCACTAGGCTCAGTTATTTCTACACTTACGTTCATTTTGGCTTTGTGATGATATTTGTTATAGAGTAAAAATAGACCCCCACTGCTCTCCACCATTATGGAAGCCAACACGGGGTCATCCCACTGGGATAACAGGACTACACAGGGGATATAACAGGCTCGCCGTCACACTCACCCTGGAGTTCGGTGAAATATTAAGTCATCGTGCTGACTAAGGATGGGTTAGCCCCTAGCCTCCTGCTTCTTTTTGGATATAAGGGGCCTTGAAGCATCTTTTCGGTGAAATCTGGTTTTGGGTGGAGTACAATACTTCCTCTGCTTACTATATGTAGTACAAAAACAATTTGGGTCATTATACCAGGTGGCCGCCTCTGTAGCCCGATGGTTAGCGTGTCTGCCTCACGTTCAAGAGCCCGCGAGTTTGAATCTCGCTTAGGGTAAGTTATCCGAATAAGGTTCTTTCCGAGATTTTCCCTTATCCTGAGAAGATGAATGTCGGGAAACTTAAAGCTCTGTGGACCTTGGGCTTATTTGAGTATCATTTCAACCATTTCAGTAATTCACCGTCCAATATGACATTACTTTGGAGTACGTTATTTAAAAAAAAACACACACACAACAACAAAAGCAACAACAACAAACAGGTGGCCCACTGGAGCCGACATCGGCATAAGTAGATAACCCTTCGTGCGTTAGAGCAGTTGCCGAACTCCACGGGGTAAGAGAGGACAATGACGTACAAAGTAACAGTAATAAACTATTAAGGGCGCAATCATAATAAAACTAATAACAATTCGGTACTAACAATAGCAATAATAACAATAAATAAAAATAATAATATACAATACAACAATAACAGTCATAAGAAACGAAGAAATGCTGTTGACACATTACGTGCCCTCATGTTTGCGCTTTACAATGTGCAATTCAAATGTTGGACAATAGCAGCATATGCAGGAATGAGTTTATTCCCTGGAAAATAAAGGTCCTGTAAGTAAGGCGAGACTTATTTGGTTGTTTATACTGTTAATCTCTATTATCACAAACTAGTTCAACTATCTCACACCTCACGTCTCGCTGAGACGTAAAACACGCCACTGGCCTCTCTTGCGCCGTTGAGTTCGGCAACTGTTGTAACACACGAAAGGCTATCTACTTACATCGATGCCGGCTCAAGTGGGCCGCCTGGTATATTGAATGATATGTATCAAAACTTGAGAGAGAAATATTAACTTCCTTGCATATCATTCTTAGAGTTAATTTAGGCTTTTATCTGAAGAGCGTGCCGCGTGTGAAGACATGGAGGTTACTTGTTTGTGCAAAATATTGTGATTCTGTCTTGCATACATCGTCACGATATAACGGAACACTTAAGGTAGTGTTAACAAGGCACGATAGTGCAGCATTATGAAGTCAAAATAACGCTGAGTAGTCCTGCCACCCAGCACATGGTTCAGTTCATTCACTAACGAGGTGACGTTGGGTTGCAGCATTTCGCTGTTCAGCGTATGCAAGTTTCAGTTTGCATGCAGCATTGTCTCACTCCAGCGGCGACGGCCTTTTGCGGTTTGTTTGTATTCGTTTTGAGGGAGAGCTCATTCACCGGAATTTATTTGCAGGGCTATGCAGGTCCAATTTTGTGTTCTGCCTACAGACTATAGCAGTCAGAGCAGAACGTATTTAAATATTATTTTTAATGATTCTAGCAGGCAATGTCAAGTTTATATGTAACAATACGAACTAAGGTTTATAAACTCTGGTTATTTTTCGAAACATTCCAATCTATCATTTTCACCTCTTTTATACCAAGCGGGATGTCTTAGGCGATAACGTCTTTGGCCCGCATTCGGAAGATCGCGGGTTATATCTCCGGGGCCGACATTGATGAACCATGGGTTTTCTTTGGAGGATTCCCCGGGTCGCCAGGTGAATGCTGGGAAAGAATTCCATATCCTCCGAATTTTCTATCCGACCATTTTGTTACATTAATCATTCCATTTCACCCTTAAACCCAACAGGTTTCCTTCAGGGTTAGAAGCATCGGCGAGCGTCGCGGCAGTAGCACGGCAGATCGTACAAATGCGCTTTGAAAATTTCGTTCCCGGATTGTAAGGCGAGCCACTGGTTTCCGGATACCCCAAGGGATAGTAAAAGCTCGAGGGGGCAGCAGAGTTAAGCCAGCCTCCGCCGGGGTGCTTCTAACTAGGCAAATGTAGGGATCATTCCTCCTAATGTGTCGTGGCAACGTTCAGGCCGCCCTTAGGATCCATTTTGGTCATCCATCTTCCCGGGGGTGCCCCATCAGCGACATAGGCACAAAACGTCGCCTTTCAGTCGAGGTGCTAAGTCCCCCTCCGCACGTTGTCAAAAAGTCATTATCTCTTTTATAGTCTTCTGCAGATTTCCACATTTTTGAGCATTTTTACTAAATATATTTCCAAGTTTAATGCACATGCATTTAGCACAGTACATTATTTTGAATAACGCAATAAAGTTTAATCATATAGGGAAAACATTTATTTAAAGTTTTTATTTTCTGCATTTCACTGGCAATTTGCTCGATATTTTGACGTTTCGAGTTTTACACATACCTAAAAGGAAAAACATATCTCATACCAAATGTATTTAAGGCAATTCTGAAATTAACTCACGAAATAGTTATATAAGACACTTAATTTCGAGCAATTGAAAAAAATATACGAAAATCTTAAAATGAATAATAATGAAAACAGCCGGATTAAGCATTTCATATATAGATAATGTGTTTACAATGAAGCAATAGAAAAACGAAGAGAATTGTATCTTGAAACCCAGTTAAAATTTATAGAGTTGGGAAAAGCGTTTGACAAAGTCAACCGCCTATTGTTATGGGATATAATAAGTGGAGCAGATAAAAGAAATTGAACTAAATATAAGATTCAAACAGGAATGTAGCCTGTGTCCCATTTTGAACACACACACACACACACACACACACACACACACACACACACACACACACACACAAACACACACACACACACACACACACACGCACACACGCGCACACGCGCGCACACGCACACGCACAGAGAGAGAGACACAGACACACAAATTCCCTGTCACAGTGACCGCGATGAACTCCGAAACTACTCAACCAATTTTTATGACTTTTTTTTCATTTTGCTGGATTTGTTCCAACTTAGGACGTACGATAGGTTTCATTTTAATTTATGATTAATAAATATTTTTAATTGCAAATATGTTTAAAACCAGAAGTCGGTAAGTACTATGAGTTCTGCTCTCAACTATGTGACATGCGCATCAAATAGATGGCGCCACATTTTAAGTTCCACCCTTTCTTTGATGCCACTTTGATGCCACATAGACAATAGTTGAACGATCTGCTCGGCCACGGCGTCGGCAGGCAGTGTCTCAATTCAACAAATTTTTAACAAATAGGGTATGATTATTTCAAAGATAAAAACAACACGGTATTGGTATTCCTGGGAAGATATCCAAAAAGAACTAAAATTGTACAAGAGGAGAACATATAAGAAGAAGTAACCCACTTTCAACACCTTGGCTGCGATGTAATCTATCAATTGCATCAGGATATCAGACTCTTTGAGCGCTTAACATCCAAAAAAATTACCAACGATGTTCCATTTCACGAAAGTTTTAAGTTCCCCAAAACTTATATAAATAACAAGGAATATTTCCGAAATAGTGCACTCTACAAAAGAAAAAAATACATAAACTGTGTTTTAGCGACATCTACATATTTTTCTGTACTAAGATTTTGTTTATTTCTTAGAGTTTACGAGTCATTAAAAAGTCATTCAGAGTCAACAGGACTACCCAGGCTCTAGCCAGAAAATTCAAAATATACATTTCATCTGTCCTACAAATATATTCAACCAATGGCATTTTAATCAAAATTGTTAGAGCCATTTTCAAGAAAATAAAATTTTTCGAAATTTTTTTCATTTCCTCCGTATTGAGAATCTTAACAAATTGTCACAAACGTTCGTTCTCAAACTTCGACGCTCTCCAGCATTCAAACCGCGCATTTCCGGGCAAGAGTTACTTCTTGAAAACCTATCAGTTTGCCTTCCTGCACAACATACCAAGTGCCGTTGGTGTCTTTATTTTTTTTTTGGGGGGGGGAGGGGCACTTATACCACAGACATCTACTGTGGGAAGCGAAATGGAGTGTGGGAAATAAGAAGGAAGGAAAAAAAATAAGAAACAAACGAAAACAGACATAAGCAGCTCTTATTCGCCAAGCCATCGTCCATCTGATATATCGCTATGTGGTAGTGATAGCTCGCAGGGAATATCACACAAATAACGAAATTATAAACAATGATTTCCATATATACAGTATATAAATTAATGGATTATTAATACAAAGCGAACATTGGATGGAACATGTAAATATAGTGATAGGTAAACCCCAGGGATTTCTTGAGTACTCTCCTCAACTTAACAAAGACACAAACATTAGTTCATCTTCACAGATGAGAAAATTGTGTACAAATGTATATTAGCTATAATGGTATAACTCGACCTCCCTCGTAGCATAGTAGTTGGGTGCTTGCCTCTGAGGTGGAGGACCCGTGTACGGTTAATATTATGCCCCAGAAGAACATAAAAAGAGAAAGCTTCTAAAATGTGGTGAAAAGACTACTCTAGTAAATGTGTTTATCTTTTTCTTTCAATGTTATGGCACCCTGGTTGTGAAAGATGGAACCAAATTGTCTGAAATAAACTGGTGTATCTCGGAAAACTTTTCAAATGTGAGAACGGAAACGAAACAGACAGGAACTGTAAAAGCCCCTAAAATTGAAAAGGAAAAGGCCATTTAGTGTTATAGGCCAAGCAGATGATTTTATTAAAAGTGCTATTCGTTTTAAAGTGCATAGTTTCTTTTTAAACGATACTCCTATAATAGATTAGGTGCTTTTCCTGAACAGTGGCTCAGATCTTCCAAATTATAATTGAACCACGTCCCATTCCTTGATGAAAGACATTGGGTTTCAATCTGCAAAAAGAAAGAAAATTAACGTGATAATTGATCGGGAAGACATTGTTGTGTAGAGATGTGAGATCTGTGGCTGCCGCGCCTGTATCTGACGACTTAGATTATCTGACTACTTTCCACCCTCCAACACTGCATCCCACTCATGACGCCTGTGTTGGTAGAAGGGGGGCGCAGCGGCCTGGCGGTAGGTGCTTTTGCGCCATGAGTTAGTTATGATAAGGCCTTAAAGTAATACGTCTCATAGGTTTCCTCACATTGCAGCATTGCAAAATCAAGTGCAGTGGCAAGTGCTTACGCTTGTCAGTTTATATCCAATTCCAATGAGGCAAGGTAGCAATAGTGTTGCAATTCTAGTGTTGCATACTGTAACAAATTTGACCGCAGAGCTTGAAGCTGATACAGGTTATACAAGCTTTTTGGGTTATCAGTCGTGTAATGAACAAACCGATGGGGTGGCCATGGGTCCAGCTCTTTCTCCTCATGTGGCTAACTTTTATGTGCAACACCTGGAACACAAAGCCTTGGAGTCTGCACCAGTCAGACCTAAAGCACTCTACCGGTATTTGGATCACACATTTGTGATTTGGCAACATGAGAAAGAAGTGCCTTCTTCTCGCACATCAATAGCATTCATCCAAACAATGGGTTCACCGTGTAAATTGGAAATCTAGGTTCACTTCATCTGAAATTATAAATAAACAAGATGGCACACTAGGGCACAGTGTCTCACAAAAGATATCATACGATCGTTGTCTTGACGTGCGTAGACATCACCATCTGATCCAACAGCAAACCGTCCTCACTACCTTAAAAAGAATGGTTACAAAAACATAGACACTCATCATGGACACCGGAGAGTCACGAATAACAGAAATCACTCCACACACAATCACAGCACATAGGAAGATGGCAAATCTAAACGAAAGGTGTTTATCCCTTTTGCATTAGTGTTGAATAGAATTGTACGGGTACCCAAGAACATAACATTAAAACGATATTCCTGCCACCAAAAAGCGGAGATAGTATGTAGGACCAGCTAAGGAGAATCTTTGTAAACACCGGGTGTTTTAATACAAAATTCCGTGCCAATGTGGAAAGACATATATAGGACAGACAGGTCATACGATTGAAGAGGGATGTGATGAACACAAATGTAATGTACGACAGCTACAACCAGTAAAATCAGCGACACCACACCATTGTGACAATGAACTCAAAATTGTTATTTCACGAGGTCGCAGGTTTACACCGCAGTAGCCGACATTACGACAGACTCGTACAAGAGGCAATTGCAACTAAATTGGAGCCAGATAATTTTAATTGAGTCCACTTCCTACGACCAGGGTTGCCAGGTCTACTGATTTTGCAGCAGATCTGCCCTTTTGCAAATCTACTGCTAAAAACTGAACGCACCTCAAAATCTCCTGCTGTTCACGTATTTTCGAAATTTTTTCTATGTAAAGGGTAGTTTAGTGTGGGGCTATTCTCTTCAAACTCTTCCTTGAAAGACATTAAACTTAAACGCCAACTTTGGTTTTAACCGACTTTTCAGTTTTCAGTTATGGTGTCCACAGGTCGACACACACACACGCACACACACGCTCACGGAACTTTTACTAAAATGCTTCTTTTGAATTCAGGGGTGTCAGAACTTTTATTTCCGGTGAAATCTCAATATTCACTTTTTGCGTGCAATACAATACTCCCTCTACTTACTCTCTACTAGTAGAGAAAGTAATAAGGGCCAAGTCAGAAATGAAGTAATTAGAGAACAATTGGCAGTACAGGCATTATTAGAAGAAATATAAAGATATAGAAGCAAATAGGTTCAACATCTTAATCACTTGCCAGGAGAGAGAATACCAAAACAAACCTTCAAGTATAAAACTAGTGGACAAAGATAAATCGGGCGTCCCCATAAAAGATGGCTTCAACAAATATGAGATCGGAACAGGTTAATGCTCAACCAGCGAAAGAAGAACAAGAAGAAAATGCATTGCTTTTTGGAGATATCACTCCAATATGAAATTGTTTTCCATTTAACTTGGTTACTATATGTTTACTTTCTCTACTACGCTTTGTAAGGTAGACGAAGTATTGTATCCCAACCAGCAACTCGATGTCAAGTTGTTTTGAGGCCCCCTGAATCCAAAAAGGTTTTCTCTACTGGTAAGTACAGGAAGTAGTGTATTACACCGAAAACTTCGACGTTGAGATTTTATCGGAAATATGTTTTGAGCCCCCCTGAATCCAAAAAAAGCAATTTTTGAAAAGGTGTGTGTGTGTGTGTGTGTGTGTGTGTGTGTGTGTGTGTGTGTGTGTGTGTGTGTGTGTGTGTGTGTGTGTGTGTGTGGGCGTGTGTGGGCGTGTGTGTGTGTGGGCGTGCGTGTGGGCGTGCGTGCGTGCGTGCGTGCGTTCGTGCGTGTGTGTGTGTCAGTGTCTGGACAGCATAACTAAAAAGCGAAAAGTCTGTTAAAAACCAAAGTTGGTATTTAAGGCTAATGTCTTTCAAGGATGCGACGCGAAGATTTTGAGGAAAATAGCTCCATCCTAAACTACCCTTTACATGGAAATTTTTTTGAAAATTTTGATTTTCTTGAAAATGGGTTTAACGATTTTTATTAAAATGCCATATGTTTGAGATATTTTTATCACAAATGAAATGTATACTTTTAATTTTCTGGTTATAGCCTATGTAGTCCTGTTAAGTCTGGATGAATTCTGAATAACTCGTAAACCGTAAGAGATAGACAAAATCTTACTATACAAGAAATGCTAAAATACACAATAAAGGTTTTTGTAGAGTGAACCATTTTGGAGATATTCCTTCTTTTGTGTGTCAGTTTCGGAAAACTTAGAATATCGTTGTTCATTTTTTATATGTTAAGCGTGCAAAGAGAACAGGGTCTCAAAGCTTTAAAATATTTGACTATCGCTAAAGGCCTACTGTATTTCATTATTCCCCTTGCACATACAAGGAAATAAGCAATAAGATAATTTTTGTAAATATTTATCTCAACTAACACGAAGAAGATATAGGAATAAGAGTTTGTAGGAATGGTCAGTACAAGAGTAGATAAAATCATGTGAGTGCAACACATGAGATTTTTTAGAAACAGGTCGGTCTGTGTATGTCTGTGTGTGTGTCTGACAGTCTGTAGATAGCATGACCCAAAAACGATAATTCGGTTAAAAACCAAAATTGGTATTTTAGTTTAATGTCTTTCAAGGATGCGACACGAAGATTTTGAAGAAAATTGCTTCACCCTAAACTGACATTTACATAATTGGTAAACCATAAGTGATAGACCAAATCTTACTGTACAAAAAATGTAGATCTTGCTAAAATACACAATTTATGTCTAAATAAATTTGTTATAGAGTGAACCATTTTGGTGATATGCCTTGTTGTTTGTGTGAGCTTTGGAGAACTTATATTTCTGTAAAATGAAACATAGTTATTCCTTTTTTATATGTTAGTCGTGCAAAGAGAACGGTATCTTAAAGCTTTAAAAGATCTAACTATCGCTCAAAGGCTACTTTATTCTTATATTCTTTTTCCACCTACAAACACAAACAATAAGATAATTTGTATAAAAGTTTACCTCAACTAACACAAAGAATATATAGAAATAATGGTGAGTACAAGAGTAGAGACAGTCATGTTAGTGGAACATGTCAGATTTTAAAGTGGTGTCCTAACTGTTTGTGTTATACATCTAGTTGTACATATTATATGTGTGGGAGCAAACAATCCGACCATAGACCTTAGCAGCAGTTCATTTAAGAAGCACGTGCTGCTAAGGTCTATTTTTCCATGAAGAGCAGGCTACCACATTTTTATTTTATTTTTTTATTTCTTTTTTTATAAGATCGATCAGCAACAATGCTTTGCAGATCTGGGAGAACATATATATAAAGCTAAGAACACTATATAGGCGTTGAGGTTGGCTACATCAGTGTAGCTCCTTGAACATAATTACAGTAATGTGTTACAAAGGAGGTAGTAACACAATATATCACAGAGACAAGGCAAATGTGCAGTGGAAGAGTTTGTGAAGACTAAAGGTCGGAGTCTTCGGAGCTTGAGGTCGAACTGAGTAGAATATCTTGAGGCAGGCGTTTGCGGAGACGGGTTGGCCGGCGTGCTCTGACGCCGAGATGGTATTCCACAGCTCCAGGAACCTCCTGTAGGCGGATGAAGAAACGGCGGGCTGTCTGGCGAATGAACTGTGGTATAGGGAGAAGTCCTAGTTCTTGATGGAGCTGTTGGTTGCGGACAAACCAGGGAGCATTGGTAGCGAGCCGCATCACCTTGTTCTGAATTACTTGCAAACGATGGAGGTGGGATTTACAAGCACCGCCCCAGATAGGACCAGCATAGGTGAGAATAGGACGAATAAGGGAACGGTAGAGCAAGAGACAGGAATCAAGTCCAAGAGAGGTGCGTCTATTAAGTAGTGGATACAGCTGAGAAAGCCGGGCTGAGGCAAGGTTAATAGTGCGATTGACATCTGGGCGCCAAATAGGGTGGTGTCGAAGAGCACTCCAAAGTACTTCACTGGAGTAGTAGAAGGTAACCAGGGAATAGAGATGTTATGGATACTCAAGCATGGGGGTGTACGAACTTTACGAAGAGAGAAAATTTTTGCCTCTGTCTTGTGAGGATTTAGAGAAAGGTGCCAGATAGAACACCAGTGAATAAGAGAGGTTAAGGATTCCTGTAAGGCGGCAATGGCAGTAGGAACATCTGAATGGGAAGGAGTAGTAGAGAACGGTGTCGTCGGCATATAACGCCACTTCGGTATGCTTGAAGTTCGGAAGATCTGAAGTGAAGACACTGAACAAAAGTGGAGCCAAGATGGAGCCCTGGGAGACTCCAGTCTGAATGGATTTCGGTGAGGAGCAGGTGCCACTTATACGTACCAAGAATTGCCGATTCGAAAGGCTACCAAATGGTCGACAAGCACAGTAATTCGACCTTGTTGCTCTCAGTGTATCAAGTGTTCGCTATCTCCAAGAATAAGTAACAGGTGATCCATCTGGTATAGCTCCGGTGAAATCTGTATATATAATTTTTTTTGCTGGAATACAATACTTCCTCTACTTACTATATCGGCGTAGCAGAGAAGTAAAGATCTGATGACGGACAGATGAATACTTACAATTGGAAGAAGATGCAATTACATACGATACTCGTAAATAGGCTTCCTCTCTCAAATGAAATTCTGCGTAATAATTCATCATCAGCAGCAGCAGCAGCAGCAGCAGCAGCATCCTGCAGCACTACGGTCCTTTGAGTTTCTCCACCAAAGTCTTATTTCTCCCCCTTTTTGCTTCCAGCTGTCTTAAACCATTTTCTCCGTCATCACTCCATCTAAGCCTGGGTCTTCCTCTAGTTTTACTACCTCCTATTTTTCCCTCTGAAATCTTCACTGCTCTATCCTGGCTCATTCTTTGCACATGTCCTGACCATCTCAATTTTCTTGCCTATTGATGTCACAATGGGAGGAGCATTATTCTTATATTTATTCATAATTTCCAAGTTTTTTCGGCCTCTGCATGTCATTTTTACTTTCTCTCAAAAACTAAAAGTTGGTTTAAAACCAAAGCTGGTATTTAAGTTTAATGTCTTTCAAGGCTGCGACACGAAGATTTGAAGAAAATTGGGGCACCCTAAACCACATGGAAAATTTCTTAAAAATTTTTATTTTCTTGAAAACGGTTCTATTTTGATAAAACGTGTTTGAGATATTTTAATGACAAATAAAATGTGTATCTTGAATTTTTCTGGCTATAGTCCATGAGGTTCTATTTACTCTAGATGACTTTTGCATAACCGTAAGAGATAGACCCAATCTTACTATACAAAAATGTAGATGTTGCGAAAAGTCACAATTTATGTCGAAATAAATTTTTTTTGTAGCGTAAACCATTTCGGACGTATTCCCTGTTAATTCTGTAAGTTTTGGAGAACTTATACTTTCGTCAAATGGAACATCGCTATTCATTTTTTATATGTTAAGCGGGAATTTGAAGGTATTAAAAGTTCTTACTGTCACTCAAAACATATTGTATTCCCATATTCCCGTTGCACGTGCAAGAAAAAGAGCAATAAGAAATGTTTATCTCAAATATGTTTATCTTAACTAACAGGAAGATACAGGAATAAGAGTTTGTAAGAATGGTTAGTTCTAGAGTAGAGAAAGTCATGTGAGTGCAACACATCAGATTTTTAAGTATTAGATCATAAATTCTTCGAAGTATTTTCCTTTCCCAAGTCATTAGTTGCTTTTCTGACTTGTCTGTTAATGTCCGTGATTCTGATACGTATACTACTAGGTTTTATAATTGTTTTAATAATCTTTCTTTTAACCTTTGTGACAAACATATTTTTCTAACTAGATCTGCTAGCGGTTTATAACATTTATTTCTTTGGCTAGTTCTTGCTTTAATATCTACCTCGATCTCATTTTGATCCGTTATTAATGAATCCAGGTATTTAAAACATTCAAGCTTTTCACATACTTGTCCTCCTAATTGACCATATATATTGTTTTGCTGCGAATTATATTCAGACAAATTTTTGTTGCGGCAGTTGTCATGTTTGTATTAGATGTTTAGTTGTTCTAAACATTCTAGTACTACAATGATATCTGTAAAAGCTAAGCATTGACTTCATATACTTCATATTGTTTTGCCTGGGTTTATTCTTTATATTTTATATCACTTTTTCCTTAGCTATATTAAATAGGCCTGTAGAAAATGAATCACCTTGTCTTAATTACACTGTTGCTTGGGAATTTGAAAATAATTTTCCTTGAACTTTAACTTTGTATTATTTAGTCATTTTGATCAGGTTTACGAATTTATTTGGTAAATTCTGTGTAATTTAACGTATTTTCTCTGACAATTTTGTTGTATTTGTCACTCACTACTTCCTAAGTCTAAATGTTGGTCCAGCTCTGCTAGTTTCTCGCCGATGTCCAGTAATTAAGTGTGACCTTATGAGGTTTGCGTAGGACAGTTCAACAACAGATTTTACTTCAGAGCTTTCGGTTTTGCTCCTGTGCCAATTAACCCAGAGAGTAACTTCATCACTTTTGCCATGCCCTAGTGTTACTGCCTCCCTACCGTTTAACGTCGTTGTGGTTTTCAAGAGGAACCCTGAGCGTAGGCAGAGATCAGCTCAGCTGAACCCGACCTTATCACCCACTCTCTTAACCCACCGTTAGTCGCGCGGGGCCTAATAGACCCGCGCTTGATTTTTCTGCTTATATGTTTGCATCTATTTTTTAAATAGTATTTTTCGTTCAGTATCATGTTTAGCTTCAGTTAGCTAAAATATACACGGCTTTTGTTAGCATTATCTTATTAGATAGATTTATTTATTTTATTTATGTATTTATTTTATTCATTTGTGCTACAACAGTGCAAAGCTCCAATTACAGTAGCTACACTTAATTCATTTACACACGCTTGACTAAATGCAAAACAAAAATACAAGAAGTAATACAAAGAAACTAAAAATAAACTATACATATATTAAGCTATTATTGGAGACAAGACATTGCAAATTGTATACTGACCAAGCGAATAAGTGATACAACAGAGTAAACAGTAAAATAAAAATAAATAAATAAAACGCAGTATGAGTACCGTACACATAATTTATGCTGCACCACATTTAAAGATAACAAATTGCGATCTTCAGCTATACAAAATGTAATTTGAAGCGTACTGCCAACAACAGCAACAACAATAACAATAGTGATAATAATATAATAATAGTAATAGTAATGATAAGTAAGTGACTGAGTGAGTGAGTGAGTGGTGTTTAAGGGCCTGTCGACAACTAGGTCATTTGGGCCCCAGTCGAAAGATAAAAACTAGGAAACTCACCACCCGTCAGGGTTCTCGTTTAGCAGTTTGTTAAGAAGTTAAAACAAACAAAAGGTAAAACTGTTAGAACAGATAAACGGCAAAAAAGTTAAAGCAGATCAAAGGTAAAACAGGTAAAACTTAAAACTAATCATAAAACAGCCTTTCAAACGTTAAAAAGTTAAGAGATGAAACATCCTAAAAGTTCAAACAGGCTACGAAATAAGATACATGTTAATCTTGCTTGTCAAAGGCAAAAAAACCGCAGCACTGCACTGACAGCTATTGAGTCGTTTCCCAAGATTGACGAAAGAGTAAAACCCAGGCCATGGGACTGGCGCTTACGGGCGTATCGCGGGCAATACATAACATGGGCTACCGAGAGTTGTTCAGAACGCGAAGCACAGATAGGTGCCGGGCCACCACGTAAAAGGTGCCCATGAGTTGCTCGTGTGTAGCCTACCCTCAAGCGGGATAGGATCAGCTCCTCCCGCCTGGAATCATTGCAAGAGCTCTGCCATGGTTGAACGGTGTCTTTGATTGTCCGCAATCGAGTGCCATAAATAATGATGATGGTGATAATGATGATAATGATAATAATGATAATGATAATAATACTAATAATAATAATCATAATAATAATAATAATCATAATCATAATACTAATAATAATACTAATAATACTAATAATAATACTAATAATAATAATAATAACAATAATAATAATAATAATAACAATAATAATAATAATAACAATAATAATAACAATAATAATAATAATAACAATAATAATAATAACAATAACAATAATAATAATAATAATAATAATAATAATAATAATAATAATAATAATAATAATAATAATAATAATAATAATAATAATAATAATAATAATAATAATAATAATAATAATAATAATAATAATAATAATAATAATAATAATAATGCTGTTACTGGTACTGATGATACTACTGCTGCTGCTGCTGCTGCTGATGATGATGATGATAAATCTTTGACAAGCATATGATGTTGCAAAATACATGTTATGACGGGTTGCTTTCATCCTCTTCTTTAGGATCAGTTTATGAATCTAATAATCTCATTTTTTGTTTATCTTCAGAATGGGGATTATCTGATTCATACAAATTGCCATACCTGGATAAGACCTTATCACCGCAAGGTAGATGACGCACTTCTTCCGAAGTCTTGGAATTTTGTAACTCATAGCTTTTATTCCTGTTTTTGAGAAGTATTAACATCTACTTGCAATCACAAAGATATATTACACAATTTACGAGGAAAAAGATATGTCAGTAGTATGTAATGAGAGAGTTTGGTTGACCTCTGCGACACATAATGCCGATTAATCACTCTTGGAGTTAAAGAAATCAACAGATCAGGTTGTCGCTCTTTCAAACAGTCAAGTAAGGTGTAATATTAGATGTCCTAGGCAGGCAAATGCGGAGGCGCGTTCGTTCGAAAACTGGAAGGTTTAAGTAAACGTAGGGGTCTCCCAGGCTCTTGGTGAACACTAAGGAGACACTATGGTACCAAAATAGCTAAAAGTACTATTTTTTTCACAAAAAATGTTTTAAACAAATACTGTCTTCAACATGTCCACAATATGGTCATTAAATGTTATGTGCCAAATATACTGGGAAATTTGCGTGTTTCAAAGTTACTTCGACGTTTGCAATGAAAAGTGGGTATGACAAATTCATCAGATTTTAGTTAGCAGCTATGGTTTGGTCTATTTGTGGTTTTTAGACTTTAACGAGACATTTACATTTAAAATATAGATGTATGCTACCCTTATTGCTCACGGGCTGTTATCGGTTGACAGAAAAAAATATAACAAATGAATTCTGTTGTTTATGAAAAGCTAAAGCTTCCAAGTACGTAGCTGATTTATGCTGTCCACAGCCAGCCTGGCAGACACACACACACAGACAGACAGATAAACAGATATACAGAAAAACAGGCTGACAGACAGACAGACAGACAGACAGACTGACAGACACAGAGACACACACATGAATTACCCACCTTCTTCTAAAAATGCCTTTTTTTGGATTCAGGGGGCCTGAAAACACATATTTTCGGTGAAATCTCGAATTTCGAATCTCCAATTTTTGGGTGGAATGAGGAATGATTCAAAAGACTCTTGACTTTTGGTGGAAAAAATGTTTTATGTCAAACCTTTTATTACACATGGAAAGTAATGACTAGTGGATGATCAAGTCGGTGCAGTTCAATGTGATGACCCTCTAAGTCAGGGCACAGACTTCATCTTTGTTGTGTAGGTCGAATCACTTTTGCCAGCATAGCTGGCGTGATTGTAGCTACCACTGCAGCTATTTGCTTATTCAATTGCTGTAAGGTGTTGATGTTCACTGCATACACTTTGGACTTGACGAAACCTCAGGCAAAGAAGTCTAATGGTGTCAGATCTGGAGAGCGGGACACCCAAATCCTCGGTGAATTACGAATGATCCGTCTAGCAATGACCCGTCATTGAGGTGGTCAAGAACAATGTTGGTAAAATGGGGTGGTGAACCATCTTGCTGGAAAGAACACAGTATCTTGTAGTACATCTTGTACCAGCTGCGGTTCCAGGAATTGTTACTGATGGTAATTTCAGTTACTGATGGTTCCGCAAACGTGAAAGGCCCGTAGTTTTGTTTTTGTCATTCCCAGTCACACATTTACCTTTGGTGCGTCTGTCTGCAACTCTTGCATGCCGTTTGGCTGTTCGTCTGCCCAAATGCTACAATTATGCCTATTGACATATCCACATGTAAGGAATGTTGTCTCAGCACTGAGCAATGCATCTTCCATGACGTGTTCATTTTCAATGGCATTTAACAGATAATCAAACATAGATGTTGAGCTGCATAGTCCTCTGTTTCAAGCTTACGTATTATCTGGATGTGATAAGGGCGTTTGTGCAGTTTGAAGCGCAAGGTACGTCATACAATGCTTTGGGACACATCCAGCTCGCTGCTGAGTCTTCTGGTGGACGCGCCGGGACTGCGTGTGATGGCATCCCGTATGGTTTGCACGTCTTCTGGTGTTGTAACCTGCCTGTCGCTACGTGCTTCATCAGCAACACATCCTGTCTGTTTCAGCTTCTGTACCAGGTCTTAATAGCTTGCCTGCTAGGACCTAGTTTCATGAACTTTTTAGTTAAAATTTAAGACAAAAACTTAATACTGGTGTTTTTAAATACACAAGCCATATATGTGCAGTGTTTTAAGAGGTGGAATCAGGACTGAAAAATTCAGTGCCATAGCCGGGATTTGAACCACGGATCTTCCGCCTTGGACCTTCTTGTAAGTCAATCCTCGAATACGAACGAAAACTACAGATAATATTTACTCTACTGTCAGCAAAGTTTCCAATTACCTATAACACAAATGCATAAATTAACGATATGAGGAAAATGTCAAGAAACCTTTGATTCACCCTGTATAATACTTCCTCTACTGTACGTAGTAGAGAAAGTAAAAAGTAAATATCTTTAAAGCACACAAATTATTTCCAAATGCACTTAAACTTTTCTCAAATGGAAAGATGTTATTAACTTTTTTATGTCTTGGCTGTGCAGAGAGAATAGAATTTTAAAGCCTTCGTAGAGCCACCAGCTTTAAAAGATTTAACTATCGCTCAAAGTTTAATGTATTCCCCTTGTACCTACAAGAACAATAACAATAACGTAACTTCTGCACACGTTTTTATATCGACGAACATGAAGAACAAAGAGGAATAAGAGTATGCAAGACTGGCTAGTACAATAGTAGAGAAAGTCATGTGAGTGCAACACATCAGATTCTTTTTCTTTCTAAACTGGAGATGGTCAGATCTAAAAGCAGATTGTGATTGGCAGATAAAAACCTACGTGCTTCGTTGTGTAACAGTACTTGTGAATTAACGTTAGATGTATGCGAAGGTCTAACGCTCCAGATGAAGTTAAGAATAAATTAGTGAAAAATACACGTGGAAGTCCTTTCAGTCAGTATACATGCCTTAAGTATGTGTAAATTCAAATGTGTGTCAGAGAAATTACACCGCCACTGCAGCTTTCAAACCTCATGCTATAAAACGTGCGTCATGTGCATGGCAGGTTGCGTTCCCTGACGTCACTATTCGTGCAATCACGATGACCATTTTGCAGACTGCTACACTAGAGAAATCAACAGCAGTTGATGATGAAAGTATTGTACCAACGTAAGTCATAAATATAACGTGAGCTCATGTTCAGCTGAAATGTGTGGTGCTCGCATTCGGCGTTCCTGGGTTTGATTCCATTCTGACTTCGGGATTTTCGTAGCTTTCAGCGGTCGGCAGGCGAATGGTGTGACGATCTCTCATTTCCCATGATTTTCTATACATTATTTCCCTTTTGTTCCACTTCCTTGTTATTTCAGTTGTGCTTCTAGGTTTTGTGGCGTATGGCGGTGCCGAACACATGATGGGGATGGCTTTGCAAAGGAAGAGTTACATTCTGTGAACACTAGAGGGCTGTTTGATCAAGGGTCGTTCATCAAGCTTTCTAGGCAGCTCCGGTGGTGGTGGGGGTCTTTGAGTCTAGAAGCTTTATGGGCTTCCGCGCGTCTTCATGACCTTTGTGACTAATACCTGTAGCCTTTTGTGGTTCCTTCTCTTCATCCCTTCTTTCCAAAAGTGTACCACTGTAGATATATGCACAAGAAGGGCCCCTCTTCGCTGTGTAACTATACCTACAGGAATCACAAAAAATACTAACAACGCTTAGTATGTAGTGCGGGATGGCAAACTGGTCGGCTTTCAAGAAGCAGCCCCTCTTCGGAAATGTACGGTATGGGCGTTGGAGCGCATCAAAGTGTGAGGTGGATATACGTTCACATTTCGTCAACAAACCCAACATCGAGCTACATCATTGCAGAGTCTATATCGGCGGTGCTAAGCCTCATGTGGATGACCTAATACGTGCGGTTGTTTTTGAAGATTTTCAATTGTTCTGTGGACAGGAGCATTAAGGTTCTCCGCTGACGTTACTGTACTGCCGTACACTATACTCTTAATACACCTCTATACAAAATAGTCGGAAGGCGTCACATCTGGTGACCACGGAACTAGTCCACCTCTACCAATCCATCGATTTGAATATGCGACGTTGACGCGATTCCGCATATTTACATCAAAATGTGCTGGAGCTTACATGGAGCATTTCAGCAGCTATATACTTGTCCGTGTCGCACTGCTCTTAAAACATTACTGTACTGGAAACTACACAAGTAACGCAGTAGGAGACGCACTAAGGACTCTGTGGAGGAATGTAGCGTATTGTAGGAATATTTTTATGCTCAGGTCGTTCATCCGCAGTACACTGACTAAAGGATTTCATTTCCTCCATATTGAGAATTTTAAAAAATTGTCACAACCGTTCGTTCTCAAACTTTGACGCTCTCCAGCATCCAAACCGCGCATTTGCGGGTAGGAGTTTCTTCTTGAAAACCTATCAGTTTGCCTTCCTGCACAACATACTAAGTGTTGTCGGCGTCTTTATTTTTTTTTTGGCGGGGGGAGGGACACTTATACCACAGATATCTAGTGTGGGAAATAAGAAGGAAGGAAAAAAATAAGAAACAAACGAAAACAGACATAAGCAGCTCTTATTCGCCAAGCCATCGTTCATCTGATATATCGCTATGTGGTAGCGATAGCTCGCAGGGAATATCACACAAATAACGAAATTATAAACAATGAATTCCATATATACAGTATATAAATTAATGGATTATTAATACAAAGCGAACATTGGATGGAACATGTAAATATAGTGATAGGTAAACCCCAGGAATTTCTTGAGTTCTTTCCTCACCTTAACACAGAGACAAACATTAGTTCATCTTCACAGATGAGAAAATTGTGTACAAATGTATATTAGCTATAATGGTATAACTCGACCTCCATCGCAGCATAGTGGTTGGGTGCTTGCCTCTGAGGTGGAGGACCCGTGTACGGTTAATATTATGCCCCAGAAGAACATAAAAAGAGAAAGCTTCTAAAACGTGGTGAAAAGACTACTGTACTAAATGTGTTTATCTTTTTCTTTCAATGTTATGACACCCTGGTTGTGAAAGACGGAACCAAATTGTCTGAAATAAACTGGTGTATCTCGGAACACTTTTCAAATGTGAGAACGGAAGTGAAACAGACAGGAACTGTAAAAGCTCCTAACATTTAAAAGGAAAAGGCCATTTAGTGTTATAGGCCAAGCAGATGATTTTATTAAAAGTGCTATTCGTTTTAAAGTGCATAGTTTCTTTTTAAACGATACTCCTATAATAGATTAGGTGTTTTTCCTGAACAGTGGCTCAGATCTTCCAAATTATAATAGAACCACGTCCCATTCCTTGCTGAAAGACATTGGGTTTCAATCTGCAAAAAGAAAGAAAATTAACGTGATAATTGATCGGGAAGACATTGTTGTGTAAAGATCTGAGATCTGAGGATGCCGCGCCTGTATCTGACGACTTAGATTATTATCTGACTGCTTTCCACCCTCCAACACTGCATCCCACTCATGACGCCTGTGTTGGTAGAAGGGGGGCGCAGCGGCCTGGCGGTAGGTGCTTTTGCGCCATGAGTTAGTTATGATAAGGCCTTAAAGTAATACATCTCATAGGTTTCCTCACATTGCAACATTGCAAAATCAAGTGCAGTGGCAAGTGTTTACGCTTGTCAGTTTATATCCAATTCCAATGAGGCAAGGTAGCAATAGTGTTGCAATTCAAGTGTGGCATACTGTAACAAAATTGACCACAGAACTTGAAGCTTGTACAGGGGTAAAGCTTTTTGGGTTATCAGCCGTGTAATGAGCAAACCATTGGGTGGCCATGGGATCAGCTCTTTCTCCTGCTGGGGCCAACTTCTATGTGCAACACCTGGAACACAAAGCCTTGGAGTCTGCACCAGTCAGACCCAAAGCATTCTACCAGTATTTGGATGACACATTTGTGATTTGGCAACATGGGAAAGAAGCTCTACAAGCCTTCTTCTCGCACATCAATAGTATTCATCCAAACAACAAGTTCACCGTGTAAATTGGAAATCTAGGTTCACTTCATCTGAATTTATAAACAAACAAGATGGCACACTAGGGCACAGTGTCTCACAAAATATATCATACGATCGTCACCTTGACGTGTGTAGACATCACCATCTGATCCAGAAGAAAACGGTCCTCACTACCTTAAAAAGAATGGTTACACAAACATAGACAGTCATCATGGACACCGGAGAGTCACGAATAACAGAAACCACTCCACGCACAATCACAACACAGAGGAAGATGGAAAATCTAAACGAAAGGTGTTTATCCCTTCTGCATTACAGTGTCGAATAAAGTTGCACGGGTACTCAAAAACATAACATTAAAACGATATTCCTGCCACCAAAAAGCGGAGATAGTATGTGAGATCATCTAAGGACAATCTTTGGAAACGCCAGGTGTTTTAAAACAAAATTCCTTGCCAATGTGGAAAGACATATATAGGACAGACAGGTCATACGGTTAAAGAGGGATGTGATGAACACAAACGTAATATACGACAGCTACAACCAGAAAAATCAGTGACACCACACCACTGTGACAATGAACTCAAAATTGTTATTTCATGAGGTCGCAGTTTTACACCGCAGTAGCCGACAGTACGACAGACTCGTACAGGAGGCAATTGCAACTAAACTGGAGCCAGATAATTTTAATTGAGACCACTGCCTGCGACCAGGGTTGCCAGGTCTACTGATTTTGCAGCAGATCTGCCCTTTTGTAAATCTACTACTAAAAACTGAACGCGCTTCAAAATCTCCTGCTGTTCACGTATTTTCCATTTTTAAACTCTATTTTCCTTAACATCATATAATTCGCTCTTCCTAAAAAGATTTTCAGGCAAGACATTTTCCTCGTGTATGAAAACAAAATATTAATATGTTGTTTCTGCATTGCGAACTATCTTTGCTACATTAAACCTCAGCATATGAATTCCACTAAAATAGATAAGGTTGAATAAATGGGATCCAAAAGTACTTCTTCCTGTGCAAAATATGTACTTTGATTCCAAAGTTCAAATATCTCTGACAAAATCATCCCTGCCCGATAAATATGTATAAGTTTTCAAATTACGCTGTTTTAATTTTATGTTGAGTCAGTTCGCGACATACTAAGTCATGTCTTGTTAAATTATCCTCTTCTTACAGTGCTGGAAGTGTTAGAACCAACTAAAATCCAAACAGTTCAGTTAATTGGACCACTTGCTTCTCGGTTTCTGAATTTGGTGAAAGAAGAAGAAATCCAACAAATAGATACAGAATGGAGACTATTGCGCAATACTGGCATTGCAAGTGACAGTAACTACAGTGCAAGAATTTTGGAGCGAATGTTTATCGTCTTCGTCTTCGTCGTCGTGGTCGTCGTGGTCGTGGTCGTGGTCGTGGTCATGGTCGTGGTCGTGGTCGTGGTCGTGGTCGTGGTCGTGGTCGTGGTCGTGGTCGTGGTCGTGGTCGTGGTCGTCGTCGTGGTCGTCGTCGTCGTGGTCGTCGTCGTCGTGGTCGTGGTCGTGGTCGTGGTCGTGGTCGTGGTCGTGGTCGTGGTCGTCGTCGTGGTCGTGGTCGTGGTCGTGGTCGTCGTGGTCGTCGTGGTCGTCGTGGTCGTGGTCGTCGTCGTGGTCGTCGTGGTCGTGGTCGTCGTGGTCGTGGTCGTCGTCGTGGTCGTCGTCGTGGTCGTGGTCGTCGTCGTGGTCGTCGTCGTGGTCGTGGTCGTCGTCGTGGTCGTCGTCGTGGTCGTCGTGGTCGTCGTGGTCGTGGTCGTGGTCGTGGTCGTCGTCGTGGTCGTCGTGGTCGTGGTCGTCGTGGTCGTGGTCGTGGTCGTCGTCGTGGTCGTCGTCGTGGTCGTCGTCGTGGTCGTGGTCGTGGTCGTGGTCGTCGTGGTCGTGGTCGTCGTCGTGGTCGTCGTCGTGGTCGTCGTGGTCGTGGTCGTCGTGGTCGTGGTCGTCGTGGTCGTGGTCGTCGTGGTCGTCGTGGTTGTCGTGGTCTGGTCGTGGTTGTCGTGGTCTGGTCGTGGTCGTCGTGGTCTGGTCGTGGTCGTCGTGGTCGTTATAAATATGTATTGCCGGTTAAAGAATCTGTGTTCTGCTGCTTTTTTCAAATCAAATCTTCTGCTTTTACTTCGGCAGCATGGCCACACTGCCTACGACTGAGTACACCTTGGACAGCAATATTTAAATGAGACCCATCAGTTTGAGATGCCATTAACTTTATTTATTAATTATTTATTTCCTGATATTGAACACGGAGTTCAATATGGCCAAAAGCTCCGAGAACAGTTTTACAAATATTACCGGAAAAGCTTTTATTAATACTCTAAAGAGATTTACACAAATTTTGATGTGGTAAAGACGGAAATGCTAAAAGATTTTTAGTTAAAATTATTCTTTTAATAGTTTCTTCCAATGTTTACATTAAATTTTTAAGTGAAATGTCATTTTTGTGCCTATGCGCTGCAGGGTTTTGTGGTCCACTCCGCTTTCATGGTGCGAAGTGGATTTATTCCATGCCTTCAGCCATTGAATAGGCTAAGGCAGAATCAGGAACTGTCCACAAAATGCAAACAAGCAAATACATTTCCCCTCGAGGGGGAATGGATGAGCCTGGTCACATATGATTTTATCCGTTGGACCAGTGTAATACAACTGGTCTCAAATACCGGCATTTCTTTGTTCATTTTTAAAACGTACACAGGTTATCAATGAACTACACGGAAATAACTTGAGAGTTTGTAGATGTGGTTGATATAAGTCATTTGAGATAGGCAATGGATGGTCTGTGGCTGAACATAGCACAGTTATATGGTGTTACACGTATTGGATCAGGTGCGGATAAGTTGGTGTTAACGTAAAGCCAGCTGAAAAAAATTGGTTAGAGTGTCCTTAAAACTGCTGTTCTAGTACATAAACATCGATCTTCAGCAGCTCCTTATCAGCGTTCTCAAGATTTAATGTCATAAAATTCTCTCAAATGTCGAACTAATCATCTGACCACGGGTGCGCAAGTGTGACTCTGTGTGTCACGACTCGGTAACGTAATCTCTCCCACTACAGTAGTCCAGTACGTCAGTATAACAGAGCAGCAGTGACTGCCGAAGCACACAACAGGGACCAGGATATCATCAACGTGACGATGTTTCTGTACTAATAGGGAAAACGATTATTTTGATATTAAATAATGTAAACATTGCTTCATAAACCTCATAAGTAAATACAATTATAGGAAATTTAACAAAGTGGATAACCATCTGTCGAAAATATGTGTAATTTTCCGTGCACACAATCCTTGCGGATTATAAATCTATTAGTTTGCTGCAGAAAAATCCTACACGAATTATCTGCTACATTTTAATTCACATTTTCTGATCTAAAAACATAGGAAATGAAACCTGTCTATTCACACACTCTTTCAATTTTCGTTCACCGTCATCGTTTGGTCTGCAATAGGATTCCTGATCGAAATACCAAAAATGTAAACTTTGATTTCTATAGACAATTATCAAGTGAGCTTCCTGAAAATATGCTGCTTTGCAGCCCACCTAATAGCAATTTTCAGCACAACATGCCCATGTAAATAAAATTTTTCGAAATAAATTTAATAAAAAGTAATGTAAGGTCTACATAAACTGTCAAGCATTTAGATGCGTTACTTGGGCTATGCTATCCCCGGACATTGAGGTGTTAGTGAGATCAAAACGCTTGCAATCGTCATCACAGAGCAGTAAATAAAATGCATCCCATAGAAAATAAGAAATAACGATTTTTTTACTGTTTAGTAAACAAACAAGCGTTTATAGTGCAAAGGTGGGTTACATGGTTCACCACTGAACAAGTAGAGAAGGTTTCGTTAAGTTACAGCAGAGAATGGGGTACTGAAGGTTTCCTTTCAGTAGGGTGAGTTGCACATCCGTGCACTTGGCAATGCGTTACTTCTTGAGTTACAGGGCCTACTCTAAAGGCATCTGTTTAACTGCTCTGGTGGGTTATGTAATTCGTAACGCCAAAAGCTGTTGTCCCGAAGGTCAAGGGTTGGTTTCCTTTCGGTTATTGCAGTTACTGTTTTTTTTTAATTCTTTTGTTATTCCATGAGAAGAAGAGCCTTAACACTACTATCATTTCCTTGATTCAGTTCGTGGATAGAGTGCAATAATGGTTCCTTCACCACTTCAACTTTGCCTTGAAAATTCAGGTCACAAATTCCAGCAATTTCTATATAACTGAGGTAAAGACAGATGTTTCTATGTTTTTATAATCTTTTCACCTTTTAAACCACTTCCCATTTTGAAGTACAGTGCTAAGCAGGATTCAACATTTTGTTAGCAAGTATTGTAATTAGGTGGTGTCGTGGCCAAGCGGTTAGGCCGTTCGCCTATCACCAGGCCGGCTCAGGTTAGATTCTAGGTATTCGTGGTGGACGAAGCGGCGTCTGGATGAGTTTTCTCCCGGTTCACTGGCTTTTTCGCGTCACTCATTCCGCCAACTGCTTCATGATCATATTTCCATTCGTCAATTTCAGCTGCATTTCTTGTCCTCTTCCTCACTCTCATACCTGGAGCATGGCTGACCACCCGCTTCTAGGTATTCACTCTGTCCGGTCCTTAGGTTCGTCTGTTCCCCGAAAGGCGTCTGATCCTAGGCACAAGCTTGTACGTCCTAGGGGATGTAAGTCCTACATAAGGGGAGGGTAACCAGGTAAAGAACAAGAATGGTCATTAATTGTGCTGATATGTTGAAATAAGAATGCTGAAACTGAAACATAATTTAAATTCTGAATCACAAATATGTTCTACTCTAGGGAAAGGAAGGAAGGAAAATAAAAGTGGTGAACGAGCCTCTAACTCAAAAAGGTGATGACCTTGTACTGGAATGCTAATGTCATACTCACTTAGCCAGAGAGGTGCACTGTAAAACGTCGCTTCGTTTTCTTGTTACGCTCTCGAATGGTTGACATTAGCCAGTGGCGTACTGGCACTTTAGAAACTTAGCCTTAACTTCGAAATTTGAACAAACAGGACATACGTTTCCTATCTCAAATTACTTGCTTATGTCATCTCTATATTCTCTGAAAGTATTTCGGTATAGGTCATTAACATTATATACATTTCGCCACTCATGAGTTTTCTGTCGTGTGGGAAAATGTTTGCGCGTTGCATGTTATTGATTCTAAATGTGTATTAACAAACAAACTTACCGTTAAACGGACACGAATATAAAAGTGTGCAAGAAACTTGTTTGATGTAATCACTAAAGGCCATAGGCGTGTGCGTTTTTCCATACTGCACATGGACTTCACTGTTATCGCTCGCACATTTAACAACTGCTGGTAGGTACAGCCTGATCATGAAAACCGCCTCACTGCAGCACAACCTACAAACTGTGCATTCTGAAATTGTACCTATATGCTTATACATACTGCTATTTATTAACTATAATATCGTCATAGAGTGCATTATACTGGGTTTGGTAAATTATTAAATGTAAAATTTCGACGCCTATCACTGAAGCAGCTCTTGAATAGTGTAAAAGTTCTTTCAATTTCACACGATATCATAGGTGCAAATGTAAAGAATTCTACTCTGTCGTCTAGCGTGTTTTCCATCTTATTTTCAAAATTTCACACATAGCTTGATAACCAATATTTTAGTTTAGAACTTTCTGGAATTTAGCTTTCACCTTTCCGATACCTGCCACAAGAGATATCCTATTAATTGAATGAGCTAAGGCTTCAATTATACTTATGCACTTGGACATTTCCAAACCCGATTTTTCTAATTGTTTAATAACTTTGGGCATCAATACAAAATTGTTGGATATGAACTGAAGATTTTCAGATAGTGTATGCGGTATCAGAGACTTTGCAGTTACAATAGCAGAAGAATCTGCATCACATAGAGTGCTAATAACATTTACAATTTCATTCTAATGCACCGCATAATATGTGACGGCGTCTATCCAAGTACCCCATTTTGTAATTACTGGCATTTGCATTCACTTGCGAGGCAATACTTCACTAGTTTGCAGAGTACAACGTTACGTTGTTTTCGACCCTTGCTTCTACTGGCAGTTATTTGCACATTTGATGGTCGTCCTGCACTTCTGACGTCATTCATACTCTGCGTCCAACTAACCTGTATCCCATGCGAGTGCACATCCCTCCGGCCTTTAGTAATAATTATAGAATAAATTTGTAAACGTGAAGGCTTAGTATAAATAAGTGCTGAAGTCAGAAGCCAGTAAACTCCTACTTGGAAAACTGATATTTTACGAAAACTGTCAAAATTCCCGAAAATGTCGGGTCTTTTTTTACAGTTTTCAACTATATACTGCAATGAGTAACACATGCTTCATCAGGAGATAGGTAGGCTTGCCTTGCCTAGTTATACCTATTAATTAGGAGATAGGTCATTTAGATATGGTACTATAAATGCTTGAAGATAAATGCTTAAATGCTTAAAGCTTGGAGATCCCGTTCTCTTTGCACGTTTAACATATAAAAAATGAATAACGATGTTCCATTTCAGGAAAGTTTCAAGTTTTCCGAAACTGACACAAATAACAAGGAATATCTCCGAAATGGTTCACTCTTCAAAAACATTTGTTCAGACATAAACTGTGAGTTTTAGCGAGATCGACATTTTTGGTTTAGTAAGATTTTGTATTACTCTTACGGTTTACAAGTTATTTAAAAGCCATCCAGAGTAAACGGAACCATATAGGCCAGAAAATTCAACATATACATTTCATTTGCCATACAAATATCTTAAACATATGGTAATTTAAACACAGTCGCTAGACATTTTCAAGAAAATCAAAATTTTCGAGAAAATTTGCACTTAAAGGGTAGTTTAAGGTGGCGCTATTTTCTTGAAAATCTTCGTGTCGTATCCTTAAATACCAACTTTTCTTTTAAACCGACTTTTCGTTTTTGAGTTATGCTGTCCACAGGCTGACAGCTACACACACACACACACACACACACACACACACACACACACACGCGCGCGCGCGCGCGCGGACCTTTCTCTAAAAATGCTTTTTTTTTCTGGATTCAGAGGGTCTTAATACGCATATTTCGGGCCAAATCTCGAAATCGAATTTTTGGGTGGAATACAATACTTCCTCTACTTACAATTAGTAGCAGAGAAAGTAAAGAGTGAATAACAACCTTTCATTTGAGGAAAGTTTAAGTGCTGCAAAACTCACAAATAGAAGGGAATTTCTACGAAATGGTTCATTCCACACAACGTTTGGGCATAAGTTGTGTGCAATGATCTCTTACGGTTTACCAGTTATGCCATAGTCAAAAGTAAAAAGGACTATAGGACTAGAACATTCAAAATATAAATTTTATTTGGCTTAAATATATCTTAAACGCATGGGATTTTATCCAAAATTGTTGGAGCCGTTTTTGAAAAAATCAAAATTAGGTAGTTTAGGTGGAGGAATTTTATTAAAAATCTTTGTGAGGCATTCTTAAACTTGGTTTTTAACCGACTTTTCGTTTTTGAGTTGTGCTGTTCACAGGTGGACACACGCACAGACGAACCTCTTTTTAAAACTGTTTTTTGGGTTCAGGGGGACTCAGAAGATATTTGATGTGAAATGTCAACATGGAAATTTTGGGTTGCATACAACAACTGTATGTCGAGTAATACGGTAGGTACCACGCGGAGATTTTTCTGCAGCACACGCTCTCCGTGACGTCATATGGTGTATATGTACCTATATGCCGAGTTCATCGTTATCACAATAATAGCTGCCTGAAGTTAGGTATAGAGATTTACCGTATCAAATAAATCGCTGGCTCGGCTCTAACGATTAGGTTTAAATTACTAAAGGTAAAGGAGCAACTGTTTAAAATATTAAATATAAATATTAAATGTCCAGAGGCAGACACATACACACGGACCCACACAAAAATTCGATATCGAGATTCCAACGGAAATATGTTTTGAGGTCCTCTGAATAAAAAAGAAGAATGTTTAGAAAATGGTTCGCACGGTGTGTGTGAACACCGTAACTCAGAAAGGAAAACTCGAATGAAAACGAAATTTGGTATTTAAGTTTAATTTCTTTTAAGGATGTTATACGAAGATTTTGAAGAAAATTCCTCCACCCTAAACTGACCATTGCAGTTTTCGAATATTTTGATTTTCTCGAAAATGGTTCTAACGATTTTAATTAAAATGGAAAACGAAACGCATATCTTGAATTTTCTGACTCTAGCCAATGCAGTCTTGTTTAATCTGGATGAGTTATGCATATCTGGTAAACCGTAAGAGATAGACCAAATCTTACTGTACAAAAAAATGTCGATTTTGCTAATTGACACGATTTAAGTTCACATAACTTTTTGTGAAGTGAACCATTTCGAAGATATTCCTTGCTTTTTCTGTGCTTTTTGGAATGCTTAAACTTTTGTCAATTGGAAGATCGTTATTCAGTTCTTTATATCTTGGCCGTACAAGGAGAACGGAGTCACGAAGATTTAAAAGATCTGACTATGACTCATGGGAATATTCCCATATTCCCCTTGCTTGTGCAAGAAAATTAGCGAACAGATAATTTCTGCAAATGTTTGTCTCAGTAATAAGAGTTTGTTAGAATGGTTAGTACAAGAGTAAAGAAAGTGACGTGAGTGCAAAATATTAGATTCTTTTTTAAATATATGATGCATTACTGACATCTGTTTTTGTAATTCTGAATTACAGTGATCTTCCCTCTCTCCCTTTATAGATGCATACACCGTACTCCTTTTCTTTACGGAAGGCAGTTCACTGTGGTTTTTCTTCTTTATTGATGGTTATCTCCATTTCGACCATGCTGTGCTCATCCTAAGACTTGACAGCGATTCTTATAGCTGAGGGTAAAGAACTCCATTCATCTTAATACACTTGGGTTGTAATGTAGCGGATTTAGAATGTAAAATGAGACGAGGAGAAGAACGCAAAGCAACTCGCGTGCAGTGCAGCCATTACCATATAAAACAGTGTTTGCTCGTAAAGTGCTCTGCTTTACAGCTCGAGTCAACAAAGCATAGTACAAAAAGAAGCTGTAAGTAGAGATTACGTGATGCATGAATATAGCGTTATAGCATACCTAAGCTCTGACGTCAAAATTATTCCCTTTGGAAGAACAAAAAACTGACAGTGTTTTATGAAAACTTAGCTATCTGACGCTTAGATACATTCTGAGTTTGTAGAAAGCTGATTTGGAATCCGACGTCTACAGCGTGTATGAAACACATCACTAAATACGATTATTGCTTCGTTGTTATAAAACAATGCTAACGAAGCAGAAGGATAATAAATCCAAGTTGGCATTCCACAACATTCGCTGTGTGTGTGTGTGTGTTTGTGTTTGTGTGTGTGTGTGTGTTTATGCGTGTAAAGGGAAGTGCCTCTCTCTGAGCAACACTGAACGATATTACTCCGTGGTAACCTATGCTTAGTGTTGCCAACTATAAACCATTGAATATCACCACAGCTCGAATAAACTTCCGCCACAAAAATACCAAGTTGTCCATCTGATCCGTCTTTGTCATATATAGACATCCGTTCGTGTGTTAATACAGCTGCAGAACGCAACGGTGCAATTCCGGACATAGAAACAGCAGTGGCAGTTGCGAACTTCCTTCTGCTCTCAACGAACACGAGGGATGAGAGGTAGTTGCTGGGTTTGAACTAGCGAATGTAGTCCATGATAACAGACTATAACAGCACAAACAACCGAAAAGGTCTTAGAATGTTTTGCACTTTACTTACAAGGACTTCATATTCCACTCCTGTATATACTGCTATTGTCTAACGTTACGAATTACAGATTGTAAATTGCCGTAACAGAAGACATACAAGTGTGAGGGAACGTAATGTTTCATTAGCACTTGTTCGTTTCGGAATAGTGCTATTGTATAATAATATTAATAACAATAACTAATAATAATAATAATAATAATAATAATAATAATAATAATAATAATAATAATAATAATAATAATAATAATAATAATGATAATGATAATGATAATGATAATGATAATGATAATGATGATAATAATAATGATAATAATAATAATGATAATAATAATGATAATAATCATGATAATAATAGTAATAGTAATAATAGTAATAGTAATAATAATAGTAATAATAGTAATAATACTAATAATAACAATAATAAAATACAGCAATAAGATATGCCAAAGACGATTGAAATAGGCCACATGGTATGAACATAATTGTCATGAAAATTATAAACAATTCCGTATAAGGAACGAGATGAGCAATACATTGGATTAATGGTAGTAACAATAATGATGATGCTGATTATGTTGCAGTACTTGAGTAACGTTTGTAAAGACGTATGATAAAAATATAAGAATTAGAAATGAATAACTATTATTTCAAATCATTGAAGTGGTAAAGAAGTAGACTGTTTACAGTACCTAGTATAAGAGTTATCTGTGTCGAAAGATTCTATTGTCACTCTAGCACTTGTTGAACAATTGTACAAGAATTTTTCAAATTTACTTACAAGTTTATTGGTTATTGGATATCAGACATAACAATTGCCTTTGTATGGAGGATCAATATTCACTCTTAATAGGTCAGGCAAGGGTTTGAGGATTTAGTTTCACCTTTTTGTGTATTTGTTTTGCTTTTCACTTGTTTACTTAATGCAAGCAATAATGGAAAACACTCCTTCCACCTTCAGGGTAGTAATCTATGTTTTTTTTTTTTTTTTTTTTTTTTTTTGTTTTTTTTTTTTTTTTGTTTTAAATACAGCATCTTGGGTATCCTCTTGCTAGCATGTTAGTCATCATGTTTCTGTTACTGGTCGCCCTCTTTTTCTTGCTGGTTGGTTGACATTGATATAGTATTTTCCGCCATCGCTCATCTTCCATTCCTTGTGTGTCTTAACCATTTTAATTCTTTCTTCTCAATTCTTTCAATGTTGCTTTCTTCTGCCTCCATTATGTTTCTAGCTTTCTTATTTGTGATATTCTAATTTTGACTCTTTCACACTTCTGCGTAAATAATCATTTCTAGAGCTATTAGTCTAGTTCTGTAGTAACTTGTTTCCCCAAACCGTTTCCACCAATAATTCACCAGCATTTTGGTTGGTGTTTTTCCAAATATACTTATCCCAACATATAGTTTGCTATTATTTTCCAGATCAGTTCAATTCTCTTTGTCTATACTTTCCATGTTTTCTGTTATTATTCCTAGATATTTCGTTTGTTTCACTTGTATTCCTTCTTCCGACATTAAATTCTCTTTCATTCCTATTTATTGCCAGATATTCTGTTTTTGTAAACAGAGTATTATACTTTAGCCAATTCTGAAATATCTGAGCACACATGCATCCCTTCAAAACTTCAAATATATTTTGTAGAGTTTTGTATAATATTACTAGAAACCTTGTACGTTTTTATTTTGGAAATAATAATAAGTTATGTCCTTAAACTAAGATTAGAAAGTGGCAACATATATGCAGTTTTATGTATTTCGTCGCAAGGTCTCCCGAAGCCTGAAATTTCGCTACATGTAAAGGAATTCGACTATGGTTGGCAACTGCCTATGAGCCTCACGTTGAGGTCGTGCGTACAATTCCTGTCGTGACTCGTTGTAACCTGGATTTTTCGTTGTTTTCCGTGGTCGGTAAGGGTAGTGTTGGAGTGGTTCCTCTTTTACCACAAATTTATTTGCCTAATTTCCTTTTCATTCCGTTTTCTTCTCATCTGCCAGCCCTACGCTTGCTAAAGTGCCTAGCTTTGGTGTTTCGTGGCGTAGGGGATTGCGGTTTCGAGTCGTGCTACGGAGTTGAGTGTATATATGTGAACGCATGCATATGTGAGAAAGAGAAAGCAGAAAACAACTAAACACAATGGAAAATAACCAAATAACAGACAAGAACCATGGTTTAGAAAATAATTGAAGATGCTGAAAGCTCCTGGTTGCGCAATTCTATTCAAAGAGATAAGACAAAACAAATATGATGTCTTGCACTCACGTGACTTTCTCTTCTCCTATACTAACTATTCTTACAAACCCTTAATCCTCTATGTTCTTCGTGTTAGTTGAGATAAACATTTGCAGACATTATCTTATTGCTTATTATCATGTAGGTGCAAGGGGAAAGCAGCAGGGTTTGAGTGATAATCAAATCTTCTCAAGCTGGTCGTTATATGAAGGCTTTGAAATTTCGTGCTCTTTGCACGGCCAAGAGATAAAAAAGGGAATAACGACCTTACAATTGAGAAAAGTTTGTGTTGCAAAACTCATAAAAATAAGAAGGTATTCCTCCGAAATGGTTCACTCCAAAAAGAAAGAAAAGTAATAATAATAATAATAATAATAATAATAATAATAATAATAATAATAATAATAATAATAATAATAATAATAATAATAATAATAATAATAATAATAATAATAATAATAATAATAATAAAGATGATAATAGCAAAAGCAATGGTAATGGTAATAATAATATTAATAGTGATGACGATGCTGATTGTAAAAAAGTGATAAAAATGCTGATAAAATGATAAAAATGGTGACAATCATTTTTATCATGTTATAAATTTTATGATAAAATTATGATCAAAGAGGTCAAAATGATAATAAAGGAAAGGGACATATGTGAAACAGATAACATGAGGCAAACACAGGTTTCCTATCTTGCCGTCTTGTAAAGCGTGCGATTTGTGCACAATGTAGTTACACCACAGTTCATTATGTCGTTATGCTAGTGCTAATTTCCTTGGAAATTGGGTCGGCATAAGGAACATCCGTAGCTCAGTCTGCCCGATTGTCTGACCTTAATCCCCTTACCTGCGAGTTTCGGGGTCACGTGAATAGTATATGTATGTCTCTGATGTGACATTTTGCAGCACCGACTAATTAGACAACTATATTGCTTTATTTTATCCAATGCCCCTCCCTATATTTTTGTGCTTTTATGCTTCAATTTGTTTTGTTTCTAATTATAATTTTCCTTCATTCCATTGCTTAGCTTCAGTTAACTGAAACATATTATTAGCATTATCTTACTAGTTCGATCAAAGATAGATACAACGCAGTATGAGTACACTATACATTATAATTTGTTCTATACTACATTGAAGGATAATAAATTTGAACTGTCAAAGATGATTATGACGGTGACGGTGACGGTGGTGGTGGTGGTGGCGGCGGCGGCGGGGGTGGTGGCGGCGGCGGCGGTGGTGGTGGTGGGGGCGGTGGTGGTGATGGTGATGGTGATGGTGGTGGTGGTGGTGGGGGCGGTGGTGGTGGTGGGGGTGGTGGTGGTGGTGGGGGCGGTGGTGGTGGTGGTGATGGTGGTGGTGGTGGCGGCGGCGGCGGCGGTGGTGGTGGGGGCGGTGGTGGTGATGGTGGTGGTGGTGGTGGTGGTGGGGGCGGTGGTGGTGATGGTGATGGTGATGGTGGTGGTGCTGGTGGCGGCGGCGGTGGTGGTGGGGGTGGGGGTGGTGGTGATGGTGATGGTGGTGGTGTTGGTGGTGGTGGTGGCGGCGGCGGCGGTGGGGGTGGGGGTGGGGGTGGTGGTGATGGTGGTGGTGGTGGTGGTGGTGATGGTGGTGGTGGTGGTGGGGGTGGTGATGGTGATGGTGGTGGTGGTGATGGTGGGGGTGGTGGTGATGGTGATGGTGATGGTGGTGGTGGTGATGGTGGTGGCGGCGGCGGCGGCGGCGGCGGCGGCGGCGGTGGTGCTGGTGGTGGTGGCGGCGACAGGCACGTGATGATACAAACATATTATTATATAGGTTGCTTTCATCCTCATTTTTATGATCAGTTTCTGAATCTAAGGATCTGGTCTTCAGTTTATTTTCAGAATTGGAATCCCCTAATCCATACATTATCAAACACGTGTAAGAAATCTCATCATAAGGAGATGATGCACTTCTTCCAGATCCTTAGGAATTTATGGATCACACTGCTGTTTATGAGTAGTAGTAACATGCTACTTGGAATAAAAAAGCAATATTGCACATTTAAAGAAGAAAAACATGTTTCAGTAGTATGTAATGAGAGTAGGCACGCAAAGTTTGGTTGAACTCTATAACCGATAACTGCCGATTAGTCATTCTTGGAGCTAAAAGATAAACAGATAAGGTTGTCACTTCTCCAAACAGTCAATTAGATGTCCGAGTTAGGTGATTCGAAAACTAGAATGTTTGAATAAACGTAGGGGTCTCCCATACCCTTAGCGACATGATGGTTATGTTAGCTATAACATTAATATTCTGAACAGGAAAGGAGCCTTTGGCCTACTCTATTCAACATATGACTAGACGATCTTACAAAAATATATAAAAAAGAGGGATAGAATTGAATAGGTATTTAAACATGACATATAGGAGATATTTTAATGTTACAAAATAGTAAAGAGAACGTCCACTGCTCCATTAATAAATTACATCAAACTGGTAGTGAATACAACCTAAACATCCTCCTCCCCCGCTCCCCCCCCCCCCGCAAAAAAAAAAATTAATTGCATACCAGAGAACATACAGTTAAAACAAAACAAGTATTGGAACTAACAGCCTGGAGCAAGTGGGAAACATTATTTGGGTTGTGATGTAGGTTTCGATGTTGATAGAGATATAGACATAGAAAATTTCAACACTTATGTGGGACCATAACGAGAATTCTACAAAACAAAGCAAGGAAAGAAACAGAGCTGAAGTTTTATAAGACCATGGCGGTCCCTGTGCTCAGGTATGGCAGTGAATCGTGAATACTGGTCGCATAAGATTATATCATTAGTCTTGTGCTGGTTGCCTATCCTGGGTCGGGAAGTGTCAAGAAGCTAGAAGGCTCCAACTAAGTATTTTTTTTTTCGGCGATAATGTTCTTTATTGACAACAATAGTTTTGTACATATTTGTTATAATTATCATGTAGAATCCCTGGTTAACTCATGGTGGAAGCAGTATCTTCCACCCGGTATTTGGACCACTGAAGACCAGTAATTGGGAAATAGTTGAGATTGTTGTAGTATACAGTACATTGCCACAT